>CM055126.1:161852934-162302934 GCA_029206835.1 Rana muscosa | reverse complement strand
TAATAGCTCATTATGCATCACTTACCTTAGATCGGGGCCCCCGAAGCCATCCTCGTCTCCCTCTTCAGCCGCAGCCATCTCTGCGGCAATAGCCGGAAGGTTACTTCCGGCTATCGCCGCTCCAGCCAATCACAGCGCCGCTCCGGCACTGTGATTGGCGGGAGCCGCGGAGACGTCACTCTGTGCATGCGCGTGGGAGCCGTCACATTCGGCTACGCCCAGCGATTGCTGGGAAGTAGCCAAATTTGTAAATGGGATTAACCCCATGAATGCGGCGTTGTCTACGGCGCGCATGCACCGTAGACAGCGGCGCCTGTCATTTAACTAAATATCTCCTAAACCGTGTAGGTTTAGGAGATATTTCTTGCACCTACAGGTAAGCCTAGATTAAGGCTTACCTGTAGGTGCAAGTTGAAAAAGTGGGTTTACAACCACTTTAAGCCTAGGTAGCCTCAGTCATACAGTATGGATTTTGCACCCCAAAAGATCATAGCAGTTTCACATTATTAAAAACAGCAGTAAATAATTTTTTCACCAGCCAGATTCTTTACAGGCAGACTTGTGGTGAGATGAGAGGATCAGCAAGGCAAAAGATTGTGCAGCACCACTAAGCATAAAAAACGTCTTTCATACTGTATGTAATAAACCAATTGGTCTGCTCCTTTGTGCATTTATTGCTACACAGTATACAAAGCAACAAACCTTGTAAAATTGTAACACACATGTTAGGCTATACATTAAGCGGATCCCTTTCACGTGAATATTCAAAAGTGAAAAATGACCAGAACTTCTAGACCAGGGGTCTCAAACTGGTGGCCCTCCAGCTGTTGCGAAACTACAAGTCCCATGAGGCATTGCCACCAGTTTGAGACCCCTGTTCTAGACATTATATGAACAGTGTCTGATCAAACTAATCTCACATTGGAGCTTGGTTGGTTGGTTGTAGACCCCTATGTGCAATTGTTTGCAATTTTTACAGACACCCTAAGGCTAATCAGTCTGATGTGGAAGGCAATTAATCTTTTGGAATGGATTTTACTGGCCCAATGTATCCTCAGTATATTTAGCCAAAACCATTATGTGTGTTTTTTGAAAAGATCTGTGTGAAATTTGGCACCAGAATTGTGCATGCACGGTCAGACGCCATCTTGTGTCCCCCTTTTGGATGAACAAAGGCTGGCAAATGTCTTAATGAGGAAGATGGACACATCTCCCTGTCATAGACAGACATGGAAAGGATAATGGAAAAGTGACTGACAATTGGTAGAAGGCGATTTTAACCAAATGCAAAAACGAGCTTGCTTGGAACTATGGGGTTCCTAACCTGATTATCATAAATAATGCTCAGGTGTTGTTTTGCCTGGCTCTATATGACATCCTTTAACTGTCTCTTGAAACACCTGAAAGTCGCCCCTTGGGGACTCCATTTAGTCTGCAGTTCATGGAATACCTAAGCTCTTGTTGATTGGCAAGAAAATATGTCTACCAGCTCAACTAAGAAGCCGGCGGGTTGTTTGAGTGAACTTAACGGTACAGATGGGGAGACCAAAACCTGAACTTGCTGCTTTGCCCTTTAAAGCGAAGTTCCACCAAAAAATGGAACTTCCGCTTTAAGGGAAGGTGACCCCCTGACATGCCACATTTGGCATGTCATTTTTGGGGGGGCGGAAACCCTCTTTTTAGAGAGTTTCAGCTCCCACTTCCTCCCTGGGCACCGCGGCGCCGGAAGGAAGGTCACCTCTCCCCCCTCCCTCTCGGCAATCATCTGGGACACATCCCAGGTGACTGCTCGGCCAATAACGGTGCGCGGCTAGGGCATGCACAGTGCGTGCTCGGCTGTGAAGCCACAGCCGAGCGCCCACAGTAGTGATGCCGGCACCACGGAGAGGAGGGGGAGAGATGAGCGGGGCTTCGTTTCCCCCCACATCGCTGGACCCTGTGACAGGTGAGTGTCCGATTTATTAAAAGTCAGCAGCTGCAGTATTTGTAGCTGCTGACTTTTTTAATATTTTTATTTTAGTAGGAACACTGCTTTAATGCATAATTTACCTAAATTAAAAGAGAAGTAATTATTTTATTTTTTTTTACAGATTCATACTCACCCAGAGAACTGAGAACAGAGCGATCGAACATTGCCGATGGCTCGGTTCTCTGTTCCCTGAGCAGAGAGCTGCTGACTGTCAATTAGCAGTTCTCTGCTCTGCTCCTCTATGCTCACTGGAGCCCTGAGCTGCGGAGGGGTGGGTAGCGGCCGTCTCAGGCTCTCAGTGGCTCGCTGAGAGGCTGAGACGGGTGTCAGTCCAGGCACCTGGTGGATCCAGACTTCCATTTCGGGATGACTGATTCCTGTGATGTCAGTAGAGAGAGGATTTCAGACCGTTCTCTGCTGAAAACGGGTCACAGGAGTGCAAAACTAATTTCACTCCTGTGATCCATAGGAGAAGCCCAGCCAAATGAGCTCAGGCTGGACTTCTCCTTTTAATTGCTTGGTGCAAAAACAATTGCTGTGTAGGCTCAATGTCATGACTTGGTTTTTACTCAATAGCGATGACCATTTCCCTGTCCAAAGTGATAGCATGGATGCCTGAGTAGGCAAACACCTGTGCACTCGCATGAATGGAGGGAGAGGGAGTCATACTTCCCATACTTGGAAGCACCTGGTGTCTTTTTTCACTTTCCTCAGCCAAATGAAAGGATGGAAGAGAAAAGTGAAGGTATATAAAAGCTACTGGTGGGACCACTGTTAAAGTTAACTTGTTGCATTGCCCTGCATGGGTAAAGCACACATTCACTTTATAATATGAACTGCACCGAAATCCTTGCTTTACCAGAAACAAAGATGTGTAATTAAAGAGAAGCTGTATGTACATCTTGGCTGAACAGCCCACAAGGTTCCACACCGCCTCTTCTTCAAAATTCTTCCAGCTAGACCAGGGATATGCAATTAGCGGACCTCCAGCTGTTGCAGAACTACAAGTCCCATGAGGCATAGCAAGACTCTGACAGCCACAAGCATGACACCCAGAGGCAGAGGCATGATGGGACTTGTAGTTTAGCAATAGCTGGAGGTCCGCTAATTGCATATCCCTGAGCTAGACGGTCTACCTCCTGCACATGATACCTCCTTTTATACCTACAGATGGACCATCAGCTGAAATGATTGCTCTCCTAAGGATAGCTGAGGATCTAATAGGGATAGCTGCAGGGTGGATTTGATTTAAATCACTAGTAAAAAGGCTTGGTTTAAATCAACTCGATTTTAAATCATAATTTTTAGAAGAGCGACTGTCATCTGTCTCGCAGCGGCTCCTCCTCTGACCCGCTGTTGACTGACCGACAGTCACATTCACTTTAATGGGACGGCGATGCAGCAGTGACACAACAAGGCGAGGGACGTGGCGGCAGCAGGTGAGTGGATGCCCGCTAACAGGTGCTGCCATGAGGGATCTGAAATGACAGGTGCTCTTTAATTGTAAGGACTCATTCTTGCTGGTAGTTAGAATCTTTAATATTTGCAAACAAAATGAAGGTTTCCTATTTAGAGTAATAAGCTGTCAGGTTAGTAAAACGGTGATATCAGAACCGATCCAATCATACAGTTTTTAGTGTACATAGATTTGCAAAACAATGGGATAAAGGAATATTCCTGAAATTTGTTTTATCTCATGGTTACTATGAAATTGTGTGAATGCATCAATGCAGTGCATGTTATCTCAGCTTGCAGAGCTTGGATTCATTGAATGAGTTTACCAAAAATGTAACTATTGCAGAATATACAACCTCATGCTACATAACTAAGCTCCATTTCATGCTGAATAAACTAAATGATTAATGTATCTTAAATTGAAAACTATCTTTAGATAGATTTTACTCCAAAAACACTTTTTTAAAATAAATTTTGATAAATCCAAAAAATCGATTTAAATCAAAAAAATCTCATTTAAAAAAAAAATATATATATATTTTTATCCACCCTGGATAGATGTAATATAAGTGCAGTTATCATTTTTAAACATTTGACCTCTGGAAGGTTATACTGCCTTCATGACCAAGGCATATTTTGCTATTTAGCACTGTATTACTTTAACTGGCAATTGCGCAGTCATGTAACACAAATTCAATTTATATTATTTCTTTCACACAAATAGAGCTTTCTTTAATTACCACTGGGTTCTTTATTTTTTTATTATATAAACCAAAAAATTCAGAAAATTAAAAAATATATATACATTTTCTACTTTCTGTTAAAAAACATATCCAATAAAAAAAGGTGTAAAAAAAATCAAATTTCTAAATAAATTTAGGCCAAAATGTATTCTGCATGAATTTTTGTTCGAAAGTTATAGCGTCTAAAAACTATGGTGTATATATACTGGATTTAACACCGCTATAGACGCTATACTGTAATGGCGGTGATCAGCAACTTCTAATGGGACTGTGATAGGTTGGCGGACAATCTGGCACTAACTGACACTGACAGGCTAAAAGATGGCGACATACCAGGTACGTTATCCAGTCTGCCTGTGCAGCTCGGGGGAGGCAAGTAGTTAAAAATTCTGCACGGTAAAAGGAGGACAGTTAAAACGACATACACAATCCAGCTGCTCTCAGTGCAGCTACATACATGCAGCTACATTCAGGCCGATCAAGTGACTTTTGGCTACTCTGCTATCTCGATCCAGGGCTACAGCGGGAGGGGCCGAGTGGCCACGTGACCTCCCCTGCTGACGTCAAAGGGAGATCTCGGCCCCTCTCGCTGTAGCCCTGGATCGAAGTAGCAGAGCGGCCGAAAGTCACTTGACCGGCCTTCGATGTAGTGGCAAAAAAGGTATTTAGAGGCTTCATTTATAAAAAAATAAAAAAAAAAACACTTATACAGTGCATTATCCTTGGATAAAATAGAGGGGCTGCCAGTGACCATTGGCACAGACGCTGAGCTGACAGGCAGGGAGGGAGGGGTGAGGGGGACAGAGGAGACCTGCGGATGATGAAGGCACACAAACTGACCACGCTAGTCGGTGCTCAGCAGCCATGATTATCATGGTCAAGACACAGAGGGGGACACAGGAACTGGCAGGATTAGCCAGGTTTTTTACAGCTTAGAGAGGGGCAGGTGTCAGGGCTGAGCCCCGACTAGCGTGGTCAGTTTGTGTGCCTCCATCATCCGGAGGTCTCCTCTGTCCCCCTCACCCCTCCCTCCCTGCCTGTCAGCTCAGTGTCTGAGCCAATGGTCACTGGCAGCCCCTCTATTTTATCCAGTGATAATGCACTGTATAAGTGCATTCTCCCTGGATAAAAGAGAGGGGCTGCCAGTGAAAGGGATTTGAAAGGTAACCACTACTTTTAAAGTATGTTTTAAGCGCTCTGTTAAACAATAAAGCGAACCTCTAGCCAAAAATAACAGAAAATTGAGTAGCCCATGAAAAAATAAAACCACAAAACCAGCTTTTGCTGCAATATCTACATTCAATCCACAGATTTTCACCCAAATTGGACACTTATTAGGAAATTTTACTTGTAATCACCGTTTCTTTCTACTATGGAGAAGAGTTTCTTCATTTATTTTGAATGTTTAGTGTGGCAACTTTGTTATTCTGTTACATCACAAATGGTCATATTGTGTTGTTGCCAGCAGCTTACACTTTTTATTTTCATTTTATTTTTCTACCTGCGCAATAATTTTTTCTTTTATGGCAAAAATAGACTAGCCATCCAGAAATGTCCAGTCATTATTTACTAATAGTGCTAAAAGATCTATATTAAAAATGTTATGCAGTCCAACACTGCCCCAGTTCATGACTGGACATTGAACAGAAAAGCAGCGTAGTGATGAGCTCATCTTTTTGTTACAGGGGGTCCCCAACTTACAAACCCCTCCTACTTACGAACCGGGCGCTGCAGGGACCCTCTGCTGTTCTGCGCGGTCCATCTGCTGTTCTGCGCATTCGCGGCCAGACGGAGCCTCGGAAAATGTCGGAAATGTCCGTAATTGGCCGCACATGCGCAGATCGCCATTTGACGGAACATCGGAAAACATCGGAAATGTCCGTAATTGTCGTTCTGCGCATACGCGGCCGACTTACGAACACTTCCGAATTGAAATCAAGAGGAAAGTCCCTAATGGGTTCGTAACCCGGGGACCCCCTGTACTCTGCTTTCTCTGCTTCTTGTCCACACATTAATGAATTGGCTCCTTGTACTGCTTATTCCTTCTTGCTTATATTTGGAAATGTCCACAGCACCTCATTAAAATAAATGCCCAGTGGAGCGTCTGTTTTGATAAAAATGTCAAAGTACACAGATGTTCTTTTTGGGAAATCCACTTTTTGATAGCCAAGTCATTGCCTAATGGTTAACTGCCATCCCAGGTGACTCTCCTTATTTAGTTCATGTCATTGCCATTAATTTGTTTTTATTTTATTACATTTCAGTTTGTTTTGGGGGTGCCTCCCTGAGTTTTCTGTCAATGTTGGTGACATCAGTCTTGTTGCTTGAAAAGGACATAAATGATAGGCCAAAAATACGCAATGACTAACAGAATCCTCCATATCCCACCACCTACATTCCCATTAGTGACAGTCTTATGGAAAACAAAGAGGAGGGAGGGAAGTTCTAATCAGATTAACACGCAGATTCTGTATAATGGATCCCATAGTCTCACTCTGTGATTTTTGACAAGACGGTGTTTGGATATTAGAATCTGAAAGGCTCAGCCCCGAGTCTTGTTAAGGTCGAGGTGCCGACACGACATGTTAATACTTGCAAAGGCAAAGTAAGTTCTGTTTATGTGTAGCACAATGTAGTTTCAACTTGGATCTTCCTCCGATAGTGTGATGTTGGCCTTGTTTTCAATACCTCAAGTACCCCCAACAGGTATTGTTTTCAGGATTTCCTTGACCTTGCACAGGTGTTTTAATTCAGTGGTTCTCAACCCTGTCCTCAAATACCCCCAACAGGCCATGTTTGCATGTTTTTTATTTATCTTGCACAGGTGCTTTGGTATTTTGGACAGCTATTTTATCTAAGAGAAATTCCCAAAACATCGCCTGTTGAGGGTACTTGAGGACAGGATTGAGAACTAGACATGTGCATTCGTTTTCGTCCGAATGCATTTTCGTCCGAATTTCAGCTATTTTCGTTATCGTTTTAACAAACGAAAACGAAAGCACAGAATCCGAAAACCGAAAGATCCGACATAAACAAATGCTTTATTTTCGTTTTCGTTGCTAAAACAGTTCGATATAGATAGGAGATTCGACGTGACGCTGACAATAACAATCTGTGTCTATCGAACCTGTCTGCCTAACCTTAACTCTATTAGTCCAAGATTATTCTACATAGGAGAGAAAAGATTCGACATTAGAGAGAAAAGATTCGACATAGGAGAGGAAAGATTCGACATAGGAGAGGAAAGATTCGACATAGGAGAGGAAAGATTCGACATAGGAGAGGAAAGATTCGACATAGGAGAGGAAAGATTCGACATAGGAGAGGAAAGATTCGACATAGGAGAGAAAAGATTCGACATAGGAGAGAAAAGATTTGACATTATAGAGAGAAAAGATTCGACATAGGAGAGAAAAGATTTGACATTATAGAGAGAAAAGATTTGACATTATAGAGAGAAAAGATTCGACATAGGAGAGAAAAGATTCGACATAGGAGAGAAAAGATTCGACATTATAGAGAGAAAAGATTCGACATTATAGAGAGAAAAGATTCGACATTATAGAGAGAAAAGATCACTGCTTGTGGGCGGAACATTCGACCGGAAATGTATGATTGCAGAGTCGTACAGTTTCGCTGCTCCGTCGAATCTTCTTTGAACATTCGACAGACACCATAAGCCTTCAATGACAGATTCGACCTTAATTCATTCAGATTTTCGGACGAATGCAATTTTTAACGAAAAACGAAATAAATAAAAACGAATTTCGGGAGTAACTAAATAAATTTATTTTTTGGACGAAAACGAAATTCCGAAACGAAATATTTCAGTGTGCACATGTCTATTGAGAACCACTGCTTTAAATCACTGTCAATGGCTTGGTGTTTATGACAGCTAATTTATCTCAAGGAAGTTCACAAAACGTGGGGTTTTGGGTACTTGAGGACTGAGGTTGGTAACCACTGATGTGATGGTGATATTGCAGAGCAGATAGGTCAGGACATGGTCAGCGCAGCAGTTGCTAACCAGTGGTTCGTGGACTACTGATGGTCCACTAGAAAATTTTGGTGGTCTCCATGGTTTTGCCGCAAATCAACATTGTGGCAGATGTATTTTGCCCAATGTTGTTTCCAGTGTTGTTCTCAATGTGCGCTGCCAGCCAATAATGGCAGTAAGCATTGATACCTGATGCCTCCTCTGTCGTACTGGCTCCTGTGAACTCAGAGGGAGGCACCGGGAGTAGTGCAGGGAGGTGAAGAAGGGGACTTGGGGACAATGGAAGCGCTAATCACAGATTGTGGGAGGGAGCTTGGAGCTTGAGCACAAGGCTGCATAAAGAAATGAGATGCAATAAAGTAGTCTGTGTAAGGCAGCAGTGTGATGCAGAAGGGGGGGGGGCAGAGAGCTGGAAAATATATGTGTGTGTGTGTATAAGACCGCAGTGTGGGCCAGGTGGAGGGTAGCAGAGAGCCGGAGCATTGTGTGTGTATAAGGCAGCAGTGTGGTCCAGGTGGAGGGGGGCAGAGACGCAGTATTGTGGTCCAGGTGGAGGGGGGCAGAGAGCCGAAGCATTGTGTGTGTGTGTGTGTGTAAGGCAGCAGTGTGGACCAGGTGGAGGGGGCAGAGAGCCGGAGCATTGTGTGTGTATAAGGCAGCAGTGTGGGCCAGGTGGAGAGGGGCAGAGAGCCGAAGCATTGTGTGTGTGTGTGTCTGTAAGGCAGCAGTGTAGTCCAGGTTGAGGGGGACAGAGAGCTGCAGAATTGTGTGTGTATATAAGGCAGCAGTGTGGTCCAGGTGGAAGGGGGCAGAGAGCCGGAGCATTGTGTGTGTGTGTGTGTGTGTCAGGCAGCAGTGTGGGCCAGGTGGAGAGGGGCAGAGAGCCGAAGCATTGTGTGTGTGTGTGTCTGTAAGGCAGCAGTATAGTCCAGGTTGAGGGGGACAGAGAGCTGCAGAATTGTGTGTGTATATAAGGCAGCAGTGTGGTCCAGGTGGAAGGGGACAGAGAGCCGGAGCATTGTGTGTGTGTGTGTGTGTGTGTGTGTCAGGCAGCAGTGTGGTCCAGGTGGAGGGGGGCAGAGAGCCGGAGCATTGCATGTGTGTATAAGGCAGCAGTGTGTTCCAGGTGGAGGGGGGCAGAGAGCCGGAGCATTGTGTGTATAAGGCAGCAGTGTGGTCCAGGTGGAAGGGGGCAGAGAGCCGGAGCATTGTGTGTGTGTGTGTGTGTGTGTGTGTCAGGCAGCAGTGTGGTCCAGGTGGAGGGGGGCAGAGATCCGGAGCATTGCGTGTGTGTGTGTGTGTAAGGCAGCAGTGTGGTCCAGGTGGAGGGGGGCAGAGAGCCGGAGCATTGTGTGTGTGTGTGTAAGGCAGCAGTGTGGTCCAGGTGGAAAGGGGCAGAAAGCCGGAGCATTGTGTGTGTGTGTGTCTGTAAGGCAGCAGTGTGGTCCAGGTTGAGGGGGACAGAGAGCTGCAGAATTGTGTGTGTGTATATAAGGCAGCAGTGTGGTCCAGGTGGAAGGGGGCAGAGAGCCGGAGCATTGTGTGTGTGTGTGTGTGTCAGGCAGCAGTGTGGTCCAGGTGGAGGGGAGCAGAGAGCCGGAGCATTGCGTGTGTGTATAAGGCAGCAGTGTGTTCCAGGTGGAGGGGGGCAGAGAGCCGGAGCATTGTGTGTGTGTGTGTGTGTGTAAGGCAGCAGTGTGGTCCAGGTGGCGGGGGACAGAGAGCCGGAGCATTGCGTGTGTGTGTAAGGCAGCAGTGTGGTCCAGGTGGAAGGGGGCAGAGAGCCGGAGCATTGTGTGTGTGTGTGTGTGTGTCAGGCAGCAGTGTGGTCCAGGTGGAGGGGAGCAGAGAGCCGGAGCATTGCGTGTGTGTATAAGGCAGCAGTGTGTTCCAGGTGGAGGGGGGCAGAGAGCCGGAGCATTGTGTGTGTGTGTGTGTGTGTGTAAGGCAGCAGTGTGGTCCAGGTGGCGGGGGACAGAGAGCCGGAGCATTGCGTGTGTGTGTAAGGCAGCAGTGTGGTCCAGGTGGAAGGGGGCAGAGAGCCGGAGCATTGTGTGTGTGTGTGTGTGTGTGTGTGTATAAGGCAGCAGTGTGGTCCAGGTGGAAGGGGGCAGAGAGCCGGAGCATTGTGTGTGTGTGTGTGTGTGTGTGTGTGTATGTGTATAAGGCAGCAGTGTGGTCCAGGTGGAAGAGGGCAGAGAGCCGGAGCATTGTGTGTGTGTGTGTGTGTGTAAGGCAGCAGTGTGGTCCAGGTGGAGGGGGGCAGAGAGCCAGGGCATTGCGTGTGTGTGTGTAAGGCAGCAGTGTGGTCCAGGTGGAAGGGGGCAGAGAGCCGGAGCATTGTGTGTGTGTGTGTCAGGCAGCAGTGTGGTCCAGGTGGAGGTGGGCAGAGAGCTGAAGCATTGTGTGTGTGTGTAAGGCAGCAGTGTGGTCCAGGTTGAGGGGGACAGAGAGCTGCAGAATTGTGTGTGTATAAGGCAGCAGTGTGGGCCAGGTGGAAAGGGGCAGAGAGCCGGAGCATTGTGTGTGTGTGTGTGTGTGTGTGTCAGGCAGCAGTGTGGTCCAGGTGGAGGGGGGCAGAGAGCCGGAGCATTGCGTGTGTGTATAAGGCAGCAGTGTGTTCCAGGTGGAGGGGGGCAGAGAGCCGGAGCATTGTGTGTATAAGGGGGCAGAGAGCCGGAGCATTGTGTGTGTGTGTGTGTAAGGCAGCAGTGTGGTCCAGGTGGAGGGGGGCAGAGAGCTGGAGCATTGCGTGTGTGTGTAAGGCAGCAGTGTGGTCCAGGTGGAAGGGGGCAGAGAGCCGGAGCATTGTGTGTGTGTGTGTGTCAGGCAGCAGTGTGGTCCAGGTGGAGGGGGGCAGAGATCCGGAGCATTGCGTGTGTGTGTGTAAGGCAGCAGTGTGGTCCAGGTGGAAGGGGGCAGAGAGCCGGAGCATTGTGTGTGTGTGTGTGTGTGTGTGTGTGTGTGTGTGTAAGGCAGCAGCGTGGTCCAGGTGGAAAGGGGCAGAGAGCCGGAGCATTGTGTGTGTGTGTGTAAGGCAGCAGTGTGGTCCAGGTGGAAGGGGGCAGAGAGCCGGAGCATTGTGTGTATATACGGCAGCAGTGTGGTCCAGGTGGAAGGGGGCAGAGAGCTGGAGCATTGTGTGTGTGTGTGTGTGTGTGTGTGTGTGTGTGTGTGTCAGGCAGCAGTGTGGTCCAGGTGGAGGGGGGCAGAGAGCCGGAGCATTGCGTGTGTGTATAAGGCAGCAGTGTGTTCCAGGTGGAGGGGGGCAGAGAGCCAGAGCATTGTGTGTGTGTGTGTGTGTGTGTGTGTGTGTGTGTGTATAAGGCAGCAGTGTGTTCCAGGTGGAGGGGGGCAGAGAGCCGGAGCATTGTGTGTGTGTGTGTGTGTGTGTGTGTATAAGGCAGCAGTGTGGTCCAGGTGGAAGGGGGCAGAGAGCCGGAGCATTGTGTGTGTGTGTGTGTGTGTGTGTGTGTGTGTGTATAAGGCAGCAGTGTGGTCCAGGTGGAGGGGGGCAGAGAGCCGGAGCATTGCGTGTGTGTATAAGGCAGCAGTGTGTTCCAGGTGGAGGGGGGCAGAGAGCCAGAGCATTGTGTGTGTGTGTGTGTGTGTGTGTGTGTGTGTATAAGGCAGCAGTGTGTTCCAGGTGGAGGGGGGCAGAGAGCCGGAGCATTGTGTGTGTGTGTGTGTGTGTGTGTGTGTGTGTATAAGGCAGCAGTGTGGTCCAGGTGGAAGGGGGCAGAGAGCCGGAGCATTGTGTGTGTGTGTGTGTGTGTATAAGGCAGCAGTGTGGTCCAGGTGGAGGGGGGCAGAGAGCCGGAGCATTGTGTGTGTGTGTGTGTGTGTGTATAAGGCAGCAGTGTGGTCCAGGTGGAGGGGGGCAGAGAGCCGGAGCATTGTGTGTGTGTGTGTATAAGGCAGCAGTGTGGTCCAGGTGGAGGGGGGCAGAGAGCCGGAGCATTGCGTGTGTGTGTGTAAGGCAGCAGTGTGGTCCAGGCGAAAGGAAGGCAGACAGCCAAAGTATTGTGTGTATGAGGCATATACATTCATATTGGTGGTCCACTGGATTCAGAAATGTGAGTTTAGTGGTCCTTGAGGTCCAAAAGGTTAGCGACCACTGGTCAGCTGACCATATGCTGCCATTGCAATTTTATTTTCGATCTGTCCCGGTTTTATTTCACCTAAAAGCAAAATAATAATGGATTTTACTGAAAGACTTGCCAAACTGTAAATTGCTGAAGTTTTGGAGCTTGAACTTTTTTTTGTGACACAAAGCTTTGACATTTTACAGAATTGAAAACAATGAAAGTGTGAATGAGGAAACCTGCGTTGATGTGTTTATACAAGGCTGTAACCTTTTTTTGTATGCAGTGGCTTCTACCTGAAAGTCTGCAGGTACCTTGAACCCAGGCAGAAGAGGGTTGCACAGTGGAATTTCTTGTACAACAATTAGACCAAATATCTGTTGGGAATGTGAACATGCAGGTTGAACATGCACATCTAATAATGTGGGTTGTGAACTCGGTCCCATTTCCTGCTGTTTTTTGTTTGAATTGTGACACGAAAAATAGTCGCAAGAGTAAAATCTATCACATCCACCTATATTCATTTTCATTCCCTAAGTGTTTTGATCTTACAGTGTCCTTTGCTGTTCATGAGCTAATCATATTAGCATTTTCATGTTTCCTTGCATGCACTGCTTCCATCCCAAGTCTGTTACAGGCTCTGAGAGTAATTTCAGCGGTTATCTTTTCTGTAGGTATAGCTGATCTCCATGCAGATGTATTAAAAAAGCATTTCATTTATGTAGTAATTAAAATAATTCAGTGTTTGTTATGCAGCCAGTATATGCACCTGGATTTTTTTTTATTATTATTTTAAAAGCCTCCTGTAATCACCTGAACAGCATCTCTCGGACTAGGAGAGGAAATGGCAGCAGTTTGAGCCAATTGCACTTGATGGAGAACTTGCTGAGAGGAGGAGAGAGCAGAGGGATAATTTGTGTAACTATACAGTCTGAAGACTTGGAAATGCATTCCTGACTAAGCTGTGGTGCTTCTGCAGTGGGAGTTGAATTAATGACTGTGCATTTTTGTCAGTAGCTCCTGTCCCTAAAAAAAAAAAAATCGAATTTTTTTTTTATAGTTTTTCTAGCTCTTCAATAAAAAACTTTTATAACTCTTAACAGTATTCTTTAACCACTTAAGCCCCGGAACATTTTGGCTGGTTAAGGACCAGGCCACTTTTTGCGATTCGGCACTACGTCGCTTTAACTGACAATTGCGCGGTCGTGTGACGTGGCTCCCAAACAAAATTGACGTCCTTTTTTTCCCACAAATAGAGCTTTCTTTTGGTGGTATTTGATCACCTCTGCGTTTTTTTTTTTTTTGCGCTATAAACAAAAATAGAGCGACAATTTTTAAAAAATTCTATATTTTTTACTTTTTGCTATAACAAATATCCCCCAAAAATATATATAAAAAAAAATGTTTTTCCTCCGTTTTTAGGCCATTACGTATTGTTCTACATATTTTTGGTAAAAAAATCGCAATATGCGTTTGGTTTGCGCGAAAGTTATAGCGTCTACAAAATGGGGGATAGTTTTATGGCATCCCACGGCTGGGCTCTTAAAGGCGACGTACAGGTACGCGCTTGTGCCCAGCCGTGCCATTCTGCCGACGTATATATAGGCGTGAAGGGGTCCTTTAGCAGTTAAAGAAGAGCTTTCATGAGCACTAAAAAAAACATAAAGTATCTTTTTTTTTTGTTAACAATCACAAAGTTGTAATACTTACCTGCTCTGTGCAGTAGTTTTGTACAGAACAGCCTAGATCCCCCTCTTCTCGGATCCCTCTTTGGCGCTCCTGGCCTCTCCCTCCTGTTGAGTGCCCCTACAACAAGCAGCTTGCTATAAGGGCACCCGATTCAAGCCGCAGCTCCTTGTGTCCATTCAGACACAGCCATGGCTCGGCCCTGCTCACTCTCTCTCCTCATTGGGAGCCAATGGTGCCACACTACTGTCTCGGCCAAAGAGGAGGCAGAGTCCCGGGCAGCCAAGACACTCCTGCAACATCGCTGGATCGAGATGGGCTCAGGTAAGTATTAGGGGGGCTGCTGCACACAGAATTTTTTTTTATCTTAATGCATAGAATGTTCTGCCTTTACAACAAATTTAAAACCAAGTCCATACATTACCATGAAATATCTGTGTTGGAATGTCCAATGAATTGGTATTGAAATATGAAGTATATCTCTACTTTATTCCTAATTTTCTAGCTTCTCTGCTCCTCCCCTGATAGAAGACCCATTTTTAGTTATTACCTTGAGCTCAGTTGCCACATTTCTTGCTCAGTGAGCATGCTTAGGGGAGAAGAGTGTTGGCTAGAAGGCTCCCAACCAGTTTCCCTTTTCCATCCCCTCTGTCTTTTTTTTTTTTTTTGTGTGCTGTTGTTGCTTGGATGCAAGCGGCCAGGGGCCAGGTTACCATTGTCCTAGCAACCAATGAAGTTGTGCTTCCCGGTCACCAGCATTTTAGCAGCCAATGATACCTGCCAGCTTCCTAGCAACAATGAAAAGACAGTAGGATGGGAACTTAAATTGACCCCCCCACCTTGGGCAAGCACATGGAGCCAGAGATCATCACCCTTGATCAAGAATCAGAAGTTATTTGTCTCCTTGCTAATTGCTTGGTCAGACAGCTGTAGGGGGATGTACTGACAACCACACTAGCTCAGCTTGGAGAACACGTAGGAAGATGGGACAAATGTGCTTTGTACCTTGGAAGACCAAAGCTACCAAAATAAAAGTTAGTGAGACTTCTTCAAGTCTCATCTTAGGCAGGCCATAGATGGTGCAATGGTTGCAGGAGAGAAAATCGCTTGATTACCCCATCAACAGTCAGTGTTAATGGGGGAATCCCTCCCTCAAAGATATTATTTTCTCCCAGCGTGGGGAGCCGTCTCTGCTGAAATCTATGGATCAACTTGGGTACAATCAGCCTGCCCATCACGGCCGGTCCCTGCTGCACCGGTCTAGATTCAAACCATCTATGGCCAGCTTAAGCCTGCAGTCAGTTATCAAATTTAGTTAAAAAAAATAAATAGGGTAGCATTATTGAAACCGATTTAGTCTTGTATGTTTTCAAAATTCCTCATATTTGCAGAGTTTACAGAAAATCTTCTTCCACTTTACAGTTTATGTACTTGTGTGACTTGATCATGTAAGTGCCTGTCTTTTAAATACAACATCTTTCAATACTGTAGTCATTTCCAAATAAGCACTCAAAACCCTTTTGCCGTGTACACACGACCGTTTTTCTCGTCGAGAAAAAATAGGATTTTTTACTCACCGTAAAATCCTTTTCTCTGAGTCCATGGACCGACACAGCTTCTCTATTGACAAAGTGGGTATTATCCGTTAATTAGGAGTGACTAGGCAGAAAAACTTGTAAAAAGTGTTGCATCACACCTTCTACAGTACCGCCCAGGGGGCGGACCCTCCGGGTATAACCTCTCAGTCTGCATCTTCGCAGATCAGTTCGTCAAAAAGCAGTACAAACTTAAAAGGAGGGGTGGGTGCTGTGTCGGTCCATGGACTCAGAGAAAAGGATTTTACGGTGAGTAAAAAATCCTATTTACTCTTTCGTCCATGGACCGACACAGCTTCTCTATTGACAAAGTGGGACGTCCCAAAGCAGTGTCAGAGAAAAAACGAGGGGTGGTAACAGCATAAAAATAAACTTCACCCCAAACACAAAACAGCACTCCTCCAACGGAGGAGCTGCATCTCTAAACAGCCGCTTGTAAAACCTTGCGGCCGAAAGAGGCATCCGAAGATGCACCTACATCAATTTTGTAGAATTTTGTGAACCTGTGAGCGGACGACCAAGTCGCCGCTTTACATAATCGGGAAACAGAAGCTTGATGTCGGAAAGCCCAAGAGGCACCTATTGCCCTGGTCGAATGCGCCGTGACCGGGAAGGGGGGCGCTTGACCCTTTAAGGCGTAATCCTGGATTACTATCTGTCGGATCCACCTAGAGATGGTGGCCGATGAGACTGCTTGGCCCTTCTTGGGACCAGCCACCGAAACAAACAGTGAGTCTGACTTCCGGAACCAGGAAGTAGCAGATAGGTATACTCTCAAAGCTCGGACAACGTCCAAGGAATGCAACGCCGACTCCTTAGGTTTCGACGGCTGAGGACACAAGGATGGAAGTACAATGTCTTCATTGAGATAAAAAAGCCGAAACTACTTTTGAAAGGAAGGCTGCGGCCGCAGCAACACCTTATCCTTGTGGAAAATCAAATAGGGAGCCTTGCAGGACAAGGTTGCCAGCTCAGAGACTCGTCTAACTGACGTAACAGCCACCAAAAAGACCACTTTCTGAGAAAGTGTCAACAGGGGAATATCTCTAATATTCTCAAACGGTGCCTTCTGAAGCACCGAGAGGACCAGGTTCAAGTCCCACGGAAGTACCGGGGGACGGACCGGAGGGGCCACATGTCGAACCCCCTGCACAAATGTACTCACGAGAGAGTGAGCCGCCAGGGGTCGCTGAAAAAAGACAGCCAGGGCAGATATCTGTCCCCTAATCGTACTTAGGGCAAGCCTTTGGTCCACCCCATGCTGTAAAACCAGCAGGATTCTGGAAACCAAATAAGTACACGGATGCCATTTCATTTCCTCACACATGGAGATGTGGGCCTTCCAAGTGCGGTGATAAACCTTCCTAGAGGACGGTTTCCGAGCACTTCTCATAGTAGAGATTACTGAATCTGACAGGCCCCGGTCTCTCAGTACCTGGTTCTCAATAGCCATGCCGTTAAAGCCAGTGACCGTAAAGCAGGATGGAGTATGGGACCTTGCGATAGCAGGTCCTTCCGTAGTGGTAGGCGCCAGGGGACGTCTGCTACCAGACGTACTAGATCGGCGTACCAAGGACGCTGAGACCAATCTGAAGCGATTAGGATCATTGGAATTCCCTCTGCCTCCACTCTGCGGAGCAGAAGAGGAAGAAGCCTTAAGGGAGGGAAGGCATAGATTAGCCGATACTGACCACACGATGCTACCAACGCGTCCGTTGCGTCTGCCCATGGGTCTCTTGACCGGGCCACAAATCTCAATACCTTCCGATTGAGTCGGGAAGCCAGAAGATCTACGTCTGGTGTGCCCCATCTTTGGCAGAGGAGTTGGAACACCTCCGGGTGTAGGGACCATTCTCCCTGGTCCAGCATCTGGCAGCTCAGGTAGTCCGCCTGCCAGTTTTCCACGCCTGGAATGTACACGGCCGATAGTGCCGGTACGCTCTTCTCTGCCCACTTCAGGATGCGAGCAACCTCCGATGCTGCAGCTGAGCTTCTTGTTCCTCCTTGATGATTGACATATGCCACCGCTGTGGCATTGTCTGACTGGATCCTGACTGGACGCCCTTGCAGCCTCTGAGACCATTTGAGGAGGCACAGCTTGATCGCCCGGATCTCCAGGACATTGATCGGCAGGAGGGCTTACTCTGGGGTCCAGCAACCTTGCGCCGACTGGACACCCCAGACTCCCCCCCCCAACCTGTAAGGCTGGCGTCCGCCGTGATCACTATCCAGTAAACCGGAAGAAATGACTTCCCGGCCATTAGAGCCGGTGCTGTCAGCCACCATACCAGGGATCTCCTGACTAGGTGGCTCACTCGGATTTGATAATCCAGAGATGAAGGGCATCTGTTCCATCTGGACAGAACTTCCTTCTGTAACACTCGAGTGTGGTATTGAACATATGGGACCGCCTCGAAGGAGGCTACCATGAGGCCCAACACTCGCATGCAAAAACAGAGTGACGACCAATTCCTGGAAGTCAGCTGCCGTACTGCAGCCCGGAGGGTCTGCAACTTCTCCACAGGGAGGAATACCTTTGCCTCTGAGGAATCCAGAATCAACCCCAGGTACACTAGGCGTTGAGTGGGCACCAATACTGACTTTTGCGTGTTTAGCATCCAACCACAGTCTCGAAGAGTCTGACAGGTAATGGACACGCTTACCTCTAATTCTGAGCTTGAAGGGGCCTTCAGCAGAAGGTCGTCCAAGTAGCCTGTGATAGCGATACCCCGCTGTCTTAGAAGTGCCAGAATCGGAGCGAGCACCTTGGTGAACGTCCTGGGTGCTGATGCAAGGCCCAACGGGAGGGCCACAAACTGGTAGTGGTCCTTCCCGATAGCAAATCGCAGAAACCTCTGGTGTCTGGAGTATATAGGGGCATGCAGGTATGCGTCCTTTATGTTCCAGGAGGCCAGAAAGTACCCCGGATGGAGAGCCGTGACTACAGATCGAACCGACTCCATCCGAAATCTTTGTACCTTCACAAAGCAATTGAGGGCTCTGAGATCCAAGCTTGGATGAACCCCCTCCTTCTTCGGCACAAAGAACAGATTTGAGTAAAAACCCCGTTCCAGTTCTGGAACTGGAATAACTACCCCGCGTTCCAGTAGACCCTGGACCGCCCTATACAGGGCCTCCCGACGGGTCGGTAGTAGCTGGAGATTGGAGGTGTTGAATCTGTCCAGTGAACAAGAGAGAAACTCTATCTTGTAGCCTGAGAAGATTACTTCTCAAACCCACCTGTCGGAGATTAGAGCTGTCCACTGAGTCGCGAATTTGTGAAGACGTCCCCCCACCCGAGAGCTGGGTGAGGGTGGACCTTCATGAGGACGCTTTTGTCCTTGGGCAGGCGCTTTATCGGCCTGGGGTCTTTTCCCTGTCACCCTAGGAGGACGAAAAAACCGCTTGCGTGCAGTAAAGGAGGGCCCTTGCCCCTTGGCGTGGCCCCTTACCCTTGCTATTTTGGGGAAGCAAAGTGCTTTTACTTCCTGTGGCATCCTTGATGATGTCATCCAGAGAAGCCCCAAAAAGTCTGTCGCCCTTAAAAGGCAGATCCAACAGGGCTTTCTTGGAAGTCTGGTCCGCAGACCAGCCTTTTAGCCAGATCAGGCGGCGTATTGCTACTGCATAAACTGAAGTTTTAGACAGCAGGGGAATAGTATTTATGTCTGACTCGCAGACAAACCTAAGGCCCTGGACCAACTGGTCGGCCAATGTCATCTCATCAGGAGGAGCATCTCGCTCCTTAACCCCTGGAGTAGCAATCTTGCCCATTCAGTAAGTGTGTGAGACACTAGGGCCCCCGCCAATGCCGGGCGTACTGCCGAGCCTACCACTGAGTATAGGTAGCAAGCGAGTGCTTCAGCCTTCTTATCCACAGGGTCCTTGAAAACAGGAGCCCCTTCTACAGGAATTGTGGTGGCTCTATTAAGTCTGGACACCGGAGGGTCCACTATAGGGGGAGAGGTCCATTTCTTCAGAAAACTCTCCTCAAAGGGGTACCGTACCGCAAACCTCTTTGGGGCTGTAAAGACCCTCACTGGGTTCTCCCATTCCTTGTATAAGAGTTTATCAAAAGACACACAAGGGAACACCTTAGCAGTGCGGGCAGGTCTATGAAACCCAAGTGGACCGGAGTCTCTGCTGCTTCTGCAGTATTTTCCAACTTTAGCATATCCCGCACTGCAGTAATAAGGTCAGATACCAAAGCCGTCTTGCGTACTGACCTGGACTTGAAGTCATCCTCACTGTCCGGTCACGGTCTGCAGTCTCTGATGCGTCAGAATCTGGGCCCCGAGCCGTAGCTGGACCTGGTTCTGCATCAGAATTATCCCCAGAAGCTTGCAGGGGACGGGGCGTTTACTACCCCCTGTATTCCCGTGTGCTGCTTCCACCCTGGCAGCAAACGCCTCTAGGATTGCTGTCATAGCGTTCATAGACACCTCAGGGGCACCAGCTGCTAAATCTGGTGTTTCAGGGGAGAAGACATCTGGCTCAGATGCCATGCTGACCACACGCTGACACTCACAGGGCTCCAGGCAAGATATCAATAGGCCACCCTCCTGTGCTGCAGAGAGGCTGGGTCACCCAGAGGACTCACCACCCTGGATAGGTACTGCTATGCTGCCGTGTGCTGCGCCTGTGATGCTGTCCCACTGCTGCTGTGTCAGTCTGCTTCTTTTATCAGCATTTCCTGTGTGAATTTTCGCACCAGTGTAATGCACCCTAGAGGCCGGAGGCTCTCGCAAAATGGTTGCCAAAAACGTCTGTATGGAAGATAATGTGGGCTCTAAGAAAATGGCCACCGACCGAAGATAGAGGTCAAGCAGCCATAGCCCACAAAAAGATGGCCGCCGAACGGCAATATCTGCATACAGGGTGGACAAACATGGCCGCCGATCAGCTGATAGGGGCCAGTGGGTGTGGCCGAACCACAGGAAGATGGCCGCAGGGCAGTCACAAGAGGCCGAACTCGGCATGGACCACCTCAAAATGGCCGCCGACAGCATGGAGGAGGAAGCATACAAACAAAGGTAAGCAGAAATGACATTTCTTTTAAATGTTAGTTACAGCCAGCCCCGCTCCAGTTGAACCCCCTAGGTGACCCCCAGCACCCAGCAACCTTTAGCTAGAAGCCCAGGGAGGAGGGAAAGGCAGGGAGAGAGGGAAGAAAGGGGCCACAACCACTTGATCTCTCCAGGAATGTCCAGCTAAATCACCCAGCCGAGGCAGGGGAGTTTTACTTACCTATCCTGCATGTATTATGCTGGAAGACATTCCAAACAGGTCATCGTCCGCGCACGGAAGGTGACTGTTGGCCAGGCATGCTGTGATTGGACCCAAAAGGGACGATCATATGTATGCCCTGGAGCGTGACGCTCACCGGACAGGCTGCTGCGACTCGGCCGTAAGGTCAGCCGAAGCTGAGCGGTCCGATGCAGGCCCTGGAGCGTAGGCTCACCCGCCACCCGTGGAGCGACGGGCATGTCGTGGAAAGCCCAGCGCGTAGCTAGGGTCGGCACACGCTCGATGGCCAAAACTGGGGAGACTACAAGGATCGAGGATCCAGTCTGTCACCCAGTCGGCAGTTGATCGAAGATCGCAGGAAACAAAAATGTAGCAAAAAATATATATATCTTTTTCCCCCGGACCAATGGGCCCGAAGGGAGCCATGTCCTACTCCTTGCTAGACAGAAAAAAACTGATCTGCGAAGATGCAGACTGAGAGGTTATACCCGGAGGGTCCGCCCCCTGGGCGGTACTGTAGAAGGTGTGATGCAACACTTTTTACAAGTTTTTCTGCCTAGTCACTCCTAATTAACGGATAATACCCACTTTGTCAATAGAGAAGCTGTGTCGGTCCATTGACGAAAGAGTAACGATTTTTTTTCCATTTGACGAGAAAAACGATCGTCTGTGGGCATTTTGTCGTTTTTCTCGACGAGAAAAACTGCATTAAAAACGACGAGAAAAATTAGAACATGTTCTAGTTTTTCTCGTTGTTTTTTCCGACATTTTTTCCGCGGCAGTTTTCCCATAGGGAAACACTGCCGCGGAGCCCACAGACGGTCGTTTTTCTCGACAAGAGAAAAAATTATGTGAAAAACGACCGTGTGTGGGGAACAAGCCGTTCCCTCGTTTTTAATGTCATTATTCACGGCGGTTTTTTAACCGCCGTGAATAATGATCGTGTGTACGCGGCATTAGAGCCTCGTGTTTTTACTAAGAAGTAGAGTTATTTCCTCATAGCCACCAATGTGATTTAACCTTTCAGGACAGATCTGATGGTGATTGGTGGCCGGTAGAGAACGTGTTGATATGTTGGGCCCTTTGTGTTTTGGTAGCATTGAACAGCTGATGAGTTTGCACTGTTAATATTGGTGAAGAGCGCTGATTTGAGCTGTTTCTTTATCCTTCTGTTTTGTTTAGGGAAAACAATTGGATTGCGGTTTACAGGTCATGGGTACAATTTAACAGTGCCTCAAGGGCGAGAAGCCAAACTGAACTGCAGCCTGCTTGGTATGGAGGAACCAGAGATCCAGTGGTTTAAGGATGGTGTTCCAGTGCAGAGTGCTGACCAGTTGTACATTCCAAAGAATGAAGATCATTGGACTAGCTTCCTCAGGTGATGTATTTTGTCCAGACTGGGTTAGGTAATAATTTTTGTCGCATACAGAGACGCTGGCAAGTTTACCATATATAGACACTCATTTATCCACGCTGAGATCAGTATGCAGATGCTCCGATTTGGCATGCCCGGTATAGAAAATCATGTATTGGACCCATTTAGAATTGTTTAAATACTTTTCGGTGATATTTCTAAAAGTATATTGCAGTCAAACCGAGATTTTTACTTCCTTCCTGCCCTAGGAACAGTTGACAGATGAGCGATTCCCTCAAATTGTTGCACTTTGGAAAATCATTTTGGCTGATATCGCCAACTGTTTGCTGCTGTTGATGACCGTAGTGGTACCTAGATTTACCAACAATTCATCAAATCTTTCCAAAATCAGTCTGTCCAAATAAGATTGATTACCTAATGTCAACGTAATGCCAGTATAAGAATTGCAAGCGTATAAATGTGATAGAAAAATAAAAATTTAAAGTGACATGAAAAAACTAATTGTGCTCAATATTAAATAAAGTCTCAAATTCTAGTCCATGTCAAAACAAGTGATATATATTCCAAATATAATAAAAAAGGATGATGGAAGAATATGAATTACCGTAAGTAGTCCTGTAGCCAGGGGTCAGAGATGAGATAAATCACGTTCCCTCCACCGTAGAGGCCAACCACCACCAAGCCAGTAAGGTGTATTCTTACCAAAACAATAGGACCCCTTGTGTATTCTTACCAGAACAATAGGACCCCTTGTCAGGAAGGTCAAACACGCTTTGGGGTTACAAGGGTAGTGTGCATATGCCAGCAAGGCTCCAGTAGAGGTGTCATCTTCCAATGCGACCGCCAATAAGATCACAAACTCCCACAACGTAATGCAAATGAATAAAATCACTATATATGAGCTGATATTTATTGAAAAAGGAGTAACACTCACAAAATCAGATGAGAGATATGCATAAAAACACATCCAGGCAGGTAAAATGGCGTCCACCTGAACTTCTGGGTAGCAAGATGACGTGGACACCTCTACTGCATCTCTGAGCCTTGCTGGAATATGCACACTACCCTTCTAACCCCAAAGCGTGTTTGACCTTCCTGACAAGGGGTCCTATTCTGGTAAGAATACACCTTATCTGGCTTGTTGGTGGTTGGCCTCTACGGTGGAGGAACTTGATTTATCTCATCTTTGACCCCTGGCTACAGGACTCCCTAATTCATATTCTTCCATCATCCATTTTTTTTATATTTGGAATATAGATCACTTATTTTGACACGGACTGGAATTTAAGACTTTATTTAATATTGAGCACAATTTGTTGTTTCATGTCACTTTAACCACTTAAGCCCCGGACCATTTCGGGCCATTAGGACCAGGCCTGTTTTTGGGATTCGGCACTGCGCTGCTTTAACTGTAAATTGTGCGGACATGCAATGTTGTACCCAAATGAAATTTGCGTCCTTTTCTTCCCACAAATAGAGCTTTCTTTTAATGGTATTTGATTGCCTCTGCGATTTTTATTTTTTGCGATATAAACGGAAAAAGACCGAAAATTTTGAAAAAAAATGATATTTTCTACTTTTTGTTATAAGAAAAATCGAATAAACTCAATTTTAGTCAGACATTTAGGCCAAAATGTATTCAGCCACATGTCTTTAGTAAAAAAAATGTCAATAAACGTATATTTATTGGTTTGCGCAAAAGTTATAGCGTTTACAAACTAGGGTACATTTTCTGAAATTTACACAGCTTTAAATTTATGACTGCCTATCTCATTTCTTGAGGTGCTAAAATGGCAGGGCAGTACAAAACCCCCCCAAATGACCCCATTTTGGAAAGTAGACACCCCAAGGAAATTGCTGAGAGGCATGTTGAGCCCATTGAATATTTTTTTTTTTTGTCCCAAGTGATTGAATAATGACAAAAAAAAAAAAAAAATTACAAAAAGTTGTCACTAAATGATATATTGCTCACACATGCCATGGTTATATGTGGAATTGCACCCCAAAATACATTTTGCTGCTTCTCCTGAGTACGGGGATACCACATGTGTGGGACTTTTTAGGAGCCTGGCCACGTACGGGACCCCGGAAACCAAGCACCGCCTTCAGGATTTCTAAGGGCGCAAATTTTTGATTTCATTCCTCACTACCTATCACAGTTTCGAAGGCCATAAAATGCCAAAATAGCACAAAACCCCCCCAAATGACCCCATTTTAGAAAGTAGACACCCCAAGGAAATTGCTGAGAGGCCTGTTGAGCCCGTTGAATATTTTTTTTTTTTGTCCCAAGTGATTGAATAATGACAAAAAATAAAAATAAAAAATAAATTACAAAAAGTTGTCACTAAATGATATATTGCTCACACATGCCATGGTTATATGTGGAATTGCACCCCAAAATACATTTTGCTGCTTCTCCTGAGTACAGGGATACCACATGTGTGGGACTTTTTAGGAGCCTAGCCGCGTACGGGACCCCGAAAACCAAGCACCGCCTTCAGGATTTCTAGGCACAAATTTTTGATTTCACTCCTCACTACCTATCACAGTTTCTAAGGCCATAAAATGCCAAAATAGCACAAAACCCCCCCAAATGACCCCATTTTGGAAAGTAGACACCCCAAGCTATTTGCTGAGGAGGCATGGTGAGTATTTTACAGCTCTCATTTGTTTTTGAAAATGAAGAAAGAAAATTTTTTTTTTTTTTTTTTTTTTTTCAATTTTCAAAACTTTGTGACAAAAAGCGAGATCTGCAAAATACTCACAATACCTCTCAGCAAATAGCTTGGGGTGTCTACTTTCCAAAATGGGGTCATTTGGGGGGGTTTTGTGCCATCTGGGCATTCCATGGCCTCCGAAACTGTGATAGGCAGTGAGAAGTAAAATCAAAAATTTACACCCTTAGAAAGCCTGAAGGCGGTGCTTTGTTTTTGGGGTCCCGTACGCGGCTAGGCTCCCAAAAAGTCTCACACATGTGGTATCCCTGTACTCAGGAGAAGCAACAGAATTTATTTTGGGGTGTAATTCCACATATGCCCATGGCATGTTTGAGCAATATATCATTTAGTGGCAACTTTGTGCAAAAAAAAAATTAAAAAAAAAAAATTGTATTTTTTCCGCAACTTGTGTCAACATATAAAATATTCCATGGACTCGACATGCCTCTCAGTATATAGCTTGGGGTGTCTACTTTCCAAAATGGGGTCATTTGGGGGGGTTTTGAACTGTTCTGGCATTTTATACACAACATTAGGAAGCTTACATCCACTCTTCTAACCACTTGCAGACAAAGCCCTTTTTGACACTTTTTGTTTACATGAAAACATATTTTTTTTTTGCAAGAAAATTATGTTGAACCCCCAAACATTATATATATTGTTAAAGCAAAGGCCCTACAGATTAAAATGGTGGGTGGTGCATTTTTTTTTTCTACACAGTATATGCGCAGCGATTTTTCAAACGCATTTTTTGGGGAAAAAATACACTTTTTTTAATTTTAATGCACTAAAACACACTATATTGCCCAAATGTTTGATGAAATAATAAAGATGATCTTAGGCCGAGTACATAGATACCAAACACGACATGCTTTAAAATTTCGCACAAACGCGCATTGGCGACAAACTACATACATTTTTAAAAGCCTTTAAAAGCCTTTACAGATTACCCCGTTAGATTTACAGAGGAGGTCTACTGCTAAAATGACTGCCCTCGATCTGACCTTCGCGGTGATACCTCACATGCATGGTGCAATTGCTGTTTACATATGACGCCAGACCGACGCTTGCGTTCGCCATTGGGCAAGAGCAGGGCAGGACAGGGGTGCTTTTTTTTTTTTTTTTTTTTTTTTTATTATTAATTTTGCTTTTTTATTTTATTTTTAAATTGTTCCTTACATATATTTTTTTTTTTATAATTTTTATTGTTATCTCAGGGAATGTAAATATCCCCTATGATAGCAATAGGTAGTGACAGGTACTCTTTTTTTGAAAAAACTGGGGTCTTCTAGACCCTAGATCTTTCCTCTGCCCTCAAAGCATCTGACCACACCAAGATCGGTGTGATAAAATGCTTTCCCAATTTCCCAATGGCGCTTTTTATATCCGGGGGGGGGGACATTCCCTCCCACTGCTTGTAAAAGCAGTCCAGAGGCTAATTAGCCGCTGTGATTGCTTTTACATGAAAGCCGGCCGCTGGCTGAAAAGAATGATACCAAGATGATGCCTAAACCCGCAGGCATCAATCTGGTATAACCATTCAAAGTCCAGCAACATACCAGTACGTTGCTGGTCCTTGTTGGACATGTATTGTAATCTTTTTTTTTCATGCAGCCTGTTGGCTGAACGAAAAAAGAGATTGATTGGTGGGTATGCCCACCATTAGAATACCGCCCTTCATCCACCCACTTCTAATGATGGGCATACATGCACCATTTATATATGCCGAAGCATGGGGGCATCCTCCCGCAAAAAAGTTATGCCGCACACACATGGTCAAACGTTTCCACGGGCAAGCCTCCGTCGGAATTTCGACCGTATGTATGCGGCATTAGGAGCAAAATTGCTCCTCCGCCCTGCTGCCCCTGCTGCCCCCATGCTTCGGCATATATGCTTTTTTTTTTTTAACTGTGGTGGTGAAATCACCTCCTACAGCACTGGAGTCGCAGGGATCAGGCCTGTCTCTGCGAACGCTGCAGTTATGTGTGTTGTGTTTTGTAAGTGACAGTGATCGATCGATACTGCACTTGGGTGGCCTGGGCTGGACGGAGGGGCAAAACGCAGGTGCCAGCAGGTATCTGGGCTGATCCCGCTAACACTGCGTTTTTGGGAACCCTAAACCGCTGGTATAGATCTGATCAGATCAGATATTGATCTGTTCAGATACTATACCACTAAGGGGGGTGTATGCTTTACGCGTGGGTGTTAGCGTTACTGGCACTAACCTGACGCTGCCTGGGGTGTGACGCAGACCCTCTCTGACGCTAAAACCTAATTGATATCACCCACCGGGCGATCAGGGGGTTAAACCTTTATTGGGTTATATACGGCGGGTGCCCTGACACTATAAAAAGCAAACTAACTAACCAGCGTCACCCGTAACACTTATATGGTGATCACTGGTGAAAGGGTTAACTAGGGGCAATTAGGGGGTTAAAACCTTTATTAGATCATATTTGGGGGTACCTGACGCTATAAAAACCTGCGGCGAACCTAAAAAAAATGACTGGCTACCGATTGGCATCACCGACACGAAGACAGCGATCAGAAAAACGATCGCTTAGTGACAGTGGTGATAGGGGGTGAAAGGGTTACCTGGGGGGCGATCAAGGGGGTTAAACCTTTATTAGATAATATATTGGGGTACCCGACGCTATAAAAACCTGCGGCGAACCTAAAAAAAATTACTGGCTACCGATCGCCATCACTGATGCTAAGACAGCCATCAGAAAAATGATCGCATAGCGACAGCGGTGATAGGGGGTGAAAGGGTTACCTGGGGGGCGATCAAGGGGGTTTAACCTTTATTAGATAATATATTGGGGTACCTGACGCTATAAAAACCTGCGGCGAACCTAAAAAAAATTACTGGCTACCGATCGCCATCACTGATGCTAAGACAGCATCAGAAAAACGATCGATTAGCGACAGCGGTGATAGGGGGTGAAAGGGTTACCTGGGGGGCGATCAAGGGGGTTAAACCTTTATTAGATAATATATTGGGGTACCCGACGCTATAAAAACCTGCGGCGAACCTAAAAAAAATTACTGGCTACCGATCGCCATCACTGATGCTAAGACAGCCATCAGAAAAATGATCGCATAGCGACAGCGGTGATAGGGGGTGAAAGGGTTACCTGGGGGGCGATCAAGGGGGTTTAACCTTTATTAGATAATATATTGGGGTACCTGACGCTATAAAAACCTGCGGCGAACCTAAAAAAAATTACTGGCTACCGATCGCCATCACTGATGCTAAGACAGCATCAGAAAAACGATCGATTAGCGACAGCGGTGATAGGGGGTGAAAGGGTTACCTGGGGGGCGATCAAGGGGGTTGAACCTTTATTAGATAATATATTGGGGTACCCGACGCTATAAAAACCTGCGGCGAACCTAAAAAAAATTACTGGCTACCGATCGCCATCACTGATGCTAAGACAGCCATCAGAAAAATGATCGCATAGCGACAGCGGTGATAGGGGGTGAAAGGGTTATCTGGGGGGTGATCAGGGGGTTAAACCTTTATTAGGGGGGGTTAGGGGGCTACACTGGACCTAAAACTAAACTTTAGTGACACTTTCACAGTCACAAATGTCACTGATTGCAGTGATCACTAAATAAATGGTCACTGCAATCAGTGACACTGTGACTGGGGGCTGGGGGGTGATCTGGGGGGTGATCTGGGGGGGTCTGGGGGTCCTGGGGGGGGCGATTAGTGTTCCTATGTGTCCTGGTGTCAGTGTAGTGTTGTGCTCACTGACCTGATGTCTTCTCTTGTACGGCGCTCGGTATATGTGAGCGCCGCACAGGAGATGACATCACTTCCTCCTGCCTCCTCTGTCTGAAACAGACAGAGGAGGCATTTCCATTCGCCGGGAGCGATCGCGAGGGGGGGGCCGGAATCGAAAGGCCGCCCCCTCATCTGGGATCGCTCCCGGTGAAGTAACGACCGCTCACGGCACAGAAGGGGGGTCCGGATGGACCCCCCAACTGTACAAAGGCAGTCACGTAGATCTACGTGATTCTGCCTGTCCGTGCCATTCTGCCGACGTAAATCGGCGGTGGGCGGTCGTTAAGTGGTTAATAGCGCAACACTTTAACTTTTCTTTGGTTGTGATATATATCTCACAGTTGTAGAAAAAGGAGAGCTGTGGGACTTTGAGTGAGGCTACCACCATGTCAGATATTCAACAGAAACATAAAATTTACAGTACATAATTTATTGTTACATTGTAAAAAATATTGTATCAAATAAATAGGTAGTCGCATGACTTACACTAAATATGCTGCTATATAGCATGCAATACAAAAAGAAATTCAACATAATAACTGTACATAATAAGGTAAATGGGTTGAAAAACATTGTAGGGACAGATAACTTGGGGCACTCAACGCGTTTCCTGGCATTACAGCCATTCATCAGGAGTGTTGTAACATATTATACTGGAAAGGAAAGGGACAAGGATTAATAATGATACTCTTAGAATAAGGGAGGACAGAGAGAATGTGTCCCAACAAAGTGGGGACAATCTGGGATACTCACTGCACAGCCCCAAGGCCAGGCCCGGTGTCTGCCAGGGAAGATGGGGGTGGCAGGCGTGATGTCTCCCCCGGGGTTGAGATGGGGGAACCCTCCAAGGATGAAGAACAGCGCCCAGAGCATGACACGGTGGTCACAGCCTGATCCAATAGGCTATGTGTGCACAAAAAGTGCATAGTGTTCATGGAAAAAATGTGTATCAAAAAAGGGAAAGATTAATTGAATGTGTAAAAGTGTAAAGTGTGTGAAATCATGGCAGGTATCTATGTGTTCCCACAAGGGGACTACATGAGGGGGTGTATGTGAAATAAAACCAATTAAAGGGGAAAAAAAGAAAACATACCAAAAAAGGATTGCTGAGCTCCCAACGAAGGTAATTTATGTGTGGATTCAGTGTGTGCTGTCCTTGTGATTGAATCAAGAAAATGAACCATCGCCTGCTTCAAGGCTGCTATATACTCCCATTCCAAGGGAGGGGCCCCGTCAACGTCCTGCCTGATTGGCCATACTGCACAAGAGAGGTGGGGAGGGGATTCCCAGCTGCGTGTGGATGAGCCATCAGCAGTGGGTCCCCACCCACCTAGTGCATGGCTAAGGATGGAAAAAAATACGTTTAAACAACGTCATTGACACCGCTGATGCGGCGTCAAAGCATGACTCCGATGAGCAGGAGGCCAAGCCCCGCCCCCACCAAAAAGTGTGTGTGTGTGGGGGGACGGGGGACGGCCTGCTGCACATCACAACCCCGGAGACAGAGAAAACACCCAACCCCCCCCCCAAACCCAAGCTGAACCGGATAAGGGATGGGGGGCGATTTAAAAGGGTTAATGGGTCAAAGATAATACATGGGAAGATATTAACATGGGAATCTAATGGGAATAAGGAATAAATCTGATAACAGATTAATGAACATTGTTGTAGTATAGGGGCAATAAACAAGAATTCATGAAGTATGTTGGGTGTGACAGGTCACTGGGAGCGGGTGTCTTCCACCCAAATATTTGTCAAAACAGTGAATTGGATGTGACCTGACACACACTACAGGTCCTTCTCAAAAAATTAGCATATTGTGATAAAGTTCATTATTTTCTGTAATGTACTGATAAACATTAGACTTTCATATATTTTAGATTCATTACACACAACTGAAGTAGTTCAAGCCTTTTCTTGTTTTAATATTGATGATTTTGGCATACAGCTTATGACAACCCAAAATTCCTATCTCAAAAAATTAGCATATCATGAAAAGGTTCTCTAAACGAGCTATTAACCTAATCATCTGAATCAACTAATTAACTCTAAACACCTCCAAAAGATTCCTGAGGCTTTTAAAAACTCCCAGCCTGGTTCATTACTCAAAACCGCAATCATGGGTAAGACTGCCGACCTGACTGCTGTCCAGAAGGCCATCATTGACACCCTCAAGCAAGAGGGTAAGACACAGAAAGAAATTTCTGAACGAATAGGCTGTTCCCAGAGTGCTGTATCAAGGCACCTCAGTGGAAAGTCTGTGGGAAGGAAAAAGTGTGGCAGAAAACGCTGCACAACGAGAAGAGGTGACCGGACCCTGAAGAAGATTGTGGAGAAGGACCGATTCCAGACCTTGGAGGACCTGCGGAAGCAGTGGACTGAGTCTGGAGTAGAAACATCCAGAGCCACCGTGAACAGGCGTGTGCAGGAAATGGGCTACAGGTGCCGCATTCCCCAGGTCAAGCCACTTTTGAACCAGAAACAGCGGCAGAAGCGCCTGACCTGGGCTACAGAGAAGCAGCACTGGACTGTTGCTCAGTGGTCCAAAGTACTTTTTTCGGATGAAAGCAAATTTTGCATGTCATTCGGAAATCAAGGTGCCAGAGTCTGGAGGAAGACTGGGGAGAGGGAAATGCCAAAATGCCTGAAGTCCAGTGTCAAGTACCCACAGTCAGTGATGGTCTGGGGTGCCATGTCAGCTGCTGGTGTTGGTCCACTGTGTTTTATCAAGGGCAGGGTCAATGCAGCTAGCTATCGGGAGATTTTGGAGCACTTCATGCTTCCATCTGCTGAAAAGCTTTATGGAGATGAAGATTTTATTTTTCAGCATGACCTGGCACCTGCTCACAGTGCCAAAACCACTGGTAAATGGTTTACTGACCATGGTATTACTGTGCTCAATTGGCCTGCCAACTCTCCTGACCTGAACCCCATAGAGAATCTGTGGGATATTGGGAAGAGAAAGTTGAGAGACGCAAGACCCAACACTCTGGATTAGTGATGAGCCGAACACCCCCGGGTTCGGTTCGCACCAGAACCCGCGAACGGACCGAAAGTTCGAACGAACATTAGAACCCTATTAAATACAATGGATGCGAACGTTCGAATTCTAAAGTGCTAATTATAAAAACTATTATGCATGTTATTGTCCTAAAAAGGGTTTGGGAACCCGGGTTCTGCACCAGGGGACATGTATCAATGCAAAAATAAGTTTTAAAAACGGTCGTTTTCCGGGAGCAGTCATTTTAATGATGCATAAAGTGAAAAAAAAAAGTCAAATATTCCTTTAAATATCGTACCTGGGGGGTGTCTAAAGTATGCCTGTGAAGTGCCACGTGTTTCCCGTGTTTAGAACTGTCCCTGCACAAAATGACACTTCTAAAGGAAAAAAAAGCCATTTAAAACTGCTTGCGGCTTTAATGTAATGTCTGGTCCCGGTAATATGGATGAAAATCTTTAAGAAAAATGGCATAGCTACCCCATGACCCCCCCCCCCCCTACCCCAGCCCATTACCAGCCCCTTTGGGTCTTGTATGGATATTAAGGGCCCTATATACTCTGAACAGCCGTATACAGGCGGTGCATACAAGACAGGGACTGTAGGTTTGTTCTTATGTAGAATCTGTTTGTAATTTTGAACAGGTACATTGTTGAAGTGTAGCTCCAGACCAAAAATCTATTTTTAAACTTTTTGGAAAACATAGGTAAGGGTTATCACCCCTGTAACATTTGTTTTGCTGTCTGTGCCCCTGTTCAGAACATTTCACCTCACTTTCCGTCCTAATGACAACTGTTTTTGAAATGTGGTGTTTTTCTTGAAACAAGGATTGCTGATAAAGCATCAGTACAGAGGAGACACCTTTCTCCCATATTTATTCTTACAGGAGAGAATTTTCCTTCCTAGTGGTAGATTTCCTCTCACTTCCTGTTGTCTTCTTGCGTTTGCAAGTAGGAGTCGTTTGTAAGTTGGATGTTTGAAAGTAGGGACCTGCCGTATATACTCTGCAGAAATAGGCCCCTTAGTTGTTGGTGTTGGCACAACACTGTAAGCACTCACAGTTACTCTTGGTTGGTGCTGGAACGCCCTGCTGTCAACTATTATATCAGGAATTTTAATTACATATAATTGTTGAACAGTGGTAGTAAAAATTGGGCCTTTGATGGTGGTGCTGGTGCCACAACACTGTAAGCCCTGACAGTTACTCTTGGTGGGTGCAGCAATGGGCCCTGCTGTGAATTATTAGATCAAGAATTGTAATTACATGCCCCTGTTGAACAGGGGCTGAAAAATTGGGCCTTAGGCACTGGTGGCACAACACTGCAACCCTTCACAGATACTGTACTTGGAGCACAGCAATGAGCCCTGTTGCAAAGTATTGCTTCAAAAATTGTAATGACACGCCCCTGTTAAACAGGGGCTGAAAAATTGGGCCTTAGGCACTGGTGGCACAACACTGCAACTCCTCACAGATACTGTACTTGGAGCACAGCAATGAGCCCTGTTGCAAAGTATTGCTTCAAAAATTGTAATTACACGCCCCTGTTAAACAGGGGCTGAAAAATTGGGCGTTAGGCACTGGTGGCGGCACCCATAAACAAAAATGATCTTCCAAGCTATCATCATCAATCGTATCATTGAGGACTCGGAGGAGGAGGATAGCCAGTCAACATAACAGCACAGGCACTCAGCATCAGCATCAGTCTTGAAGGGATGTGACATTTTAAAATCAATTAGTCTGTTATATCAGCATCAGGTGTGTGGTAGCTGGTGGTGATCCAAGACTGGTTCATCTTGATGAAAGTCAGTCGATCAACCGAGTCGGTGGACAGGCGCACCCTGTGATCCGTGACAAATCCTCCAGCAGCACTGAATGTGCGTTCCGAAAGAACGCTGGATGCAGGACAGGCCAGTAGCTCAATTGCATACTGTGCAAGCTCTGGCCAGTGATCCATCCTCAAGACCCAGTAAGCCAGAGGATTTTCGGTGGGGAAGGTGTCCAAGTCTGACCTTGCCCCTAGATATTCCTGCACCATGTTTATCAGACGCTGGCGATGGTTGCTGGAACCGATCATACTTTGGGGCTGCGGACTAAAGAATTGTCTGAACGCATCGGTCAGACGGCCACCTTCCCCACCGCTCCTTCTTTGACTGGCCGAAGCCTCAGCAACTCGTTGTCCAGGACCAGGAGTTTGCAACCTCCCAGTCTCTGGGAACGCGTTGCACAGACCTTTCTGCAAGGCCTCCCGGAGTTGTCTCATCCTCTGCTCCCTCTGCGACGGTAACATAAGGTCCGCAACCTTACCCTTGTACCGTGGATCAAGGAGAGTGGCCAGCCAGTAATGGTCCCTCTCCTTGATCCGAAGAATACGAGGATCCTTCCGCAGACTTTGCAGGATCAGGGAGGCCATGCAGCGTAGGTTTGCTGAGGCATTCGCTCCGGAGTCCTCTGGGTCACTAAGGACGACATGATCCGCAGCCACCTCCTCCCAGCCACGTACAAGTCCACTGGTTTCTTGGGACTGTAAATCATCCCTAAAAGACTGCTGCTGATGATGCTGAGTGCCAGCCTCCACCTCCATGCTGACACAATCCTCCTCCTCCTCCTCCTCCTCCTCCTCCTCTTCCTGTGCGATGGGTGGGACAGAAGGAACACTGTCTGGGTAAAGGGGGCCTTGAGAGGCAAGAAAGTCCTCCTCTTCCTGCCTCTGTTCTACCTCAAGTGCCCTGTCCATTATTCCACGCAGCGTGTGCTCCAACAGGTGGACAAGAGGTACAGTGTCACTGATGCATGCACTGTCACTGCTCACCATCCTCGTGGCCTCCTCAAATGGTGCCAGGACAGTGCATGCATCCCTGATCATGCCCCACTGGCGTGGAGAAAAAAAACCAAGCTCCCCTGACCCTGTCCTGGTGCCGTAGTCGCACAGGTACTCATTGATGGCCCTCTGCTGCGTGTGCAGCCGCTGCAGCATGGCCAACGTTGAGTTCCACCTGGTGGGCATGTCACATATAAGGCGGTTCTTGGGCAGGTTCAACTCCTTTTGCAGCTCAGCCAGGCGAGCACTGGCATTATAAGATCTGCGGAAATGCACACAGACTTTCCTGGCCTGCCTCAGGACATCCTGTAAGCCCGGGTACCTGCCCAAGAAGCGCTGCACCACCAGGTTAAGGACGTGAGCCACACAGGGCACATGGGTCAGTTGTCCCTGTCGGAGGGCGGAGAGGAGGTTGGTGCCATTGTCGCAAACCACCATTCCTGGCTTAAGCTGGCGTGGCGTCAACCACCTCTCGGCCTGGCCCTGCAGAGCAGACAGGACCTCTGCCCCAGTGTGGCTTCTGTCCCCCAAACACACCAGCGCAAGCACGGCATGGCATCTTTTTGCCTGCGTACTTGCGTAGCCCCGTGAACGGCTACGGAGCACCGCTGGTTCATAGGACAAACCACAGGAAGAGGCCATGGAGGAAGAAGAAGAGGAGGGGGTGGAGGAGAGAGGTGTGTCACAACCAGTAGTAGCATTTTGGAGGCGTGGCGGTGGGACAACCTCCAACACTACTGCACCTTGTCCTGAATCCTTCCCAGCTGCCAAAAGAGTGACCCAATGGGCCGTGAAAGAAAGGTAACGTCCCTGTCCATGCCTGCTGGACCATGAGTCAGCGGTAATATGCACCTTACCGCTGACCGCCCTGTCCAGCGAGGCCAAGACATTGCCTTCCACATGCCGGTAGAGAGCCGGAATAGCCTTCCGTGAGAAAAAGTGGCGTTTGGGAACCTGCCACTGAGGAACCGCACATTGCACAAACTCACGGAAGGGGGCCGAGTCTACCAACTGAAAAGGCAGCAGTTGAAGCGCTAGCAATTTAGCCAAGCTAGCATTCAACCGCTGGGCATGTGGATGGCTGGGAGTGAACTTCTTTCGACGGTCCAGCAGCTGGGGCAGGGAAATTTGCCTGCTAGAATCGGACGTCGGTGTACTGCTAGCAGAGTGGGCGCAAGTACTTGGCTGTGACACACCTAATTCTACACCTTCATTCCTCTCAGTGCATGTTTCAGAGAGGACTGAAGTTATAGTGGGGTTGGAGATCCCAGCTGATGCGGTGCAAGGAGAGGTCCGCTTTGTTCTTTGGTGTGGGTCTTTGAGGTAGGCTTGCCAACGAGCTGCATGGCAGGTCAACATATGTCTGGTCAGGCATGTGGTACCCAAGCGGCTGATGTTTTGGCCACGCGATATACGCTTGAGACATATGTTGCAAACAGCAGCTGTGCGATCTGATGCACTAGCCTCAAAAAAGGCCCACACCAAAGAACTTTTTGAATGACGGGCAGAGGCAGCGCCCTGCACAGGCGGAGCTCTGCGGTGTGATTCCGTCGGTGTACTGCCCTTACGCTGGCCACCAAAGGGCATCCTGCCTCGTTGGAGATGTGCCTCCTCCTCATCCTCCTCCTCCTCCTCTCTCCTATTAGGCACCCACGTGGAGTCATTGACCTCATCATCCCCTCCCTCCTCATCACTGGAGCCAATCTGGCAGTATGCTGCAGCTGCTGGAACATGACTGCCAGATTGGTGTCCTTCTTGAGCATCCCCTCTGTCTGCTCTCACGCTACTGCCTTCCTCTAGCTGGGTTTCATCATCAGACCCTTCGAAACGCTGGGCATCCTCCTGGAGCATGTACCCAACACTGTGCTGAAACAGTTCGGGGGACTCCTCAGGAGGAGGACATGGTGGGTCTAGGGAAGGAGTGACTGATGATTTGTCTGACATTGATACCAGGGAAGACGACGCTTTGGCAGCTGCTTTTCCAGTACCCTGAGCCTGGGTGAGAGAGGATGAGGAGGAGGAGGAGGGCTTGGTCATCCACTCTACCAAGTCTTCGGCATGATGTGGCTCAACATGTCCAGCTGCCGAAAAGAAGGACAAGCGTGTCCCATGGCCATGTGCTGATGACAATGCACCGCGTCCACGACCAGCACTGTTGCCCCCAGACACAGAGCCTGCTTGCCCTCTTTTATTGCCTCCTGACTGTCTGCCTCTCCTTGTTTGCCTTCCAGACATTCTAATAGATGGCCTGCAGGGAGATGGGAAAAAAGCAATAAGGGCTACCTTCAGGTGTCCTTCTCTGTCCCTTGAAACAAGGACTTTCACAGTGAAAGAAACTGACACTGTCCCTACCTAGAGTTTTCTGTCCCTAGAATAAATGTTTTTTTTAATCACAATATAGCACAAGGACAATTCACTCAATGTCTCTCCAGGTCCCTGGAAACAAGGACTTGCAGAGTGAAAGAAACTGACACTGTCCCTACCTAGAGTTTTCTGTCCCTAGAATAAATGTTTTTTTTAATCACAATATAGCACAAGGACAATTAACTCACTGTCCTTACAGGTCCCTGGAAACAAGGACTTGCAGAGTGAAAGAAACTGACACTGTCCCTACCTAGAGTTTTCTGTCCCTAGAATAAATGTTTTTTTTAATCACAATATAGCACAAGGAAAATTAACTCACTGTCCTTACAGGTCCCTGGAAACAAGGACTTGCAGAGTGAAAGAAACTGACACTGTCCCTACCTAGAGTTTTCTGTCCCTAGAATAAATGTTTTTTTTAAGCACAATATAGCACAAGGACAATTAACTCACTGTCCTTACAGGTCCCTGGAAACAAGGACTTGCAGAGTGAAAGAAAAAAAACACTCTCCCTACCTACAGTTTTCTGTCCCTAGAAAAAATGTTTTTTTTAATCACAATATAGCACAAGGAAAATTAACTCACTGTCCTTACAGGTCCCTGGAAACAAGGACTTGCAGAGTGAAAGAAACTGACACTGTCCCTACCTAGAGTTTTCTGTCCCTAGAATAAATGTTTTTTTTAATCACAATATAGCACAAGGAAAATTAACTCACTGTCCTTACAGGTCCCTGGAAACAAGGACTTGCAGAGTGAAAGAAACTGACACTGTCCCTACCTAGAGTTTTCTGTCCCTAGAATAAATGTTTTTTTTAAGCACAATATAGCACAAGGACAATTAACTCACTGTCCTTACAGGTCCCTGGAAACAAGGACTTGCAGAGTGAAAGAAAAAAAACACTCTCCCTACCTACAGTTTTCTGTCCCTAGAAAAAATGTTTTTTTTAATCACAATATAGCACAAGGAAAATTAACTCACTGTCCTTACAGGTCCCTGGAAACAAGGACTTGCAGAGTGAAAGAAACTGACACTGTCCCTACCTAGAGTTTTCTGTCCCTAGAATAAATGTTTTTTTTAATCACAATATAGCACAAGGAAAATTAACTCACTGTCCTTACAGGTCCCTGGAAACAAGGACTTGCAGAGTGAAAGAAACTGACACTGTCCCTACCTAGAGTTTTCTGTCCCTAGAATAAATGTTTTTTTTAAGCACAATATAGCACAAGGACAATTAACTCACTGTCCTTACAGGTCCCTGGAAACAAGGACTTGCAGAGTGAAAAAAAAAAACACTCTCCCTACCTACAGTTTTCTGTCCCTAGAAAAAATGTTTTTTTTAATCACAATATAGCACAAGGAAAATTAACTCACTGTCCTTACAGGTCCCTGGAAACAAGGACTTGCAGAGTGAAAGAAACTGACACTGTCCCTACCTAGAGTTTTCTGTCCCTAGAATAAATGTTTTTTTTAATCACAATATAGCACAAGGACAATTAACTCACTGTCCTTACAGGTCCCTGGAAACAAGGACTTGCAGAGTGAAAGAAACTGACACTGTCCCTACCTAGAGTTTTCTGTCCCTAGAATAAATGTTTTTTTTAAGCACAATATAGCACAAGGACAATTAACTCACTGTCCTTACAGGTCCCTGGAAACAAGGACTTGCAGAGTGAAAGAAAAAAAACACTCTCCCTACCTACAGTTTTCTGTCCCTAGAAAAAATGTTTTTTTTAATCACAATATAGCACAAGGAAAATTAACTCACTGTCCTTACAGGTCCCTGGAAACAAGGACTTGCAGAGTGAAAGAAACTGACACTGTCCCTACCTAGAGTTTTCTGTCCCTAGAATAAATGTTTTTTTTAATCACAATATAGCACAAGGACAATTAACTCACTGTCCTTACAGGTCCCTGGAAACAAGGACTTGCAGAGTGAAAGAAACTGACACTGTCCCTACCTAGAGTTTTCTGTCCCTAGAATAAATGTTTTTTTTAAGCACAATATAGCACAAGGACAATTAACTCACTGTCCTTACAGGTCCCTGGAAACAAGGACTTGCAGAGTGAAAGAAACTGACACTGTCCCTACCTAGAGTTTTCTGTCCCTAGAATAAATGTTTTTTTTAAGCACACTATAGCAGAAGCACAAAACACACTGACACTCTCCCTACCTATCCTTCTCTTTCCCTAAACTAAAGGAATCCAGGTTAAGCAAGAAAGAAATAACAGTCACTGTCCCTGCCTATGCTACTCTATCCCTGCTCCGGAACACACTACACTAGGCCGCCGTGCTGGCGGCCTTTTATAGTGTGGGGCGTGTACTAAACACCCTCAGCAATAATTGGCCACAGGCATCCTGCCTGTGGCCAATCATTGCTCTCCTCGCTGCCGGCGCTGTGATTGGCCAAGCATGCGGGGTCACAGTGCATGCTTGGCCAATCACAGCGCCTGGATGACACTGCGATGGCGTAGTGCATTGTGGGCCGTTCGCGTCACTCGAATTTGGCGCGAACGGCCCAAATCGTTCGATCTTCGTCGAACGATCGAACAGCCAATGTTCGAGTCGAACGTATGTTCGACTCGAACACGAAGCTCATCCCTACTCTGGATGAGCTTAAGGCCGCTATCGAAGCATCCTGGGCCTCCATAACACCTCAGCAGTGCCACAGGCTGGTTGCCTCCATGCCACGCCGCATTGAAGCAGTCATTTCTGCAAAAGGATTCCCGACCAAGTATTGAGTGCATAACTGAACATAATTATTTGAAGGTTGACTTTTTTTGTATTAAAAACACTTTTCTTTTATTGGTCGGATGAAATATGCTAATTTTTTGAGATAGGAATTTTGGGTTTTCATGAGCTGTATGCCAAAATCATCAATATTAAAACAAGAAAAGGCTTGAACTACTTCAGTTGTGTGTAATGAATCTAAAATATATGAAAGTCTAATGTTTATCAGTACATTACAGAAAATAATGAACTTTATCACAATATGCTAATTTTTTGAGAAGGACCTGTATAGCACAACATGGCGACCTCCATCCCTAAACTAATTTGTAGAAAAAGGAGAGCTGTGGGACTTTGAGTGAGGCTACCACCATGTCAGATATTCAACAGAAACATAAAATTTACAGTACATACAATATTTTTTACAATGTAACAATAAATTATCAGACGCCCCAAGTTATCTGTCCCTACAATGTTTTTAGTGTAAGTCATGCGACTACCTATTTATTTGATACAATATTTTTTACAATGTAACAATAAATTATGTTGAATATCTGACATGGCGGTAGCCTCACTCAAAGTCCCACAGCTCTCCTTTTTCTACAAATTAATTTAGGGATGGAGGTCGCCATGTTGTGCTATAGTGTGTGTCAGGTCACATCCAATTCACTGTTTATCTCACAGTTGTGTTTGCAGCTTACCATTCATGTTGTTGACACAAGCACAGTAATATTTCTGTTTTTTTTTTATTTTTGTGTATATATATATATATATATATATATAAATGTGATAGCAATTGCAAAAATATTTTTTTAGATATATATTTACTGAAACTACCCTGTAGTATTTATTTAGGGTGTGTGCCTTTTTAACCTGTGTTTATTACAGTTATATAGCTAGTAGGTGATGTTAACCAATTAAGGATTTAGCAGATGCCTCCTATTCCCCCGGAGTCCATCCCTGCTGAGCATCAGCCCTTCTATGCAGCTGTCAGCTTGACAGTAGAGGTCCTGATCTTTGTAGCAGCGCTGTGGTTAGCAGCTCTTTAAGCACTGTTGAGCAGAAAAAAGTGTTTCAGCTGCAAAGCTAAACAAAGTTTAACACGTTGTAGTTAGCGGCTGCTGCCTAAGGCGGCTGATGGCACACAGGTGACTCTGCCACTAGCGATCCCGCCGCTGACAATCTGTCACAATCGGCACAGGCAGGATCGCTAAGAGGCTCCCTGTTTTGTCCCTGTGGAGTAGCTTCCTCTTTAGCTAAGACAGTGAGATGTGGCGCCTATCACTAGTGATGAAGATTTAGCAGCGTTCAGGCCAGCGACAGAGCAACATCCCGCTGTCTCGGTTTCAGAGGTAGCAATTCTATAGGGACACTCGGGCAGCCTTTTTGGTGATCCTGACGCTGGCAATTTGTTGCTAGTGACAGAATCATTTGTGTCATTAGCTAAAAGCAAATAATAATTTTTACACAGGAGGAGTTGTTGAAGCAAACCCTAAAGAGCTTTCCTAATTAACACCTTATTATCCCTAACTAGACTTAAGGCAGATGTATGGTCAAAAGCACTTAATTCTGCACTCCTGTGACCCAGAATCAGCCAACAGCGGGCTAAAGCCCACTGTCGGATGACATCACAGAACCACTCTAGGATCTACAAGGATCCCAATAATGACGTCAGGATCTGACCGGCAGCTGGCTCAACCTCTCAGCGCGCTGCTGAGAGCCTGAGCCAGCTGCTCCTACACCCTCCACAGCCAGGCACTGTGATTGCTGGAGGGGCAGAGCAGAGAGCTGGTTTACTGACCGTCACCAGCTCACTGAATTTCAAGAACTGAGCAATCAGTGGTCTTTGATTGCTTAGTTCTTGGTGTAGAAGGCAGCAGGGGACATCTGCTACACCAGACCAATGCTACATTTACATAGGTAAGTATGTATGTTTTTTTTAAAAAGAAATAAAAATAAGTTTGCTATCCCAACAACAAAAGGGTCTGTGCCTGTGTGCCCTCTGTTTAACCATTTGGAAGCTGATTTAGAGCCCACAGGCTCTAATCAGGAAGCCTATTAGAGCCTCTGTCTCTAATCCGGCACTTCCAAAACACACCCACCGCTGTAATTCAGATGGCCGTCGCTCAACAGTGGGCCGAACACCTGAATAGTGGGCGGCAGCGGCGACAATAGATAGATTCATGCAATGCATAAATCCATCTATTTTTGAGTGACGGGTGCAGGAGAGAGGGGCGGCGCTCCTGCACCCACTATGGATGCACCGCCACTGCCAAAATTTGAAAATGGCTCTGAAACGTAACTAGTGAAGGTAAAATAAAGCTTTTTGTAAGGTTGTATTCCTCCATGGCATGGGGTTCATTTTTTGGTGTTCAACACTTAACACATTAACTCATTTGTCTTTGCAGCTTGAAAAATGTTGAGCATCCGGATACTGGAAGATATTGGTGCGAAGCTGAACATAAAGGGATGAAAGCTGTGTCAGATAGCTTCTGGATCACGGTGGAGGGTAGGTCACTCCTGTGATAATTCCTCATGCAACCAATACCTTTGTGAATTTCTCCTGCTAATTGGATTCTACTGTTTCTGATTACAATCTTTTATGTTTTTAATTGGCTTTAGGTGTCCCATATTTCACCATGGAACCAAAAGATATGGCTGTTTTACCCAACACTCCCTTCAACATTACATGTGCAGCTGTTGGACCACCTGGGTGGCTGTACATTTTGTGGTTTGTGAAAGGGTCTACTGCTGGGAAAGCACCAGATAGCTCACCATCAGTCCTGTTTATACCAGGTACCTGCGTTCAGCTGTAGCCCGAGGTGAAATTTGAATGAATCGGCAATTTTGCTCTCTGCAGAGGCAGCCGGGGATGGGAAGGATAAATACATTTCCTTTAAAGGGTCACTCCACTCCGCTTTCATGAGAAGAAAATAGCAAATAAAAAAATAATAATATAGCAATTACAATTGCTACATAAGTCATATTGCAATTGAATGTTGTTAAAAACTATCTTTTCTTTTCAATCTACAGCATTGTAATATGGCGACCTGGAGGCGTTCTGTACAAAGGTGGTGCATGGGACGCCCCCCAGAAATGTAATGTGCTGATTTTTCTCAGAAGCGAGCACTGAGATATAAGTCAGATTTTGGGCACCCAATGCAACAAAAATTAAATTTTTGGTGAGATACTCCCAAAGGTAAATCGGGTCTAAAGGGATGCAGACCCTGCCACTTTCCTCCTGAGAGCCCTGCAAGTGCAGCAGCTGATTGATTATGAATCGCTCCCATTCACTGTGCAGACGGGCACAGACAAACAAACCGTTATTTTTCCAGAATAAGAAAAGGTAGTAATTAAATTTGTTAAAATCCTTGCAATGTACATAGATCACCCAGAGGGAATGATTTTTTCTGAAGTTGAGCAAGCCATAGATTATGCAATTTTCTTTCTTTCAACCGTGGATTGAAGGAAATAATGTCGCTTGGTTCCCCCATCAGAAGGTGGGGAATCCTCCCGCTGTCAGAATACAATAGCGCAGCAGGAGGTTTCCCCACCTTCAGAAATACAGTGATCACACAAGAAAAACCCAACCAGCTGGTATCACTGAAGTCGATTGACTGACTTCAGTAGAACTAGCCTGCCCATAGGTGGATCAAAATCTCAATCTGTCTATGGCCAGCCTTTCTCTTCAGCCACGGAGGATTTGGCTGCCCAATGACCAGGCCATTTTTGCGAATTGGCATTGCGTTGCTTTAACTGACTATTAAGCGGTCGCGCGATGTTGCACCCAAACAAAATTGACGTCCTTTTTTTCCCACAAATAGAGCTTTTTTATGGTGGTATTTGATCACCTCTGCGGTTTTTATTTTTTGTACTATAAACAAAAAAAAGAGTGACAATTTTGAAAAAAAAACAATATTTTTTTACTTTTTGCTATAATATCCCCAAAAAATATATAAAAAAACGAATTTTTTCCTTAGTTTAGGCCGATACGTATTCTTCTACATATTTTTGGTAAAAAAATCACAATAAGCGTATATTGATTGGTTTGCGCAAAGGTTATAGCGTCTACAAAATAGGGGATAGTTTTATGGCATTTTTATTAATGATTTTTTTACTAGAAATGGTGGCGATCTGCGATTTTATTAATTTTTTTATCGTGACTGCGACATTATGGCGGAACATCAGACACTTTTGATGCTATTTTGGGACTATTGTCATTTATACAGCGATCAGTGTTATAAAAATGCAATGATTACTATGTAAATGTCACTGGCAGTGAAGGGGTTAACCACTAGGTGGCGAGGAAGGCTTTAAGTGTGTCCTAGGGATTGATTCTAACTGTGGGGGGCTGGGCTACGAGTGACACGACAGTGATCACTGCTCCTGATCACAGGGAGCAGTAGATCACTGTCCTGTCATTAGGCAGCACAGGGAAATGCCTTGTTTACATAGGCATCTCCCCATTCTTCCGCTCCGTGGCTCGCGGCAGGGGCATCTGCACAGCGGCAATTTCAAAGCAACGTACAGGTACGTTAATTTGCGCAGCCGTGCCATTCTGCCGACGTATAAGTACAGGAGGCGGTCGGCAAGCAGTTAAGAGACCCTGTCGCCAATTAAAAAAATTGCACAGAAAAGCAAAGAAACATCAAGCAAATACTTGTGTTTTTTTTTTTTGTTCTTGATTTTTATTTTTATTATTAAAGTGGAACTAAAGAGTGAATACTTACCTGCCCAACGGTCCCTCGCTGGTGTCAAAATGTTTTTCTGCATGCCAGTTGTTGGGCCATTTCATTGGCCGGCAGAAAATGACATCAATCGTGCGCATGACCTAGTCATCTCAGCACTGTAAACTAAGCTGCACATGCACAGCTCAGTTCACAGCACTGGAGAAGACAGCGGGCAGGCAGGGGCATTTTATTGCAGAAGAGACAGTGTGTGTCCTTTCTCCAATAAAAGCCTGCCTGCTTGCTGTTTCTTACAGCGAAGTTCAGTTCTGCTTTAACTCCCAATGTGCCTTTTAAACTTGCTAAAATATCTGACTACTTCAGGAAAAGTCAGATTCCTTCCCTGCCACTCCCTATATAACAGCTGCTGTGGATTAGTGAAGGGGTATACTGTAGAATGTCACTTAATGACAGCTCTGAGTCTGCTGTGGATGGCACACACGGTACCCAATAACAGTATTGGAGCTTTTGAATGTCTATACAAGGGAGGCAATACAGGTAAATACAAATAATATAAAAAATATATCCTGTGCTACCTCTTCATAAATGTCATATGCAAGTGGCTACAAATAGTAAAAATGTGTTCCCACACCTACAGTATATATAGAAATAATATTAAAGTGACACTGCTGCGCCTACCTAATAAACAGCTGATATATATTGGAAAGTATAAACACCAATAAAAATATGTGATAAACTTCACAATATCGTGATGACAAATTAATTACCTTAAATAAATGGACTTAAAGTACAATAAATGTGCAAAATATCAATAAATGTGCAAAATATCATTCCACTATCTTCTATTGCATATTCTCCGTAAATGTGTAAATATACAAACGATTATCACTTACACCAGTGCATAAATGTGAATGTAAGTAGATTCAAAGTCTCTCAATAAAAAACATAAACATCCAGTAAATTCTCAACTTCCCAAAAGGATCTTCTTACATGTATGTGTGGTATTATTATATCAAACAGTGATTCCCACCACGTTCACATCAAATGGTGGACATGCAAAATGCCAGGTCAGATATTGCTTTCCCCTCTTAGGGGCTGCCTTGTGGTTCCACTCAGTTAGGGTGGCTCTTGAAAATCTCCTCTTATAGGCATATATGTGATGATCACATATATTTGGATGTACGGTATGGCCATTTAAAAGATCACACATACGTCCTTCAATGGACTCGCATAACAAAGGGGATCCCTATAGTTTAGTGAGCTTCAATAAATGTTTTTTATTAATAAAAATGTACTTGCAAACCGTCAAAAAGTGTCAGCTTGCGTTACAGAACAACAGGATCACAGCTCCTATGTTACTTCCGGTTTCAGAACTCAATTAGTCACCCAGCTCCACCCAACGCATGTCGTCGCGGTCACGTGACTTCCTCAGGGGGTATAGTATGTGGTAGTGACAAAGACTAAATTGAAGGAAGACAATCTGCCCACATCCCTAATTAAAGTACAAATTTGGATTGGATCCTCTTGTGGGACTTTAAAAGGCAGAGAGTCTAGATAAGCCAATATTGGTATCAAAAACATAAAAAAAAAATTGAATAAGGTTAAAAATGTATAGAAATTGGATAAAAATGGATGTAAATTGTACAGAACATATGACATAAAGGCAACAATAATGGTTACAGTAGTCTAAAACAAAACCACTTAATTCCGTCCTGATATAAGAAACAGGACAAGGAGGTGCCCAGGGGTACCACGTTGGGCAGAGCCGGGTGAGTGATTGAGTGCTGAAACCGGTAGTGCCATGGCCCCTCTGTTCTGTAACACAAGCTGACAATTTTTGATTGATTGTAAGTGCATTTTTATTAATATTTTTTTTTTATTGAAGCTCACTACACTATGGGAATCTCCTCTGTTATGTGAGCCCATTGCAGGAATATATGTGCAATCTTTTAAAGTGCCATACACCCACATATATGTATTCAAGTGGCTATATGAGGAGATTTTCAAGAGCTAGCCCCTAAGAAGGGAAAGTGATATCTGACCTGGCATTTTGCGGGTCCACCATTTGAGGTGAACGAATGAGTGAATGATGGTAGGAATCACTGTTTGATATTAATTCCACATGTACATGTAAGAAGATCGTTTTGGGAAGTTAAGGATTTATTGGATTATATGTTTGTTTTTCATTAAGAGACTTTGAATCTATGCATATATAACCCTATGGTAAGATTGTTCCTCAAATTAATGGTCTGGTGGCAGGGTCTCTTTAAGAAGCAGCATTTAAGAAACAGGACTCTTTATTAGATTTAGATAAAGTCAATGATGGTCTCATTTGGTACACTGTGTTGATAGTTCTTAGAAAATGATAATCTAGATTATTTCCCTATAATTGTCAGAGACGTCTTGTGTAATGTATTATTTGAAAGGTGAGTAACAACAACCAGTTTTACCTGTGTTTAGCCTTTCTTCTACTTATTCTGTACAAATCCTCTCTGAAATTCTTTCAGTGGTTGTGTACTTTGTGTGCAAAATGTTCCATTAACTTCTTGAACTAATTTTTGTATGTACAGTGGATATAGAAGAATATCAACCCCCCCCCCCCCTCTTTAAATCCTTTAAAATAATCACATTTTGTTGCTTTGCAGCCTGAGATGAAGACACACAGTTTTTGTTTTATCCAGCTGTATTTACTAGTGCAACTTATAACATCCAACTGAAAGATATAACCTCAGCATGTCATAAAAAATAAATAAAAAATAAAAAAACAGAATCACACGGAGTTGGAAAAAGGATCACCCCCCCCTTATGTCCAGGGCTTTTTTTCTTAGAGAATAGGTGCAGAAACTCCCCCCTTCTGAGCCCCTCCTTGTCTCCGCCCCCTACGCTCTTCTAAGCACCGCCGCTTTATCTCTACCCACCTCCAAGTACTGTCTCAAGTGTCATTTTGTGGTGCTAAATAATTTGCATGGAATTTGCTCTTGTCTAAAAACAAGAAAAGCAGTAAAATAGATCCCATGGAGCCAGCAACAATAGATCTTCCAGTAACAATAGACCCCACCCCAGCAACAATAGATCCTTCACACAACAATAGACTCTCCCCAGCAACAATGGACCTTACCTCAGCAACAATAGGACACCACTTCAGCAACAATAGATCTGTAACACAACAATAGACTCCCCTGACAACAATGGCCCCACCCCAGCAACACCAGATCTGTAACTCAACAATAGACTCCCCTAGCAGCAATGGCCCCACCCCAGCAACAATAGGTCCCCCAGCAGCAATAGACTTCACCACAGCAACAATAGATCCCTCACACAACAATAGACACCCCCAGCAACAATGGACCCCACCCCAGCGACAATAGTTCGCTCCCACAACAATAGACCCCCCCCCCCACACACACACACAGCAACAATGGACCACCCACAACAAAATACCACCCCCAGCAACATTAGACCCCCCCCCCAGCAGGAACAGCAATTCTCCCAGCAGCCAACATAGCCAGCTTACAGCAACAATAGACCTCTCCCTCCAATAGTAGATTACTACTAGCAACATAAGACCCACCAGCAACAATAGACACTCACACAAAAACAGATCCCCACTAGTGACAATAGATCGCCCTGCAACCAGCACACCCCACACCCCTTACATACATTTAGTGCTGGAGGTGCCGGAACTGCGTTCCCCTGCATCCCTGCTGAAAAAAAGCCCTGCTTATGTCAATATTTTGTTGAACCACCTTTTGCTTTAATTACAGTTTGTAGTCTGTTGAGATAGGTCTCTACTAACTTTGCACATCTGGACTTTGCAATGTTTGCCCAATTTTCTTTGCAGAACTGCTCAAGTTCAGTTACATTTGATGGTGACTGTTTGTGGACTGCAGTCTTCAGGTCATTCCACAGATTTTCATTGAGGTTTAAGTCTGGGCTCTGACTAGGCCATACAAAGACTTTCACCTTTTTCTCCTTCAACCGCTGTGTGGTCCTTTTTGCTGTGTGCTTTGCCAGAAGGTTGTCTATGGGGAGAAGGTATACCTTCCAACATGACAATGACCCAGAGAGCAGCAGATTTTCCTCAAGACGGTATTTTGGCCCATCAATTTTTTGTTCTATCCGGACAAGTGCTTCATTCCCTGCTGCAGAGAAACACCCCATAACAGGATATTACCACCTCCATGCTTTACTGTAGGATAGCCGTTATTTGGATGGTGAGCTGTGTTGGATTTCCGCCAGACATATCATTTGGTGTTGAGGCCAAATAATTCAATTTTAGTCTCATCTGACCATAACACCTTTTTCCTTATAATCTTCAAGGTGCATTTAGGTGGTCAGATGAGACTAAAATTAAATTATTTGGCCTAAACACCAAATGATATGTCTGGCGGAAATCCAATACAGCTCACCAAAATAACCCCATTTCTACAGTGAAGCCTCGTACACACGGCCGAGAATCTCGTCAAGAAAAAACACGTCGTTTTTCTTGACGAGATTCTTGGACAAGAAACTTGTCCCGGCCGAGTGTACACACGCTCCTTTCAAAGAACCCGCGGTTCTTTGAATGGAGCGAACGCGGTGACGTAATCGACTACGACGAGCGTGCCCTCGTCACATTCGATGCCGTCACCGCCATCTTGCTACACCCTACCTATGCCTAGGAAGCTACCGCGCATGCGTCAAAGTCATTTCGAGCGTGCGCGGGCTTCCCGGAGGACAGGTAAGTGTACACACACACACTTTTCTCATCGAGAAACATGCTGACAAGAATCTCGACGAGAAAATAGAGAGCAGGTTCTCTATTTTTCTCGTTGAGATTCTTGTCGGTTTTCTTGACGAGAAACATGATAGCCGCGTACACACGACCGATTTACTCTGCAAGAAAGCTCTGCCAGCTAGTTTCTTGCTGGTTCTTGCCGAGAAACTCGGTCGTGTGTACGAGGCTTAAATCACGGAGGTGGTAATATCCTGTTATAGGGGTGATTCTCTGCAGCAGGGACTGGAGCACTTGTGAAGATAGAAGATACATGGATTGGTGATCCTTTTTCCAACTCTGTGATTCTTCTTCTTTTTTTTCTTTTTTTCTGACATGCTGGTGTTATATCTTTCACTTGGGTGTTATAAGTTGCACTATTAAATACAGCTGGATAAAATAAAAACTGTGTCTGTCTTCATTTAGGGCTTCCAAGCAACAAAATGGGATTATTTTAAAGGGGGGTGATTCTTTTCTATACCCATTGTATATAGAGAGCAGGACGTCAACCTGTCAATTCAAGTTGAGCAAATGATGAAAAAAATGTCTAAGCAGACAAGAAATATATCTAGAGAAATAGGCTTCTGAAATCTAATTATTTCTTGCCCCCTTTTCATCTTATCCTTTCTCTATTTTTCATTGAGATCATCCATCACATTACAATACAAAGTGGCCAGCAGTATCAGGGTTTCCTGTAGGCCTGAGACCTTCCCAAAACAGTCAGATATGCGCTCTCTTGTCTAAGGGGACCCTAAGGCCTGTTTTTCCTCCTATCCTACAGCAACAGAAACAATAAAAATTATTCCACAGCTCAGGCAGCTGTACAATTTAGCACACACATTGAAAGTATTGTTCTCCTTTTAGAACATATAAGAAAATGGCCCTCTAAAATGACTGTTTGTGATCAGATGGGGTGATGATCCCCCATCTTTCATGCCTGTAAATGGAGCCAGCTGGCCACTGTTGGGGGAAACTATTGATTTGACACAATAGTGTCATAGGAACTCCAGATAACTTTGGTTCCATCATGATAACCTGGTTCTGGCCGTGGGTATCGTGGGTGGAAGGAAAGAAAATCGCTCAATTTCCCCATGAACATGGTAAGTTTTGATGGGGGAATGCCTCCCGCGGTGCTATTGTATTCCACCAGCAGAGGGCATGGGAAGCAATCCCAGCCAGCAGAATACATTGGTACTGCTAGCGATTATAGCCACTGGCCGTAACCGTATGTAAAAAAATTCAACATGCTATTTGTACCCAAGTTGATCAATTAACCTGGGTACAGTCAGCCTGCCCATAGATGGTTCGAATCTCGTCCGGTCCCTGCTGAACCTCCCAAGATTCGGTGGCCGGTTTTATTTTATTTTTTTTATTTTTTTACTTATTTTCTTTTCGTTGACATAGCTCTGTAAGGATGGTAGAAACAACCTTTGAATTTTATGGAGTGTTCCTCAGACAATTTATGAATTCAGTCAGATCATGCTCGTATGTTTGCTGCTTTAATCTTTTTTGCCTGATATGGCTGACAACAATCAGCATGGAAATAGATGGCACAGAGCACTTCACAGCACATTAAAGATGAAGCAAAACTAGCTATGGATTTGATCTGAACCAACTACGTCTAAGCCATGCGTGTTACATAGATATGCTTGATGGCGAGCTAAGACTTGTGCTGTGTTAATTATCAGTGGCAGCGCAACAGGTTCAGGCAGTAAAGGAATTCACCCGATGTGCCTGTTCAGTTCTAATCAACAGCAAAACAAATGTTAAAGCATCAGCAATGTAACAATACAGGTTGTATGTCTTTTTGAATCAACATTTTGTTAATAAAAACAGATTGGTGTACAAATTTCGACAGCTTTAAAGAAGGGCCTACATTTTAGTGACTTATCTTTGGTATTGACCCCCAGCCTAAATACATAGTGGAATAAAAGAATCCTAGGGGGGTAGCTGGACATCTGGAGGGATCTGAATTTTCTAGTTAAGGGGCCTCAAACTTACTAAGCAAGGGGCCAGTTTCCTTCAGGCTTAGGGGGTTAGATTATGGCCAGTAGGAGTAGAAAATGCCCCGGGGATATTGTGATTAAACAATGCCACATAGTCATTGAGAAAAAATGGCTTGGTGCCTGTAGTTAGTTGAGAGGGATGGAAGAGCATACTTCCCAAATGTTGGTGTCTATGGAAGGAATATTGCCCCAAAGTTGGCATCAGTGGGAAGACCAGTGCCCCATCTGAATTAGATTTGGTGAAAGGAATATTGCCCATCAGTGGCATAGTACTCTGTTATCGGTGTCAGTTGGAGGAATAGTACCTCAACACTGTTGTCTGTGGTAGAAATGGTACCCCATCATTGGTTTAAGAAGGAGGAATAGTGTCCCATCGTTGTTGGAGGACCTGTGCCTCATCATTTGTGTTGGTGGGAGGAAGTGTTCTCTACCATAGGGATCAGAGGGAGAATTCTTGTGCTATTTTTGGAGTCAATGGTCAGAATTGTACCCCGTTGCTAGTGTTGGTGCCCGATCATTGGTGCCCCTGGAAGTACTAGGGCCTCAAGGCCAGTTAAATGCAGGTAAAGTCTGCAGTTTTGGGGTCATTGTTCAAGTACGATGCTAGAAAGGCATGGTCCTTTTGTGCCACGATTAAAGTTTCGTTTTTGAAGAGAGGCAGGAATGATGCAATTGACAGCAGCACGTTTTAACACAAGAAAAAAATATACCTGCACATTTTTTTGCAACACACCATACCACTGGTGTACTGCAGTATGGGCGCATTGCTGTAACATGGTAAAATGCATGACTTGCCACAGGTTGCTGCAATCCAAAGATCTACACGAGTCCCTAAAGTAACACTAGTATCTGGCAATAAACTAACATGGCCCTAAGTTGTTCTCTTGCCAGGGGCCACATTTGGCCATAATCCAGCTCTGCCTGCAATATTCATGTCAGAAAACCTATCGTGCTTTAGCACGAGTGTAAGCAAATGTCACAGAATTTATTCTGCTAGGCAAATTTAACAGCCAAATTTAGAGCATTAATCGTTGCATTTTTATGGGTTTTAAGGGAAAGCTTTCTTTTTATTTTTAGATGTTTGTGGATGTGATCATAATCTTATTGGCATATATAATAAAACCAGTGGCGGCCCATCCATAGAGGGCGCACGGGCACTGGACTATGGTTTCCAATGTGGGGTGGGTGTTTTTTTGAAGCACCTGATTAGAGCCAGGGGATCTAATAGGCTTCAAAAAAGGGTGGGCTCTGCGCTCCGAGCCCACCCAGTTGTGTGACCATAGCAAATAAATGTTTGCTATTTTCGCACTAAAGTTCCTCCCTGCCCATCAGGAGGCAGGTCATGAGACCCGTTTCTCGATTGGCCAAAGCATCAGGCGATCCTTTTGAATGCCTAGCACTTTGGCATAAGAGGAGGCACACGGTGGAAGAAGCTTGAGGAGCGGACACTGGAGACGCCAAATTCTAGCAAAGGACACCACAACCCCGCCACACGAGCGGGTAAGTGCGGGGGTGGGGGGGTGCTGTCAGTGCAAAACCCTTGTGTGTGTTTTTGGTTTTAATTATTTTGTTTATAGTATATTATGTACATGAATGCAACCATATGTAATTGTATGCTTTTTTGGCCTAGATTCTAACCCTTGCAGTGGTAATCTATTAAAGCCTGCAAGCGGGAGTTGGAAGACTCCAGATTGGGAGGGCCACTATTCAATAATGGTTCTTTGTAGAGTCATTATATAAGCACTGATATACTAAATCTGAACTCCAGATAAACGGCTACATATACAGTTAAAATACATATTTCTATCCATCCAGTTTTGAGATTTTCACAGCTCTTCCACACAGTCCTATCTGGCAGGGAAGAAGACTTTTTTTTTTTATTACTGCAGTTTATTGACCCCTACAGGTCTTGTAATTTTGGGAGACAGTGAAATAAGAAGCATCAGATTGTTCTCTCTCCCTTATAACATACCCATTGTTAGCACATGAGCACTGCAGCACAACTGATTGGCTCCTAGTACTGCTTATCCCTCTCCCATTCTGTGTTCTGCTGTACAGAAACTGCAAGAGGCTGCATAAAAAATAAGATGTATTAATGAATACAAAGTTGTGTTAATTATATATCTTGTAAATGCCTGGAACTCTGTTTAAAGTGAACCTTTCATGAATTTAGCTGAAGGGAGATACCATATGGGTTATGTTTTAGAGAATCAACTCCATTTAATTTTCTTGGAACAATCATTCAGCCTGAATTCTGATAGCTACTTAAAGAAATGAACTCTGTATCAACAGCAAAAAAGTAACATAAAGAATTACCCTGTAAAGTTTACATATTACCAGTAATCAAAAAGGACACTTATTGAAAAGTAGAAAATGAGCACACGGGACAATAACTGCTATTTGTACTTGATTTTTTTTCCTACTATTTTAATGTATTAACCCCCAACGACTCAAAAATGCTATAGTTTTCCCTTAACAATGTACATACAATTTATTACCAATAATATTTCTCTGCAGGAATTCGAGAAACCACAGTCTTCTCTTGTGAAGCTCACAACTTAAAGGGGCTATCATCATCAAGGACTGCCATTATACATGTCAAAGGTAAGAGCTCTCTATAAATCCTTACAGCTCTTTTGTATAATATGGTTTTTGCATGCCCATTTAACAGACTACTGCATGAAACACAAAATAAGATTTCACCACCGGATGACACAGCAGGGGAAATATGGAAATGAAACTCCAGTTCCAGAAAATATTGAGGGGAAGTTTATATTTGTGGATAGGAAGCGTGTACACAGGTGATTGCGGAAACTCACATTTTAAAGTAATAAAAGTGGACTGTCATTTTGTGAAGGCCGACCAACAAACTGCATGATCCCAACCCTCAGCCCGAAGGTCTAATGTGGGGCTTTTTGTCCAAAGATGTCGTGTGATGTTCGAATGGAAAATATAGGTTACCTTGGGGTTTCTTTGCTGGGTAGATCTCTTCTCAATGAAAAAAGTCTAAAAAGGTGCTAACTATATCTACACATCTTCTGTCCATTGGGTAGTCACACAACGACAGTTGGTCCAGCTTAGTGGAGAATAACATTCTATAGCCATCCTTATTTAGTAGCTCTTTCTCGATCCCAAGTGAATTGATCAACAGTTGACCTATAAAAGGTCTGCTTGGTATTGTTTTTTTGTTTTTTTTTATGAAACTGAATGTTCCTTTGAGACAAAAAGTCAAAGCATGGTACAAATTCGTCCAAGCATGGACTAAGTCAAAAGACACGGCAAGTGCAGGCAAGCATATTAGGCAGGTGATAGAGTACACATCAACTAAACGACAATCAACATTTATGTAAGTTAGATCCCACAGAAGATTCCATCATCTATTTTAGCTAGGACATCAACAAGGCATGGCAGCCCCACAGTATCGAAGTCCTATAGCAGGGAATGAGTCCTTCTCAAGCCTTCCACGGCTGCCATATCTTATTGCATTTCTTAGGGCAGTTCCAATTGAGGCAAGTCAATTTATAAAGTGGTAGAACAGCATTTATTGATTTGAATCCACAGTGGGAGGGGAAGGGGCACTCCACCGAAATACAATTTTCCTCTTTGCATAAAAGAAAAGATCCGTTAGTAACAGTTTAGTACAGCGAGGCCTCTGATCATCATCCTGGATACCCAGAAGAATCAATTCTGGGGAAACGGGGAGGGTCAGCTGGAGGCGGCCATTGATAGCTTCAACCACCTCCTCCCAGTATCGGGCAATCATCGGGCAGCTCCAAAACATGTAAATATACGATCCTACTCCATTCCTGCACCTAGGACAGTCCTGCGATCTTTGTGGATACACCCTGTGCAGTCGCTGAGGGGTGTAATAAACCCTGTGCAGAAATTTAACCTGTATTAACTTTTCTTTTGAGGAGATCAACAGGCTAGTACTATCTGCTAAGCATTCCTCCCAATCCTCTCTATCCAGGTCCGGAAGGTCAGCTTTCCATTGATCCCAAAGCCTATCTATTTTGGGGGAGTCAGCTCTCAGTAAGTCCAAATATAGAGTGGACAGAGGTTTTAAAAGCTGTTCCTGGGCTAACAACTCCTCAATGGGATCCATGCCCAGCGTAGGAGGGGTCGGGAACTGGGCCTGAGCTGCATGACGTATTTGCCGAGAAAATATCCCCTAGTACTTTAATTCCATATCTAGCCCAGATCTGTGGATCAGGAAGAGAAATCGGAAATGTGAGAGGCTAGGGTTTCCTTAGAGAGGGCAGAAGGGGGACCATCTATTGGGGCTCATGAACCTGCATTTGGCCACTGTCCAAACCTTGAGGGTCGTTCTGGTAGAGCGCAGAAGGTTACCATATGCCGATGTCCTCTGTAGACTAAATTTCCCAACTCCTGAAGTGATCCCAAGGCAGCTGCCTCTAGACACATGGCGGCATTGGATCGGGAAAGCACATACCACCACCTGACCGTCACTAGTACAGCGGCCCAGTAGTAGGTTCGGTAATCCGGTAGTGCTAGTCCTCCGCAATGGACAGGAAAAGTCAGTCGATCTGGCTTATCTAGGGGTAGTTCCCCCCCAAATAAATGTACCGACACATTTATCAACATCTTGAAAAAAGGAGTTGGGTATCCAGGTTGTGCAGTTGCGAAAAACGTATAGAAATTTAGGAAGGAATAACATCTTAAGAAGGTTTATATGTCTGAGATTCAGTGGCAGGGAAGCCGGAAGCAGGTTGAGTTCAGTGAAGCTTGTGAGATCCCGCCGAACCTGGATACCCAAGTAGATAAATTGATCTACCCAGACTAACGGGACATCTGCATTGAGTCCTCTAGCCTGGGGGTCCAAAGAGGAAATGGTCGATTTGGACCAATTTATATGTATTCCCGAGAACCTACCAAATCTGTTTAGTATTGTTAACACTTATTAAAGGATCTCTAAGAATAATGAATTCCGATAACAGCAGATGGTTAATAGCAATCGCATTATAATTTACTATATGCATTTCTTTCTTTCTTTTTCCATATTAATTTTTTAGTATTCTTTCTAACATTTACATGGAAGGCCAAGCTGTCCAGCAAGAATGTCAGAGACCACAGGCTATAACAACTCCAGTGGTTGTAGTCTTATTTTTTTTTAAATGATTTAAACCAGTGGTCTCCAAACTGCGGCCTTTACCTTGCCTTTATCCGGCCCTTGGGGCACTTCTCCTCCCACTGACATCAACAATGAGGCATAATTCTTGTTATGTCAACAACAGTTTTTCACATTGACACTAATAATGGACCATTATTCCTCCCACTGACACCAGTGATGGGGCACTATTTCTCCCACTGACACCAGTGATGGGGCACTATTTCTCCCACTGACACCAGTGATGGGGCACTATTTCTCCCATTGATACCAATGATGGGGCACTATTTCTCCCATTGATACCAATGATGGGGCACTATTTCTCCCATTGATACCAATGATGGGGCACTATTTCTCCCATTGATACCAATGATGGGGCACTATTCCTCCCACTGACACCAATGATGGGGCACTATTCCTCCCACTGACACCAATGGTAGGGCACTATTCCTGACACCAATGATGGGGCACTATTTCTCCCACTGGCACCAATGATGGGGTACCATTTCTCCCATTGACACCAATGATGGGGCATTATCGCTGCCACTGATACCAATGATGGGGGCCAATGAATTGGCCCCCTAGTAAGGAAGTTTGGAGACCCCCGATTTAAACCATACTAATAAAAGTCGACCAGTGTAAGCACCCCTAGCAGTGTTAGTTTGTCCCAATCCTTGTCACTTTTGTAGGACTGTTTGATATGCATGTAGATGTACAGAAAATCGAAAAAAAGGCATGTGAAATAAAAAACCCAAGATTCGGTAAATGAATTATCATTATATGTATTGAAGCCTAGCCCCAGCCATTGTGTTTTTTTTTTTTTGTTGTTATGGTTAGACTGGGCCAAAGCTATAATTTCTGTCAGTGGTCCCACTATGGGGATTTTTCTCTACCTTCTTTTTCTGTGATGCCTATACAAGAAATGATGGGTGCGGGAATCATCAGGACAGGAAGATACAAACAACATAAAAAAGATGTCATTAGTTTATCCCTTCCCCACTTTACTAAAAGTGTTTTTAATTTGATCTGTGTTCCCATTTGTAGAAATTTACCATCACATCCTATTGACATCCTATACCCTTTTGAAGTTAAAGTGTTACTAAACCCAGAACCTGCATTCACTATATCTGATCTCCCACAGTGCACAGAACATGGAAATGCAATAGTTTTAGTAAATATAAACTGCTAAATATCCTTTCTCATCAGCAGTACATAGCAGTCTTGTGACTTCTATTATTGTCTGGTTAAAGCTTGTAGGAGGAGTTTTCATTCTCCCCTGATTGTCCTATGAGGCTGCAGGACCCCTGACCCTCTGCCTGGACAGTACTGATTGCTCTTGTGCTGATCACATGCACTCTCTAAAGGGGAAAAAAAACTTTCTAGCAATACATTTCAAACTGAGCATGTGCAGCTTGCCCCAAGGCTCTGTTCTATCAGCAGATGGTTTGGGGACTGTAGAAGAAGGGGAGCAACAGAAGACAGGATCAAACAGCCTTTTTACACAATGCAGAGAATTAACCCCTTGGGTTGCACAATGAGTAGAAAAAGCATGCTTTACAGTAGACAGACTGATTTTACTGTTGTGGGATTAGTAACACTGCTTTAGGGGTACAAGTAGCATTAAATAGGTTATTAACCCTAAAACGATACTAAAGTCTTGTTTTTTTGGGGGGTAAAAATAACAAACATGTTATAATTACCCCTGATCCTCCTCTTCTTGGGTCTCACTTCGGCGCTCCTGGTCCTTCCCTCCTGCTGAGTGCCCCCACAGCAAGCAGCTTGCCATTGGGGGTACCCGAGCCACAGCTCCCTGTGTCCATTAAGACACGGAGCCGTGACCCTGCCTCCTCTCTCTCCTCATTGACTCACTGACTTTGACAGCAGCGGGAGCCAGTGGCACCACGCTGCTGTCCATCCAATGAGGAGAGAGAGTCCCAGGCAGCCGAGTCTCTCGTGTAACGTCGCTGAATCGAGATGGGCTCAGGCAAGGGGGGTTGCTTCACACAGAAGGTCTTTATCTTCTCCATTTACAACCACTTTAACCATTCTAAAGAAAATGAAATATAAAGGTTTGGCTGGAGGTGGGCTTTTTACAACTTGCAATTACCTGACTGCAACATTTTTCACAATAGTGCTCCTTTTTAAGTTTGATTTCTACCCTCCGATTGTTGAATAGTTTGTGGTAATTAGTTACACAAGGTACTCAAAGGACACAGTTGGGAGCAGAGTTATTTTTGCTGCTTCACACCTACTCAGCTAAAGCTGTTCATGGTACTTCTAGAGTAATGAGAACAATATGTTTTTTGTTTTTTTCAGAAAATGTACCAGTTTTTCTTACCTTTTTAATGAGTTTATGATGTGAACATCCTAGATAGAAATGGTACTAAGCACCATTCAGCAGTTGTGTGGCATTGCTGTTGGCTGGTTATTATTGAGGTGTTGCCCAAAAGAGCTGTACAGTGTTTATTTCCACCTTTATCTTCATGTGTTGCTGCACGTTTTTCCGGCTACATTCCTCACTTGGTGTCAGTGGAGCTGTCAGTCTCGCGCATCTCCAATGAGCATTCATACTTCTGCAGGCATGTACAAGGACACATCACCTTTTTACAAATGTGGGCCTCTGAACACAGACGTAATAATTTACTGATGTTTAGACAGGATGTTGCTGGCAAAGGCTAGTAAAAAACACAAGGTATGTTCTGTAAAGACCTTGTGTATACAACTCTTCCTCCTCTTGATGCTTCAATTTAGGCATCTATACCGATCAGCCATTACGTTAATGACCACTGACAGCTTACGTGAAATAACACTGATTATTCCTTTTCAATGGCACATGAAAGTTGGTGAGATTTATTTGGCAGCAAGTATACATGCTTTCCCTGAAGTTGATGTGTTTAAAGCAGAAGAAATGGGCATCGCAGTGTGTTGTGTATGGAGCTATGTAGCCACAGATCAGTCAGTGTGCCCATGATGACCCACGACCAGGGCCAGAAGTGCCTACAATGGGCACATGAGCTTCAGAACTGGACCACGGTTTAATGGAAAAAGGGTGGCGCGGACTGATGAATCATAATGTGGATGCGTGGGTGAACGTGCACTGCTTACCTGCAGTATGGTAAAAAGGTAAGCGGGCAGAGGCAGTGCGATGCTCTGGGCAATGGAATCCTTGGGTCCTGCCATTCATGTGGATATTATGACAGACCACCTACCTAAAATCTTTTGCTGGCCAAGTGCACCCCCTTCATGGAAACGGTATTGATGGCAGTGGCTTCTTTCAGCAGGTTAATGCGCCCTGCCACAAAAATGTTTTAAGAATGGTTTGATGAACACAAATTCTCCAGATTTCAATCCTATTGAGCATCTGTGGGATGTATTACAAAAACAAAGAAAATTCCCAGCTCAACTCACCAACCAGTCTGCTACCAATCAAATTATCCTGTCTAACAGTTTGTGTTAAAAACAGGGGTTTTGTTGGCACACATTTGCAAATACATGCGTAAGCTGCAGAGCCGCTCCAAGGCACCACATCTGTGGGATGTGCTGAAAAAACAAGTCCGATCCATTGAAGCCCCACCTCACAACTTACAGGACGAAAAGGATCTGTTACTGACTGCTTGGTGCCAGAAACCACAGCATACCTTCAGAGGTCTAGTGGCATCCATGTCTCGACAGGTCAGGGCTGTTTTGGCAGCAAAAGGGGGCCTACTCAATATTATGGGTGGTCTCAAAGTTATGGCTGACCAGTGTATGCTCCTATCCCAATTTCTGTCCATAATTCTCATTATGGACTGTAGTGTATGTCGAGGCAAAATTTTACAAAATCTTATGCAGAACATGCCTGCAATACATGCACATTTCTCCGTGCTTCATCACTAAGGATGAGCTCCGGCGTGTTTGCACAGCCCACGTGCAGAGCCCGCCAGGAAGTCGGCACTGCGCTAATCACAGGCAGTGAGACATTTCCCGATCTCTGCAGCCGCGCATCGGGACAAGGTCTCACTGCCTGTGATTAGCGCAGTGCAGTGCTGACTTCCTGGCGGGCTCTGCACGTGGGCTTAGCGAACACGCCAAAGCTTGTCCTTATTCGTCACTTTAATGACCCTGCAGTTATAGACAAATACCTGTTGATATAATTCCCAGTTGTTGTTTATTAAATTACTGAATTCCTTCAACTGTCCTCTTCTCCACCTCATAGGGGCTATTTATTTTGTAGTCTAAGATAGGAAATAGGAGGGCTAATTAGATTCCTCAAGATAACACAGGAAATGTGCTCAGGACACTATATATGTTTGCATTACTGATAATATCAACAGGTTATTTGACCTACAGTATCTCACAAAAGTGAGTACACCCCTTAACATTTTTGTAAATATTTTATATCTTTTCATGTGACAACGCTGAAGAAATGACACTTTGCTACAATGTAAAGTAGTGAGTGTACAGCTTGTATAACAGTGTAAATTTGCTGTACCCTCAAAATAACTCAACACACAGCCATTAATGTCTAAACCACTGGCAACAAAAGTGAGTACACCCCTAAATAAAAAGGTCCAAATTGGGCCCAAAGTGTCAATATATTGTGTGGCCACCATTATTTTCCAGCACTGCCTTAACTCTCTTGGGCATGTAGTTCACCAGAGCGTCACAGGTTGCCACTGGAGTCCTCTTCTACTCCTCCATGACAACATCATGGAGCTGGTAGATGTTAGAGACTTTGCGCTCCTCCACCTTCCATTTGAAGATGCCCCACAGATGCTTAATAGTGTTTAGGTCTGGAGACATGCTTGGCCAGTCCATCACCTTTACCCTAAGCTTTTTTTTTAGCAAGGCAGTGGTCGTCTTGGAGGTGTGTTTGGGGTTGTTATGTTGGAATACTACCTTGCTGCCCAGTCTCCAAAAGGAGGGGATCATGCTCTGCTTCAGTATGTCACAGTACATGTTTGCATTCATGGTTCCCTCAATGAACTATAGCTCCCCAGTGTGGGTATCACTCATGCAGCCCCAGACCATGACACTCCCACCACCATGCTTGACTGTAGGCAAAACACACTTGTCTTTGTACTCCTCACCTGGTTGCCGCCACACACGCTTGACACCATCTGAACCAAATAAGTTTATCTTGGTCTCATCAGACCACAGGACATGGTTCCAGTAATCCATGCCCTTAGTCTGCTTGTCTTCAGCAAACTATTGGCGGGCTTTCTTATGCATGATCTTAAGAAGAGGCTTCCTTCTGGGATGACAGCCATGCAGACCAATTTGATGCAGTGTGCGGCGTATAGTCTGAGCACTGACAGGCTGACCCCTCAGTGAGATACTGTATATAACAAAATTATTTCTATGGTATGCTTAAAAGACTAAAAAAGAGAAAATAAGAGAAGTTTGTTGGGGTTTACATTACACTTTAAGAGCCCTTTCACACTGAGGCGCCCATAGCGTCGACAGTAAAACGCCGCTATTTTTACCGCCGACGCTATGGGCGTATTTGCGGCGCATTTCAGCCGCTAGCAGGGTGGTTTTACCCCCCGCTAGTGGCCACGAAAGGGTTAAAACCGCCCGCAATGCGCTGCTTCACACTGGAGTGAATGGGAACAGATTTTTAAGGGCGTATAGCGTTAAAAATAGCGCCTGCAATATGCTCCAGTGTGAAAGGGGTCTAAGTATTTACATGGCTTCCCCAAGTGGAAGTTTTCTCTGCTGTACAATATTGCCCCTTTACAATGTGGCTTTGATGTTGGTAGCCAATAAGGGGTTAAACACGGAAGAATACGCAGAGGCTAGAAATAGAAGAATGATTTATGTAATGGCTTACAAGTAAATTTAGCTTTACATTGGCGGCAGTTTTATGCCTTGGAAATGAATTGCTTGTAGATTCAGAGTATGCTTTTTTTTAATAAGCAGATCCTTAAGTGGATAACCCTTCCTGTGTTACTTTTTATCACTATATATAGCACAGAAATCTATATCGCGCGTTCACTTCACGCAGAGGAGAGAACATTATTTATTGTGCGCATTCACTGAGGATGAAATGGGATTGTAGCTATAAACTTACCTACAGTAAGGGCCCATTCACACTACAATGCACTTAAAAATGCGCCTATAGTCAGTTGTGCTCCTGTGCATTTTTATACGCGTTTCTGTTTTTCTGCATAGTGTTTTTTTATTTCAAAGGCATGTTTCCTTTGACCTTATTGTTGTGGGGGAGAGGTGTTTTGCGGTGCAGTGAGTTTGTATGCGTTTACACGGGTTTCTGTTCATTGCAGTGCGATATTATGCAAATTATGTCAAAAATTATGTTGCCAGAAATCGCACAACTATTGAAAACGCAGAGAAACATCGAGTTCTGGTGTGAACATGACACCTAGAAAAATGTTTCCATGAGGAGAAATTCAGGTAACGGCACACAGTATGAATGGGCCCAATGCACTTCACTGATTGGACTCCTCTGTTGCTGCCAGACTGTAGTCATCTGATGTCATAAGTTCTTTTCAAACCGAATGCCAATCTTCAGCTGCTGGGGGTTAGCACCAAGCACTGAAAATAAACCATGTGATCTCTAAGTCGCTGCTCTAAATTAATCATGTGATTCACTTTCTGTTCGAAACAGGGCCAAACCAGGCATTGATTGACTATTCTTCTTTTTTTTTTTTTTTGAAGATGCTGTCTGATGTGATAGTCAGGTGAAGAAAGTTCCCCTTCTGTTCAGTTAACGATATCCATTACAAACTAATTGTACAATTTCCATTAAATCTTCTTTAGATTTACCAACTACTTTATAGTGTGAAGTAGTTAATTAATATCCATTCAACATATATCAAGTCAGGTAGGCCCTCATGCTACAGAGTCATTGTTAAATCTATATGAGATGTACTCTAATATCTAAATATCTCTAGAAAAGTTGGAATTGGGAGCTACATTTACAGGATTTATTTGTAGCACCACCTACTGGTATATTCTGGTATTTTGGACTGTCCTTGCTGAAATAATTGCACTCCAATACCGTTAGGGGTTTTAAGTCAGTGGGCCTCAACATGTTTGGCAATAGGGACTGGTTTCAGGGCAGCCAAATTTCCAAGGGGTCGGGGTGGCTGGGGACAGGATATTCAGACCCCTTCACACCACAACCCTCCACCCCCCCACCCCCTTTGAAGCACAGTCACCCCTTCATATCTGTGTCCTCAGTTCCCCTTCACTTTACAGCCCCCTTTACATTACAGTGCCCCTTTACATAGCAGTCTCCTTTACATTAATATAATGGGGACTGTACTGTAAAGGGGGCACCTCCTGCTGTACGGCCTGATCATCAACAGGCCAGGGACCCCTGTTTTAAAGAGGAAATAAACTTCCTCTGCAGACATTTACCTATAGGTAGTGTAAATATCTCCTAAACGTGTACCGTTTAGGAGATGTTTACATTACAAGCAGCCAGTGACATCACTGGCACATGCGCTCTGAAGCAATGGCCAATGGTGCCGTTCCTTCCGAGCCCTGTACCGTAACTGCGGCTCCCATGCACATGCGAGGGATTGATGTCATCGCTGCTCCGGTCACTCAAAGCGCCTGAGGCTTCACTGCCTGTTTGCCTTAGTGAGGATGGCGGCGCCGGGAGCTTCCAGGATCGAGGGATCGGCCTCGGCTGCCCGACATCGCGGGCGAGTAGGACAGGTAAGTGTCCTTATTAAAAGCCAGCAGCTACAGTGTTTGTAGCTGCTGACTTTTAAAAAAAAAATTGCGGGTGGAATCCCGCTTTAATGGCATCCCAGTGTTAGTCCGTAGGGTTCAAAATTGAGTTGGCCCACTCCTTTCAGCTATAACGGCTTCAAATCTTCTGTCCACAAGGTTTAGGGTGTGTCTATGGGAATTGTTGACCATTCTTCTAGAAGCGCATTTGTGCGGTCAGGCACTGATATTGAACGAGAAGTCCTGCCTCGCAGTCTGCGCTCTAATTCATCCCAAAGGTGTTCCATCGGGTTGTGCAGGCCAGTCAAGTTCCTCCACCCCAAACTCACTCATCCTTGTCTTTTGGGATTTTGCTTTGTGCACTGGTCCAAATCATTTGTTTCGAGGGGGGATTATGGTGTGGTGTTGTTTTTAGGGGTTGTGCTTGGCCCCTTAGTTACAGTGATCGCAACTCCTTGAGGCGTCAGCATACCATAACATTTTGGACAATTTCATGCTCCCAACTTTGTGGGAACAGTTTGTGGATGGCCGCTGTAACAGAAGCCACTTTAGGGCGGGGGGCTTGTGGAACCCAGCTTACCTTGGAAAACACTGGAATCTCCTATGTGTAAGTCACCATGTGTCTATAAGGGCACAGGGTGACCGAGAACCCCAGTCTGATCTGCACTAGTCAGACTCACAGTACAACCACACAGGAATATTGTGTGTGTGTGTGTGTGTGTGTGTGTATGTGTATATATACAGTGGGTACGGAAAGTATTCAGACCCCCTTAAATTTTTCACTCTTTGTTATATTGCAGCTATTTGCTAAAATCATTTAAGTTCATTTATTTTCCTCATTAATGTACACACAGCACCCCATATTGACAGAGAAACACAGAATTGTTGACATTTTTGCAGATTTATAAAAAAAGAAAAACTGAAATATCACATGGTCCTAAGTATTCAGACCCTTTGCTCAGTATTTAGTAGAAGCACCCTTTTGATCTAATACAGCCATGAGCATAGGCGTGCGCACAGGGTGTGCCGTGGTGTGCCCAGGCACACCCTAATCATTCTGTGCAGCACACTATCGCCCTGGCTCCCCACTCCTTCCCTCTGCAGCACCTCTGGCTTCCCTCCTCTCCTCTCCTGCTGGTTGTTGCTGCGGAGATGTTTTAGGATAAGTGAGGGAAGGGGCCAGTAAATATTTATTTATCAGATCCTTCCCTTTCTGAATGAACATGGTGAGTGATCGGTAGTGTATGTTTGAGCTTTGGGGTGCACACCCTAATACAATAGGCTGCGCACACCTATGGCCATGAGTCTTTTTGGGAAAGATGCAACAAGTTTTTCACACCTGGATTTGGGGATCCTCTGCCATTCCTCCTTGCAGATCCTCTCCAGTTCTGTCAGGTTGGATGGTAAACGTTGGTGAACAGCCATTTTTAGGTCTCTCCAGAGATGCTTAATCGGGTTTAAGTCAGGGCTCTGGCTGGGCCATTCAAGAACAGTCACGGAGTTGTTGTGAAGCCACTCCTTCGTTATTTTAGCTGTGTGCTTAGAGTCCTTGTCTTGTTGGAAGGTAAACCTTCGGCCCAGTCTGAGGTCCTGAGCACTCTGGAGAAGGTTTTTGTCCAGGATATCCCTGTACTTGGCTGCGTTCATCTTTCCCTCGATTGCAACCAGTCGTCCTGTCCCTGCAGCTGAAAAACACCCCCACAGCATGATGCTACCACCACCATGCTTCACTGTTGGGACTGTATTGGACAGGTGATGAGCAGTGCCTGGTTTTCTCCTCACATACCGCTTAGAATTAAGGCCAAAAAGTTCTATCTTGGTCTCATCAGACCAGAAAATCTTATTTCTCACCATCTTGGAGTCCTTCAGGTGTTTTTTTTAGCAAACACCATGCAGGCTTAGATGTGTCTTGCACTGAGGAGAGGCTTCCGTCGGGCCACTCTGCCATAAAGTCCCAACTGGTGGAGGGCTGCAGTGATGGTTGACTTTCTACAACTTTCTCCCATCTCCCGACTGCATCTCTGGAGCTCAGCCACAGTGATCTTTGGGTTCTTCTTTACCACTCTCACCAAGGCTCTTCTCCCCCGATAGCTCAGTTTGGCCAGACGGCCAGCTCTAACAAGGGTTCTGGTGGTCCCAAACGTCTTCCATTTAAGGATTATGGAGGCCACTGTACTCTTAGGAACCTTAAGTGCAGCAGATATTTTTTGTAACCTTGGCCAGATCTGTGCCTTGCCACAATTCTGTCTCTGAGCTCTTCAGGCAGTTCCTTTGACCTCATATATGTATATATATTTTACTGTTGTATACTCTTCACTAGATTGTTTTAGATGTGGCTGTATCCCATTGTTCCATTATTTGTGTCTGCCTTGGGGGAAACCTATTATGGGATGTATGTTTCTCTGTGGATTAGCTGTAAGAGGGGAGGGGGGATTTCTCTAGCAGCCCCCGCCAAAGATAGTCTACTGATGTCATGCTACTGGTGGAGGTAAAGTCTACCCCACTCTGTTTCATTATGCAAAGAAGGGGGGATTGTCCCCTGAGTGTATATCTGTGTGCCTTTTGTTCAAATAAACAGTTCATGTTCCAGTTCAGCAGCCAAGATGAGTACTGCCTAGTTCTTGGTTGCAAGCGGCTGTAATATCTATATTCAGACTGGATGAAGCGGTATATGATGAAAGCACTCAAGCAGAGTGTGGGACATTCCGTTACAGCCCATTCCTGTTCCAACATGACTGCGCACCAGTGCACAAAGTAATGTTCATATAGACATAGATGAGCGAGTTTGGGCTGCAAAGGGTGGTCCAACTCAATATTGAACTCTTCAGATTAAGATTGGGATGCCATTAACTAGGGTTGTCCCGATACCACTTTTTTAAGACTGAGTACAAGTACCGATACTTTTTTTCAAGTACTCGCCGATACCGAATACCGATACTTTTTTTTAATCTCATGTGTCAGTATTTTTTTTTTTTTTTTACTATTTATTTTATTTATTTATTTTTTACAATGCTTTATTTTTTTAAGGGGGGGGGGGGTGGACAGTGTCAGTGTGTGTGTGTGTTTTCTTTTCTTTTATTTTTTTTACAATTAATTTTTATTTTATTCTTTTTTTTTTTATCAGCCCTGTTGTGGGGGGCTTTGGTGAGATATCAGGGGTCTTAACAGACCTCTGACATCTCCCCTTTTGAGACAGAGAAAGGGACTAGGGACACATATTCCCCAGTCCCTTTCTCAGCAGCCTCTGCTGCGCTGAAAATGAATGGAGAGAAGACAGCGGCTCCTCTCCATTCATAAACTGAAACATTGTAAACACAGTTTACGATGTTTCAGTTATGTGAATGGACAGAGTCAGTGATGACTCGGTACATTCAGACAAGTAAGGAGCCGGATTTATCGGCTCCTACCTCCGCTCTCCATCCTGAGATACCAAGGGGGTGGAGGAGGAGCACGGAGGGGGACGGCGGCATGGAGGTGAAGGGGGAACAGCGGCATGGAAGTGAAGGGGGCACAGCGGCATGGAGGTGAAGGGGGAACAGGTAGCATTTGAGCAGCAGACAGGCAAGGCAATTGGATCAGATTAATTTTACTTACCCGCCTGAAGACCCGCTCTGCTCTCCGCTCTGGTCTCTGCCACGCTCTCCGTCTTGGTCTCCGCCCCCCGCCCCGCTCTCCGCCCTGGTCTCCGCCCCCGCCACGCTCTCCGCCCTGCTCTCCGTCCCGCGCCGCACACTCTCCGCCCCCCGCCGCACACTCTCCGCCCCGGTCTCCGCCCTGCTCTCCACCCCCCGCTCTGAGAAAAAAAAAAAGTATCGGACTGGGCATCGGGAGCATTTGCGCGAGTACAAGTACTCGCGCAAATGCTTGGTATCGGTCCCGATACCGATACTAGGTATCGGTATCGGTATCGGGACAACCCTACCATTAACGTTCATGTGTAAAGGTAGGCGTCCCAATACTTTTGGTAATATAGTGTATTTCCTCTATGTAAATCCCAATTTTTCTGAAAAAGGGAACGCTAAAATACAAATAATTTGGTGAAAGATAAATGTAACCAAAGACTTAAAAAAACACTTTACAAATTGTTTTAGATGTTGTCCAGACTTTTGAAGTTCTGCAGTGGCGATGTGCGGAGTCGGCTGTGTTTTATGGAGAAGGGCTGCAGGGTGGGAATAGATTGTCAGCCTGGAAGAAAAAATTGTAGAAGGAATGCGAGTCTGACAATAGAAGGTTTCCAGCAGTGTGTTAGCTGGCTGTTTGTTATGCATGTCCATGCTTCAGCTGTGCGCTTATGGCTGAAGACAAAGAGAATCTAGGTCAGGGCTAAAAAGTGGGTGAGCCACTGATCTGTGTAACCACAAGCACGTGTAGATCTCCCCCTGGCAGAGATCTAACAAAGCTAAAAATTTGTGATGTCTTTGCTACAAAGTGACCATGCCGCGTGAGCTTCCCATAGTGTATTGTACATGTGTGAATGTACTGGGGAGGAGTGCTACTTCTTTCAAATTTACCAAGAAGAACAGTTGTTAGAAACCACTAGACATAAAACAAAAATGTTACCTAAAGTAAAACTCTGATCAAGTATATAAGGAAGATTGTTTTATTAAAGCAAATCTATATAAGCCATGGCAGGACTGGAAGCACTTTGACTGGTTTTGCATAAACTGCTTAATCAGAAGGGCATTTTCTTTGCAACGTGCACCCACCATTAGGTAGGTGACCTCTTCAGCAGCTTCTACATTGTTACTTTATGAGGAGAGTATAATACTGGTTCTAACATAAATCTGTGCGTCACCAGCCATTGCTCTGAAGAAGGGGGCCAGCCCCCCGAAACCCATCGTCATTGTGATCTTGTACGGTTGGAGGGTGAACTTTTTGGACTCTGTGTTTGATACAATACCATTCCATTTTAGTTTGTGAGTATAATTTGTATCTTTTATCCTATAATAAAGTGCTGGAGATAATACGATAAGCGTCCCCACACCCTTTTTGTTCTTAGTTGTTTGTATAGATCTGCCAGGTCACTGTTTTTGCTGAGTTCATTTAGGTTTTATCCTCTGTTGAGCCCTGATGAAATTGGGAATGGTGTTGTCCCCAAACACGTTGAATGCTTTTATTTAACTTTCAGTATTTAACAACATTTAAAGTGATCTTGGACGCTCTTATCCATTTTAGTATTGCACTACTTTCTGTATTGCTATGGTTTGAGCTCCCTTCTCTGTCATTCTGCCCTCTCCTCCTGTATGCATGCTGTTTGCACTGCTACATACCTGATTGGCTCCTTGTTCTGCTTCTCCCTCCCCCTTCCTGAGCTCTTTTGTACAGTGGACTTCAAGAGGCTGATGCCACATTTCGAAACTTACACTGCTTGCATCTAATGATGTATTATAATTGCAGAGCTACACTAATTTGTGCCTTTTATATACCTGGAGTTCCACTTTAATACACAATGCATGCAGCAGAAGGCAGAATGCTTTAGCTGTCAGTCTGTATTTACCTTACTAAAGCTGGAAAAAGGCAGTACAAATACAGACAATAAAAGTTTGTATTGAATACCAGATTTATGATTCTTAATTTTTGGAATTCAGAAAAGCATAAAAGACCAGCGGCAGAATTTTTTTTTTTTATTTCAGTCTGTCCTCATTTTTGTTTTTTAATTTTTAAATTTTTTTTTGTCTGATAATAGACCTTTTGTTATCCAAAGCTTGTTTAAATTCACTTACTGTTGATTGGCTCGCTGCTGGCAGTCCGTTCCAAACAGTCACTCCTCCTTCCTGCTAGTTTCAGGTCATGTCCCCTAGTTTTCTTGAGCTCAGCTTCGTATTGAGAAAAAAAATCTCCTTTTAAATGTTGTTATTTGGCTAAAACTCCAATTCCTAAAAAATTCCTGCTTTGGGAAATTGTAAATTCTGTCTTCAAAGTGGAAGATATAAGTATTTTTCTAAAAAGCTAGATTTCTGGCTGTAGAAAATATAAAGACAAAAATTTTGTTGATTTTTTATTTTTTTTCTGTGGGAAGGATTTTGAGACCTTATTATATTGGGGATTGGGTACTACATACAAAGCCTGCATGCAAAGTGGGACCTAATTCATGTCTTACTTTATCGCTAATTACACACATACAATGGTGAGTTGAATTCCTTATTAACCGATTGTGTTGTCTTCTCAAAAGATCGAGTAGTGAAATCTTTCCACTAGGCTATCCAGCACTTCATGCCCCACCAAGGAGTTTTGCCTTAATTTCCCTAACCACTTGCTGACCACCCTATAGCACTTTTACTGATACGGGGCGGGAGCTGTGCGCTGGATCCTCTGTATATATACTGTACGTGATTTGGCGTTTCGACCTGTAGGGGGTGCAATGCTTCTGCAATGAATATTCACATCGGAAGCCGATCTGCAGGTGCCGTGCACTCAATGTCCTCCGACACCCGCCGATCGTCGGGAAAGAGAACAGAACGCCGATCTGCCTATGTAAACAAGGTAGATCGCCATTCTGACAGGGGGGGAATGAATGGGATTCTGCGTTCCTGTAAAGCAGGGACTAGAATTTCTTCCCCTGGTAAAAACAACACAACGTGTACACCAAGACACTGGTTAGGCAAACATTTAACCCTTTGATCGCCCTAGATGTTTAACCCCCTTCCCAGCCAGTGTCAGTACAGTGACGTGCATATTTTTAGCACTGATCACTGTATTAGTGTCATTGGTTCCCACAAAGTGTCAAAAGTTTGTTAGTGTCCGATTATCCGCCGCAATATCCCAGTACCACTATAGTAACGCTGATCGCCGCCATTACTAGTTTGTAGATGTTATAATGTTGCATAAACCAATATACATGTATTGGGATTTCTTTGTACAAAAACATGTAGCTGAATACATATTGTCCTAAATTCATGAAGAAATTCGATTTATTTATTTTTTTAAATGTTATTGGATCTGTTTTATAGCAGAAAGTAAAGTTTTCTTTTTTGTTTTTTTTCTTATTTCAAAATTGTAGGTCTTTGCGTTTTATTTTTTGTGCTATAAAAAAAAAAAAGGAGATCAAATACCACCAAAACAAAGCTCTATTTGTGGCGGGAAAAAAAAAGACAAATTTAATTTGGGTACAGCATTGCATGACCACACAATCGTCAGTTAAAGTAGCGCAGTGGTGTATCGCAAAAAGTGACCTGGTCATGCAGAGGAGTAAATCTTCCGGAGGTCAAGTGAATAAAGCAGAACTATAGGAGAAACTTTTTTTTTTTTTTCTTTCATTTTGGATAGAGTAAGGGAGGGTTAAAACCCCGGTAGGGTTTACTTTTGCCTTCTTTTTCCCACTGGGGAGATTTACTTTTACTTACTGTCCAATAGCCAAAATAGGAAGTGAGAAAAAATCCTGGAAAATTAAGGGAATCTCTTGGGGGACCCCCATTGGAATATTTTCATTCTATTACTTTTCTGGGGACAACCCAAAATTTGGGATTTGTTTTTACTTTCACTTTCAATGGCAAACCGGACAAATAGGGAGGGTGAATCTCCTTAATGGGGGCACAGACCGCAATAAAACTGACAGGTGTTCTAATCCCTCTATCTATCCAAAACGAAAAAAAAAAAAAAAAAAGTTTTGCCTTTTAGTTATACTTTAATGTACAATACCACTCAATACCATGGCGTGCAAAACGTCCATTTTGTTGCTTTTTTTGTGCTGAGATTTTAGGGCTTGTTTACCACTTGGATTGCTGCACTGGATCAACATAGGTCACCGCAGAAACTGATCATTTTAGTGTAAAAATACCTTTAATTTTTTTTTTTTAAACAAATATTATGTTTGACCTGACATACAGTATATACTGTAAGTAAAACATTTGTGTTTTCTCTTTAAAGGGCTGCCCCATCCGCCTACTAATGTGAATGTGAATAAAGTGACCAGCACCACCGCGACTGTCACATGGAGGCCAGGGTTTGACAACTATTCTCCCCTCCTGTCATGCACAATGCAGGTACGTCTAAAAGAGATAGCATTTGTTTTCATATCGAGTGTCATTATTAAAAAAAACGAACCCTACTTTATATAGTGCTTTACCCATGCATGCACATGAGGGTTGATTTACTAATGGAGTTGAGCATCTTCTGGCAAATAATTGTAGCTGTGCTCACTTTGAATACCCCATTCATGTGCAGATGAAATAAACAGGAATTTGCTTTTTACATGATGATTGGATAATTAAAGTGAATCTCAGTCAATTTATTGAGCCAAATTTCTCAACATTTTTAACTAATTAGCCTTAAAGGGGTTGTAAAGGTTCGGGTTTTTTTTACCTTAATGTATTTTACGCATTAACCACTTCAGATCCAAGGTACGTCCCTGCACATCCTTGACTTTGAGCCGGGATATCTGAATGATGCCTGCAGCTACAGGCATCATTCAGATATCGTTTTTTTAGAGCCGGTGATTCTGTGCACCGTAAGAATGATCACAGTGGCTGTTCCGCCGCTTGATCGTTCTTACAGGTAGCGAGAGGGGACGCCCCCCCCTCCCGCCGCCCTCCGGTGCTTCTACCGACTCACCTGTGCGATCGGTGAGTTGGTGACAGGATCCGCCGGCCCTGGCTTCTTGCCATAGAGTCTCTATGATCGTTCGGAGGCCGGGCGCGATGTTATGACGTCACACCCGGCCTCTGCATTCAAGAAATCTGCGCCGCCTCGGCAAGAAAGCGGTGATCGTTTTTTTTTTTTTTTTAATTCAGGCTTCCCAGCCTAGAGGTGAGATGTGGGGTCTTATTGACCCCATATCTCACTCTAAAGAGAACCTGTCATGCTTATTCCTATTACAAGGGATGTTTACATTCCTTGTAATAGGAAAAAAAGTGATCACATTTTTTTATTTTTTTTAAAGTGTCAAAGTAAAAAGTTTTTAAAGTGAAATTAACAAAAAAAATATTTTTAATTTTTTTAAAATGCCCCTGTCCCAGGTAGCTCGTACGCAGAAGCAAACTCATACGTAAGTCCCGCCCACATATGAAAATGGTGTTCAGAACACACATGTGAGGTATCGCAGCGAACGTTAGTGCGAGAGCAATAATTCTAGTCCAAGACCTCCTCTGTAACTCAAAACATGTAACCAGTAAAAAAAATTAAAGCGTCGCCCATGAGGATTTTTAAGTACCGAAGTTTGGCGCCATTCCACGAGCGTGTGCAATTTTGAAGGGTGACATGTTGGGTATCTATTTACTCGGCGTAACTTCATCTTTCACATTATGAAAAAAAATTGGGCTAACTTTAATGTTTTAATATTTTTTAATTCATGAAACCATTTTTTTCCCCAAAAAATGCGTTTGAAAAATTATTGTGCGAGATAAAAAGTTGCCATGACCACCATTGTATTCTCTAGGGTCTTTGCTAAAAAAACATATATAGTGTTTGGGGGTTCTATGTAATTTTCTAGCAAAAAATTAAAATTTGGATTTTTGCATGTAGGAGCGAAGTGTCAGAATTGGCCCGGATGCGAAGTGGATAAGGTTAAAAAAAACCTGGCAATGACGGCCCCCCCCCCCTGTTCTACTTACCTGAGCCCCGAATCTGCTGTGCGCGTCCCCCGGCATCCTCTTTTCCTCAGAGTCTGGCCGTCGATTGGCTAGATTGATAGCAGTGCAGCCATTGGCTCGCGCTGCTGTCAATCACATGCAATGACGCGGCGCGCCGGGGAGTGGGGCCGTGTGATACAGTCGGTGGCTATGGCTACCAGCTGTATCACGGGAGTGCGCCCGCAAGCTAACCCCCTTGGGAGAGCGCTTCCCATGAAGGGGGTTAGCTGATGCAGGGAGGAGCTGAGACAGCCGCTGAGGGACCCCAGAAGATCAGGATTGGGGCCACTCTGTGCAAAACGAGCTGCACAGTGGAGGTAAGTATAACATGTTTGTTATTTTATTTTTTTTAAACGGGAACCTTTAGTGTCCCTTTTAAGGTGTTCTACCATCCCATGAATAAAACAACTATCTTGGGCGTACAAATGGCCACGTTACAATCGGAAGAAGTCTTCTGTGTGGCAGCTCTTGTCTAGGTTTAAAGCTAAAATGTATAGATATTTTTTGCATAGTTACATTGGTCCAGCTTGGATCAATGTAAAAATTGATATGCCATACTTGGACAAGCCACGTGGGAGCTGGAAATCACTGTAGCATGCACTGCTACTACAGTTATCACCGCTAGATTCCAGGTCTAATGCCAAGCGTCTGCCCTGCTGTTTCGTTTACAGAGATGGTTTTTAACCTTTAAATGAATGCAAAGCATTCTCTGACTCGATGAGGTAGAGAGGCAGTGGTGTTGTAATGTCCACCTCACTTCCTGTAGTGGACAGGAAGTGAAGGGAAACCTTCCTAATGGGACACAAATGAAAAAACCTGACAGGAGTTCTAACCCAGGGTTGCATTGCATTTGTATCCTTTCACTGTGTGTAATATGTTCTGCGCTGCGGAGTAGAGGGAAGGATGAAAGGAATAAAGAATGGGACCCACTCATATGGAGACTTTCTAGCAGGTGGAAATTTCCCACCACAATAACAAGTTCCTTCAACCCCTGGAGGTGCTCATTATTGCCACTTAGGAGGCTGGAAATTAACTTCCAAATGAAAGTGGTGCTTAAAATTAGCAGCATCGCTTATTATAAGCCTATGGCAATCCCTACAACATGGAGCTAATGACAATTTTGTGAATAACCAGTGGGTGAAGTAAGCTGGAGAGTTTATGAAGAAAGTAGAAAACGTACAGGAGAAATGTAATATAACATCGCACTGCAGAAGCCATCGTTGTGGTATAATATCTCTTCAAAAGAATGTAAAGTCTTTTTTTAAAAAAAAAAACATTTTTAATATACATGTGAAAATGATCAGCTTGTAAATAATAATTATAATCATTGGGTCTTAAAGCGGAACTTTACCCATAACAAGTTGATAAAAAAGAATGTTCTTTGCCAAGAACATACATTCCACATTAGTTATGCTACCAAAACTAGTGTATGCTGTAAATTGCCTCCAGCATTGCTCCTGTTTCCTTTGGCTGGAGGCTGCCATTATGCTGAAACCCAGAGCCCCTGAGCAGCAGTAAATCTTGTAGGCTGTCACATAGGTGTGTGTAGCCTTTGGCATTAGGGTGTGCACCCCAAAGCTCAAACACACTCTACTGATCACTCACGATGTTCATCCAGAAAGGGAAGGGGCCGGTAAATGGCATATTTACTGGCTCCTTCCCCACCCACTCATTCTAAAATAGGTGGGAGAGGAGGGAAGCCTGCAGTGCTGTGGGGGGAAGGAGGGGGAGCCAGGTCAGTAGGGGGAATCTGTTCTGCACAGGGTGATTAGGGTGTGCCTGGGCACACCTGGCACACCCTGTGCGCACGCCTATGGGCTGTCAGTAGATTGGCCTCTAGATTTTTGGCACAGTGCCAAAAAATAGAGAGCAACTGAGCATGTGCAGAGCAGATCTAGACCGTGTATTCCTGGATTTTAAACCGTATAGGCACTTATTTTCAATGTTTTACATAAAAAAGGGGACAGCCTGTAGTGATCTAATAGGACTTAAATTTTCTGACTAAGGTTCCACTTTAATGTTTTAAAACTTTATTTCTATGTATAATTTGCAAATATATATGTACATGGTGGAAACCATATATGACGGACCTTCTCCTGCTATGCAGTGCTACACCATTGTTGTGCTCCTACCTATAATGCACGTGTAAAGGTTGGCCAAACCCATGGAAAGCAATGCATTCACTGGGTGACTGATATCTTATCTCAACAGTTGTTGAACAGAATAGCTGAATGAGGTGGAATGAAATTCAGAGCTTCCTCTGGTACAGTGGTCTCCAAACTGCGGCAGGGGGGCCAAATGCAGCCCTTTGCTTGCTTTTAACCGTCCCTTGGGGCACTATTTTATTTATTGATACTAACAATGGGGCATACAGGTGCATCTAAAAAAAAATCATCAAAAAGTTAATTTATTTCATTAATTCAATTCAAAAAGTGAAAGCATTTCTTTATTTCAATTTTGATGATTGATTATGTTTTACAGCTAGTGAAAACCCAAAATTCAGTACCTCCAGAAAATTAGAATATTGTGAAAAAGTTCAATATTGTAGACCCCTAGTGTCACACTCTAATCGGCTAATTAACTCAAAACACCTGTAAACGTTTCTTGAGCGTTTAGTCTGTCTGGTTCAGTAGGTTACACAAACCTGTGGAAGACTGCTGATTTGCTTACTTGACAGTTGTCCAGAGGACAGTCATTGACACTCTCCACAAGGAGGGTAAGTCACAAAAGGTCATTGTTAAAGAAGCTGGCTGTTCACAGAGTGCTGTATCCAAGCATATTAGTGGAAAGTTGAGTGGAAGGAAAAAGTGTGGTAGAAAAAGGAACAGAGATAACAGCAGCCTTGAGAGGATTGTGATGCAAAAGCCATTCAAGAATTTGGTGGATATTCAGGAGTGGGCTACAGATGGTGTCAGTGCTTCAAGAGCCACCACACATAGGACATGGACTACAACTGTCACATTCCTTGTGTCAAGCCACTCCTGAACCAGAGACAATGTCTGAAGCATCTTACCTGGGCCAAGGAAAAAAAGTACTGGACTGTTGCTCAGTGCTAAGTTGCATGAGGTCCAGTGTAAAGCTTCCACAGTCAGTGATGATTTGGGGAGCCATGTCATCATGGCCGGCGCTGGACTTTTTTTTTTTTTGCACCCTAGGCAAGACCAGTTACTTAATGATCATGGTAACACTGTGCTTGATTGGCCAGCAAACTCACCTGGTCTAAACCCCATAGAGAATCTGTGGGGTATTGTCAAGAGGAAGGTGACACCAGACCCAACAATGCAGACGAGCTGAAGGCCTCTAGCAACCTGGGCTTCCATAACGCCTCAGCATTGCCACAGGCTGATCGACTCCATGCCAAGCCTGAGGGAGCACATTTAACCCCTTGATCGCCCCCTAGTGTCATTTAACCCCTTCCCTGCCAGTGACCTTTATACATTAGTCACTAATTACTAAAAAAAATAAATGTATAATAAAAATGCCATAAAGCTATCCCCTATTTTGAAGATGCTATAACTTTTGTGCGAACCAATCACTTATTGCGATTATATTTTTGGGGGATATTTGTTATAGCAAAAAGTAAAAAATATTGGGTTTTTTTTCAAAATTGTCAGTCTTTTTTGTTTATAGCGCAAACAATTAAAATCACAGAGGTGATCAAATACCACAAAAAAAAACTCTATTAGTGGGAATTCCTCCCACTGTCACCGACTGTGGGGGCACAGTTCCCCCCACTGACCCTAGTCCAGCCCCCCTAATCTAAGTAAAGTAAACTGGCCCCTTAGAAAGTTTGGAGACATCTGGTATATAGCATCAAAGCCATTATGGAAGCAGGACTGAAGCAGTCAGTAGGTAGCTAGGCTACACGCCGAGACACATAAGCCCTTGTATTATTTTGTATTTCACCTGCATCTACAATAAATGTATTAACCACTTCAGCCCCAGGAGGTTTTACCCCCTTCCTGACCAGGCCATTTTTGCGATACAGCACTGTGTTGCTTTAACTGACTGTTGTGCAGTCGTGTGACGTTGCACCCAAATAAAATTGAGGTCCTTTTTTCCCACAAATAGAGCTTTCTTTTGGTGGTATTTGATCGCCTCTGCAGTTTTTTTTTTTGCGCTATATTCAAAAAAAGTCCAACAATTTTTAAAATAATAAATAATGTCGCTGGCCAGAGCAGTGTGCTGGGACCGCTGAGGGGGCTTCGATCTAAGGTAAGTATTTCATATATGCCAATCACAGAGCCAGAGCCTGTGATATACCCAGAAATAACTCCAGTAGACATGTCGCCGGCCAGAGCAGTGTGCCGGGACCGCTGCAGGGGCTTCGATCTAAGGTAAGTATTTCATAATGAGCTAGTATGCTGTGCATACTAGCTCATTATGCCTTTGTCTTGCAGGTTGTTGTTTTTTGTGGGTTTACAACCACTTTAAAACACATCCAATAAAAAATAAATAAAAAAAAAATTGAAAAAATCGAATTTCTTCATCAATTTAGGCCACTATGTATACTGCTACATGTTTTTGCAAAAAAAAAAAAAATCTCAATAAGCGTATATTGATTGGTTTGCACAAAAGTTATAGCGTCTACAAACTGAGATATTTTTATGGACTTCTAAGTTTTTTTATTGTTTTTACCAGTAATGGGGGCGATCTGTGATTTTTAGCGGGACTGCGACATTGCGGCTGACAAATCTGACACAAAGGCCCCTTTCCACTTGTACGACTTGTCCCACGATTTGTGATGGCAAAGTAGCATAACAAGTCGTTTCCAATGACAACCATTTATATTAGTACCACTTCAAGTCGTTCCGACTTCACAGTAGTCCCTGCACTACTTTGGTCCGATTTTGATGCCACTTACACAGGCATTCCCTGAAATCGCGGCCGCGAAATCGTGGTAAAATCGTGCGACTTTGAAGTTGCACTAGTGTGAAAGGGGCTTAAGGCAGAATCACATCACATAAGAGAGTTCATAAGTGTCCATTTAGAGTCCATCCATGGAAATAAGGGATAGGACAGTGAATGTGATCTTCACACACAGTATATGTATGGTGCATCCGGCTCCGCACACCCAAGGTGGTATAACAGTCTTCTTACCAGCCGGCGATGACTGCCACAGCAGCCTCGCCCAGCACAGGGATATAACGGTCTCCCCAAAACCTAAGTGGAGTTCGGAGTTTCCAGATGATGATGATGATTCCTAGTGTCGCCAGCTAGTGGATCATATTGCTTAGAGCTGGCGACACTAGGAATCATCATCATCTGGAAGCTCCGAACACCACTTAGGTTTTGGGGAGACCATTATATCCCTGTGCTGGGCGAGGCTGCTGTGGCAGTCATCGCCGCCTGGTAAGAAGACTATTATACCACCTTGGGTGTGCGGAGCCGGATGCACCATACATATACTGTGTGTGAAGATCACATTCACTGTCCTATCCCTTATTTCCATGGATGGACTCTAAATGGACACTTATGAACTCTTTTTATGTGATGGGACTCTGCCTTAGTTTTTCCTTTTTCACTTTTCTTTTTCACTTTTATCAAAATTTTTATTGTTCATTATTAATCATTAGCGCTGCATCCACTTTTTATATATTCTATTGGAAGTTTGTGTACTAGACTTTTTGATGCTGGCTGCTTTTTTTCTTGCCACTATCATTTATTTGCTTTTTTGTGGTACAATTTTGTATATTGCTTCTAGCGCAGCATTGGCCTTTGGGCTCCCTTTGTCTGCAGTACAATTTCAGCCTATTCGTTTGAATGGGCTATAATTGTGCCAGACCGCACCAAAAGTTCTAAGGCGCACAGGAACCGGATCGCATGGTTCCAATGCAGGTAAACGCATTACATTTAGGACCTGCATTTGTGGTGTCATGAAGTTAACATTGACACCTACTGCAGATCACAACTGCAGTGCGTTTTAAATGCGGCGTGAGAAACGCACATGGAACACAGGTTTCCCGCACTGCTTGCTGGTGTGAACTGGCCCTTAGTCTGGATTTGCAGAATTTTGTTCGTATCTCAGGAAGGGCCCACAAAAAGTGGGACAGTTGGGAAGTATTGTTGATTGATTTGTGTTTGGGGGAGGTTTTGTACTGGGAGGGGGGATTTGGGTGGGAGGATTTATGACAGAACTGGGGAGAGGATTTGTGCTGGCATGGGGGATTTGAGGGAAAGAGGATTTGGGGTGGGGGGGTTGTACTTAAATGGAGAACTTGAGGGAGAGGATCTGTGCTAGAAGTTGGGAGAGGATTCTTGATGGGAAGGGGGATTGGGGGGAGGTTTGTCCTGTGGGGTTTTGAAAAGGGTGAAAAGGGGTTTGTGCTGGGATTGGAGATTTGAGGGAGAGGATTTGTGCTAGAAAAGGGGAAGAATTTTACACTGGGAGGAAGATCTGTTCTAGAAAGATTGGGGAGGGGGGGGATTCTTGCTGGGAAAATAAATTTGGGGGGATTTGTTGTGCTGGGAAGGATGATTGGGGGAGGGAGGATTTGGAGGGGGGAATTGGGAGGGGGAGGATTTGTACTGGAATGGGGGGTTGTGTTGGGAGGGAGGATTTGGGGGGTGGAAGAGGATTTATTCTGAGAGGGGTATTAGGGGAAAGGAAGATTTGTGCTGAGAGGGATAATTGAGGGGTGTGGGGATAAGTGCTAGGATGGGGAAGAAGAGGGGATATTGTACTGGAACTAGGGATTTTGGGAGGGTGCCAAGAAGGGGGAAGAAGATTTGTACTTGGAAAGGGGATTAGTTCTGGGAGGGGGGAGGATTTGTACTGGGAGGGGGGCATTGTACACATTTTTTATTTATTTATTAGTAGAGGGAGTTAGGATTTTTGCTGAAAGGGTGAGGTTGGGGAGGGAGAGTTTTACACTGCTGTGTGTCATGTATTCCTAAACCTGGCACTGACTACAGCCTTCTGTGCGTTGCATACTCCTTATTTTTTTTTTTTTTTTTTAATCAGAAAAATATTTTATTGTGCATAAAATTAGTAAGGGTACAAACAGTTGTAATAAAGCAAAGTATAAAAAAATATAATTTACCACGTGTAAGTTGTACATTGAGGTAGTATAGTTCAGCAGCACAATAAGTATAGTATCAAGCATAGTAACAAAAAAAAATGAAAACGTACATCTCCTGAAGTGTGTACCATCCATTAAGGTAGAAGAAAAAAATAACGTCCCGAACAACTAGGATAAAATAACATCAAATAATCCCCAAAACGACATCTAAAGCAATCCAATCAAGAATCCCTATTTCCATGTGTGCCTGGAACTGAGACCAGTGTACTCCTGATTCCTCCCCTAGGTCTGTAACAGTCTATTAAAGCGGAGGTTCCGCGGCATTTTTTTTTTTTTTTTTCCGCTTGCATGCAAAGTATTTGTAGATCACCAATTAGTACTCACGTGTTTGGTGACTTTAAACCTCCCCTGTCTTTTTTCTGGCAAAAGATGCACTTTTAAAATCAGCCGTCTGAATTTTCCATTTTGCTTGTGGGCATTTTGAAGCCCACAAGCACTGACTTCCTGGTGGTGGACGGTGTAATGCAGAAAAAGTTCCCCGGCGGATAAGGTTCCCCCCCCCTGTACTGCGCATGCGCGGCACGAACCTCAACGGAGTTTCCGAAAGTAGCCGAACATGTAGAGCTGCGAGTTGGCTCTACACGGCGCCTGCGCAATGACTAGGAGTCATGTAGAGCTGACTGCGCAGGCGCTGTGTAGAGCCGACTCGCAGCTCTTCCTGTTCGGCTACTTTCGGAAACTCCGTTGAGGTTCGTGCCGCGCATGCGCAGTACAGGGGGGGGAACCTTATCCGCCGGGGAACTTTTTCTGCAGGACATGTCACATCTGGGCGAACTCCCAGATTGCATTGCGGGTGAATAGAAACGCCTACTCCCGCGGGAGTGAGTACCCGGAAGACGAAATTGGAAATGACATTAGTACGGTATGTACTACATAAAAAAAAAAAAAAAGTGGCTAATGTACATGTTCGTTCTTTAAGGAGTGTGCTTGTATATGGATGTTATTTTGCCTGAACCTCCGCTTTAAGTACTAGTTAAGGGGGTAAATTTACCGGACACATTTCTGTGCTGTTATGCAATCTTTTCCCTAACTAGTATTGAATTGTTGTATCCATCCAGTAGATGTGGGGGCTCGGGGGGAGAGCCAAAACCTTGCAAAATTTTGGGGGGTAATGTAGGTGCGTCTTATGGAGAGAATATTTACAAAGACCCCCTGCCGCCACCATGTTACAACAGCGGCAGAAGAGAGGCAGGAGAGAGGAGGACAGACGTCTCAAGCCCCTGCGAACACTGGGTGATCTCCCCGCTGAGCCTGTCACTCAATCAAAGACAGAGCAGCCCGAGCAGCCGAATGGAGTACAGCTGCGGCAGCCGCTCGGGCTGCTCTGACTTTGGCTGAGTGACAGGGAAATGTGATGACGTCCTCACCAGGGAATACCAGTCTGTGCGAGGTGGGTCAGTCTGCATTTCATGGGACTGGTAAGGCTGTATTTTTTGGGACTGGTAAGGCTGTATTTTTTGGGACTGGTAAGGCTGTATTTTTTGGGACTGGTAAGGCTGTATTTTTTGGGACTGGTAAGGCTGTATTTTTTGGGACTGGTAAGGCTGTATTTTTTGGGACTGGTAAGGCTGTATTTTTTGGGACTGGTAAGGCTGTATTTTTTGGGACCGGTAAGGCTGTTTTTTATGGCACCGGTAAGGCTGCATTTCATGGCACCGGTAAGGCTGCATTTCATGGCACCGTTAAGGCTGCATTTCATGGCACTGGTAAATATTTTAGTACACCATTTGGCTCGGAATAATTGTTTTTTCGTGTTTCCTCCTCTAAAACCTAGGTGCGTCGTATGGTCAGATGCGTCTTATGGAGCAAAAAACCCGTTACTTCTCAGCAAAGTATTTATTGTCTTAACAGTTGAGGTCACTAAACACTTTCTGACTATTTTAAGGTCTTTTTTAAGGTAGACTTAGATAAAGTGTTAGCTTTTTGTATATTTTCAGTGTGTACAAAACCATATACAATGGAAACTTTTCATTTTTTTTTTTTAATGATTGTGCTGGGGTATATATGTGTCTGTGAGACTCTTACTTGTGGCATAGCATCACATTATGAGTGCAGCATGACAGAGGTATCAGCAAGGCTGTAGAGGTCAGGGAGTTGTATTGTAGAAGAGAGGGGAAGGGGGTGGCAGGAGTACGGTGGGGAGGGGCACCAAAATGCACCTTCACCTGTGTAGACGAAAATCCTTGCCCTGGGACCAGCGATACTAATATAGTGATCAGTGCTAAAAAAAATGCACTGTCACTGTATAAATGACACAGGCAAGGAAGGGGTTAACATCAGGGATGATCAAGGGGTTAAGTGTGCTCCTAGGGAGTGCTTTCTAACTGTGTGGGGGATTGTCTGACTGGAGGAAAATGGTGATCTCCATTTTTCTCCCTCACAAAACGTCAGTCTGCCTTGTTTACATAGGCAGACCACCAATCTGCCTCTCCTGTGAACAATCGCAGCCGCCAGACCCGCTGGTTGGCTCCCGCTGTGTCCAATCACGGCACGCATCCCAGACCTCGTGCACAAAATCACATACAGGTACACGGTTTTGTGCAGCAGAGCCTCCCTGCTGCAGTATATATACGGTGGGTGGTCCGGAAGTGGTTAATTATGGAAGATCGAGCTGCCAGCTTTCTCTTTTCTCTGTTATGCCTGTGTGCAAGGAAGACACCGACTGCTCTCCACCTCGGGGAATCCGATCAGGTGTTATCTTATTTCGTATAACTGTAAGACTGGTCCTTCTTTATATGTTTTTTTGCAAAATTTTCCTTTTAGATTTACCAAAACCATATAATATAAGGTCTAACCTAAACACTTTCAATTTGTATGCAAACAGGCGGGCTCTTGCACTACATAGCTGAAGGTAATTCTAAAGAAAATTGTATAATGTATGGCCAGCTTTAGTATGCTTTTGCTGCATCCAAAATGCTGACCGATTTGAGTTATTTGCTTCTTTTTTTTTGTATAATGAACGGTTCAGAAACAGAACTTGTGCTTTAAATGCTTTAAAGGGCCTTTTCATCCAGAACCTTGAAAGTGTTCTTGAAATGTCATTTTATATCCGTTTTTCCTTCTGTGTTGTATACATTTAGAATTTACTGCGTAGATTTTTTTTTCATAGTTTTTGCTGTGTGTTGCTATTAGTCACAATGCCGAAGTATTAATTGCCCGAGTGTATAAAGTGGATGTTTCTCTGGAGCCCCGTGAAGTCTACAGGTTACTATAGTAACCTGCAGGGTGCCATAGAGAGAAACCGATAAATCCATCTGTAACGTACATATCTAACGTAATACTCATACGTGTGGATAATGTACAGTTGTAATGAAAATGCTTGCCTTTGGATGTTTTAACCCTGTTCTTTTCAAGTGGCAGCAGACCCATTTTCTTAAGAAAACCAGGTTAATGGTTGTGTTTTTCCAAATCGTGTGGCTTGGTGAATCTGCTGACTCAGAGAGTTTTATGGCTCTGACTCATACAGTTATCTTCCTCAGGATAAAAATACTTTTTACTTCCAATCTACAGCAGCAGAAGCACAGGCTGCTCAATGTTTCACAGTGTCTGTGGATATTAAATGACAGGCTTCCAAATCTGGACATTTTCAGGTAGATAAGGTGACAATCTAATGTTTTTGGGATAGTCTAAGAGCTCAACACAACTATTCTCAGAGGAGATAGCGAGCAGTGTAAAGAAAATTACTGGCCAGGATATGAATAACCAAATAAGGATAAATGAAGCCCTCGTTGACCTCTGTAGCTAAAGGCACGATGGAGCAATTCATCCTCAGAGTTTACAGCACTGATGTAATTTACTCAGCTGCTTAGCTCAACCTGCTCCACTCTCCTAGCAGTGACTCGGCAGCCTTCCACTCTTTAACCACTTAGGCCCCTTTCACACTGGGGCGGGCATATGCGGTGACGGTATAGCGGCGCGATTTCCAGCGCCCTATACCGTCTTGTTTACCGCCATATTCGGCCGCTAGCGGTGCGGTTTTTAACCCCCGCTAGCGGCCGAAAAAGGGTTAATACCGCCCGCAAACCGCGGCTATAGCCGCGGTTTACGGGCGGTATTACCGCGGTGTCCCATTGATTTCAATGGGAAGGAGCGGTAAAGGAGCGGTATACACACCACTCCTTCACCGCTCCAAAGATGCGGCTTGCAGGAGATTTTTTTGTCTCCTGCCAGCGCACCGCCTCAGTGTGAAAGCCCTCGGGCTTTCACATTGAGAATGCTGGGGCAGGAGTATTTCAGGCGTTATTTATGCGCTATTTTTAGCGCAAAAACGCCTGAAATACGCCTCAGTGTGAAAGGGACCTTACAGACCAAAAGATTTGACCCCTTAACGACCAGGCCATTTTTTGCGCTACGAATCCTTAAAGAATTGAGCTCTGTCATTTCAAAGCCATTGTTTCTAATTTACCACCTTCCTGACCAGAGCACTTTTTGCGATACGGCACTGCGTCGCTTTAACTGGCAATTGCGCGGTCGTGCGACAATGTAACCAAACAAAATTGATGTCCTTTTTTCCCCACAAAAATAGCTTTCTTTTGGTTGTATTTGATTGCCTCTGTGGTTTTTATTTTTGGCGCTATAACAAAAAAAGAGCAACAATTTTAAAAAAAACAATATTTTTTACTTTTAACTATAATAAATATCCCCAAAAATGTTTTTAAAAACACATTTCTTCATCAGTTTAGGCCATAAGTATTCTTCATATTTGTGGTAGAAAAAAATCACAATAAGCGTATATTGATTGGTTTGCGCAAAGGTTATAGTGTCTACAAACTATGGGAAAGATTTATGGCATTTTTAATTTTTTTTTGTACTAGTAATGGCGGTGATCTGCGATTTTTAGCGGCACTGCGACATTGTGGCGGACAGATCAACCACTTTTGAGACCATTGACATTTATACAGTGATCAGAGCTATAAAAATGCACTGATTACTGTGTAAATGTCACTGGCAGGGAAGGTGTTAAAACTAGGGGGTGATCAAGGGGTTCAATGTGTTCCCTTGTGAGTGTTTCTTACTGTGAGGGGATAGGACTGACTGGGGGAGGAAACATATCGCTGTTCCTACTTACTAGGAACAAACGATCTGTCTTTTTTCTTCTGTCAGAACGAGGATTTGTGTGTTTTCACACACAACAAATCCCCATTCTGGCTTTCGTGCCCACAAACACGCCCGCCGGCCACACGCATCGGGTCTTCTGCCGTGCAGCGGGTGTGTGTGCCTGCTATGGCTCTTAAAGGGGGAAGACGTACCCATACGTCGTTTTGCGGCAACGTGTCACTTTGCCGCTGTATATCGGCGTAAGTCGGTCGGCAAGTGGTTAAAGTGATTGTAAAGTCTTGTTTTTTTTCTTTTTAAAATAACAAACATGTTATGTGCTCTGTGCAGTGGATTTGCACAGGGCAGCCCCAATCCTCCTCTTCTGTGCTCCTTGCACCTCCCTTCTGTTGAGTGCCCCTGTTCTGCCGAAAACTCCAACCCACCAAAATCTCCAACCACGTCTCTTCCGGTGACTCTCCAGCAGCAATAGTTGGAGATTTCGTCAACACCGGTAGTGTATACACTACGGTAGACGACATAATGAGTGTACATTGTTTGCCTGCCCTCTAGTAACCAACAAGGCGACGACAACTTTTTTCCTCCTTACCCGGTGTTCTGTGAAAACAGCCAACTTGTCTAAATCTGCAATTATTGCTGCTGGAGGGTCACTGGATGTGACGTGGTTGGAGATTTTGGCAAGTTGGAGCTTTCAGCAGAACACCCCCACAGCAAGCAGCTTGCTATGGGGGCACACGAGCCGAGCTGCAGCTCCCCGTGTCCATCCATACACGGAGCTGTGGTTTGGCCCCGCCCCTTCTGTCTCCTGATTTGGCTAACTGACTTTGACAGCAGCGGTAGCCAATGGCTCCGCTGCTGTGTCTTAACCAATCAGGAGGGAGAGTCGTGGATGGCCGAGACACTCGTGGACATCACTGGAGAAAGATGGGGCTCGGGTAAGTATAAGGTGGGCTGAGGGGGGCGGCTGCACACAGAAGGTTTTTTATGTTAATGCATAGAATGCACTAAGATAAAAAAAACTTTAAGGGGAAACAGGGGGAGCTAAGCTGCGTGTTCTACAGAGGACAAATAACTAAATGTTCCCTCTTTTTGTAATGTGAGCTGCGAGAGAAATTGGAGTAGAATATTTTTCTGTAAGTATTGCTGGCCTGTATTTTTGGTATTCATTCTAGCTAGAAAGTTAGTGATTCTAAAAGAAAGAGTTAAAAAAACAAAAAAAAAAACATGTTAGGCCCCATGCACACGAGACGCTGTTATTTGCTGTTGAACGCGCGTTCAGAGGCAGTTGGACACTTTTTTCAACTGCTCCTGAACCCATTCAATGTTATCCTATGTGTCCATGCACACACTCTCGTTTATTGCCGTTTTTAGGCAGTTGCGTTTAACCTCGTTTTTCCAGAAGCAAAAAAATGGGTTCAGACGCAAGTTTTCCACGTTTCAGACGCAAAACGCGGCAAAACGCGGTACCGGCGTTTTGGCGCGATTTCGTTTATTAGCGTTTTTAAAGGTGACCTATTTTTTTACATTAGAAATCTCAAAAATGATGGCAAATGATGAAAAACCATCAAAAAAATATGAAAAAAAACTGTAATTGCTTGCATTGCACTGTAGACAATCCACAACTTGTGGCAGGTGACGTGGCAAGTGGACAATCCACAACTTGTGGCAGGTGATGTTGCCAGGTGACGTGGCAGGTGGAAATCCACAAATTGTGGCTGGTGACGTGGCCAGGTGACGTGGCCAGGTGACGTGGCCAGGTGACATGGCAGGTGACGTGGCAGGTGGACAATCCACAAATTGTGGCAGGTGACGTGGCAGGTGACGTGGCAAGTGGACAATCCAAAACTTGTGGCAGGTGACGTGGCCAGGTGACGTGGCAGGTGGACAATCCACAAATTGTGGCAGGTGACGTGGCAGGTGACGTGGCAAGTGGACAATCCACAAATTGTGGCAGGTGACGTGGCCAGGTGATGTGGCAGGTGGACAATCCACAAATTGTGGCAGGTGACGTGGCAGGTGACGTGGCAAGTGGACAATCCAAAACTTGTGGCAGGTGATGTGGCAGGTGGACGATCCACAAATTGTGGCAGGTGACGTGGCCATGTGACGTGGCCAGGTGACATGGCAGGTGATGTGGCAGGTGACGTGGCAAGTGGACAATCCACAACTTGTGGCAGGTGACGTGGTCAGGTGACGTGGCATGTGACGTGGCCAGGTGACATGGCAGGTGATGTGGCAGGTGACGTGGCAAGTGGACAATCCACAACTTGTGCCAGGTGACGTGGCCAGGTGATGTGGCAGGTGGAAAGCCACAAATTGTGGCAGGTGACGTGGCATGTGACGTGGCCAGGTGACATGGCAGGTGACGTGGCAGGTGACGTGGCAAGTGGAAAATCCACAACTTGTGGCAGGTGACGTGGCCAGGTGACGTGGCATTTGACGTGGCCAGGTGACATGGCAGGTGATGTGGCAGGTGACGTGGCAAGTGGACAATCCACAACTTGTGGCCAGGTGACGTGGCAGGTGGAAATCCACAAATTGTGGCAGGTGACGTGGCAGGTGATGTGGCCAGGTGACGTGGCAAGTGGACAATGCACAACTTGTGGCAGGTGACGTGGCCAGGTGACGTGGCAGGTGACGTGGCAAGTGAACATTCCACAACTTGTGGCAAGTGATACGCTAAATACAAGTACACTGCTGCTCTCTCAGCTGCTGGTCTCCCAAAATGGCTGAAATGGTTAAATAATAATGTTTTTTGAGCTTAGGGAGGGTCTTATGATGTTTCTTAACTAAACGCCTATAGACGCAAACGCGGTAAAACGCCGCTAAAATCGCGGCAAAACGGGCGTTTTTAAACGCCGGTTTTAGCCTTTAAAAACGTGTGTTCAGCAGAGTTTGCCCCGGCGTCTCGTGTGCATGGGGCCTTATACTTACCTTCTCTGTGCAATGGCTTTGCACAGAGCAGCACCAAATCCTCTTCTTTTTGGGTCCCCTGCTGTCAATCCTGGCTCCTCTGCCAAGTGCCCCCCAAACCTCTTGCTATGGGAGCACTTGAGGCTTGAGCATGCTCACTCCCAAGCCGCACTCTGTGTGTCCATTCACACACAGAGCGTGGCCAATGGCTCCTGCTGCTTTTTGAGCCAATGAGGAAAGAGACCCAGGAGAGCTGCTGTTCTCATGCACATCACTGGATCAAGATGGGGCTCAGGTAAGTATAATGGGGGGATGAGAGCTGCACCCAAAATGCATTAAGGTAAAAAACCGTAAGCCTTTAGAACCACTTTAAAGTGTATGGAAACAACATAAGGAGCCAAATTAGTTCATTATTTAACAAGGAGCATGCTGATAGGAAGAGAAAGCAGAATGGCAACGAGATGAGCTCATCTCTGTGCTGCTTCTCTTTATACTGTCCAATCACAGACTAGGACAGGCCCAGGTTCAGAGAAATTGGGTTGAATGATATTGGCTGCCATTCAACCTGGAAGACTGGGGACATCTAGTGACAGAAAGTAGTACTGTGGGGGACAGCTGTGGATTGAAGTTGATTATTGCAGCAAAAAGCAGTTTCTTTTTTAACCACTTCCCACCCGCCATATAGCAATATGATGTACGCAAATTGGTTGCATTATCCTGACTGAACGTCATATGACGTCCAGCAGGATAAGCCACTAGCGCACGCCGATCGGTGGTGTGGTGTGTTCGTCTGACACACCGCATCCCCGAACCCGGTAAAGAGCCTCTGACGTAGGCTCCTTACCACGTGATCAGCCGTGTCTGATCACAGCAGAAACAGAAAGAGCCGTATAACGGCTTTTCCTTCACTCGCACTGACACGCGCGAGTAGATGAGAGCCGATCGGCTGCTCTCCTGACAGGGGGGGTCTGCACTGATTGTCAGTGCAGCCGCCCCGAGGATGCCCACCCAGGACCACCAGGAATGCCCACCCATGGCCACCAGGTATGCCAATCAGTGGCAAATAGGCATGGCACTGTGCCCATCAGCAATGCCTGCCAGTCCCCCCCGATGCCTAACAGTGCCATCTATTAATGCCGCCCACCAGTGCCGCCTATAAGTGTCCATCGGGGCCACTTATCAGTGCTTAGTGCCACCTATTTGTGCCCATCAGTGCTGCATATCAGTGCCTGTCAGTGCTGCTTATCGGTGCCGCCTCATCAATGCAGCCTCATCAGTGCCCATCAGTAAAGAAGAAAAACTTACTTATTTACAAAGGTTTGTAACAGAAAACAAGAAAAACTTTTTTTTTTTCAAAATTGTCAGTCTTTTTTTTAATTGTAGCGCAAAAAAACCCCCAGTGGTGATACAATACGACCAAAAGAAAACTCTATTTGTCGGGGAAAAAATATAAAAAATTTGTTTGGGTGCAGTGCCGCAGGACCATGCAATTGTCATTCAGTGCTGAAAGCTGAAAATTGGTCTGGGCAGGAAGGTGTATCGGTGCCATGTATAGAAGTGGGTAATTGTGTCATGTCTGTTCTTTTATTTTATTTTTTGGATGGAGTTCAGCGTTGATGTTATCTAGGCGCTTGCTATTACTATTCCCTTAAAACCTGGAGCTCCTATAAACATTGTCTAATGGACTTCCTTGAACAGGTTGACAATGCAAACCCACTGTAATGCAATGCAGAAGTGGTGTTGTTACCCTTGATACATAACACAGGGTGCCTGTAGTTGGCTCATGTCAGCCAGCCTATCAACTCTGCCCATGCCTCCAGCACAGCCTAACTATGGTTCATTGACAGCAGCATGGGGCCTCCAACAGTGAAAAACACCTCAAAGGAAGATGGGAAATTACGTTCTTTACTATATAGCGACATCAGTGCTGGTGACAATGCATTGTGGCTACTCCATATCTATATCCAGTCCTGGCCCTGCAGGTTAAGTGACAATTGAAAAAGGTATGCCTGCATTATACCCAGAGTGACCACGTTTACTTTAATATAAAATTGTTACATTTCAGTATAGGTCCGGCCCATACAGTGTTGTTTGCAATTAACACAAAAATACTAGAACTACCACATTGTAATGTATGCATGGGCATAGAGCGATATAAGATGCATTGCCCCCAAGGGATCCATTTATTATAGCTATTTGCAACTATTTGTCTGACTCCCATTGGCTTTGCTTCATTGGACCTCCTTACTTGGAAAAGAAGTGCAGACTGAAAAGCCATACATCTGTGATTAAATGGATCTATATTTTACAGAAGGATTTGTTGTTGTTTTTTTTTGTTTTTGTTTTTTTTACTAACTGGCTTGAGTATGCGCATACAGATTTTAATACAAATAAAGTTGTTATAAAATCTAATTTAATACATGCAATTAAGTTGGTTAGCACATATTGCAGGGCTCTTTTCACTGCATATGTTCACCTTTATGCGCTTGGTATCATTTTTTTCAGCCAGCTATCGGCTCTTCAGTAACAGTGATCACTTTTACAGTAGTTTGAAGGGCTACCCCATCCCTCTTCCCCCGTTGAAGTGGTTCCCTAGCTCTCATTTTCCTCTCTGATCTCCTCTGTGAGTAATTAAACCAGAAGCAAAGAGCATTGTGTCACTTCCAGTTTCAGTTTATTCATTGTCTGGTTATTGTACCCAAGGAAGTAGCTAATCAAGCACAATCTGTGCTTGATTAGCTGCAGTAGAAGGCAGGGGAGGCATTGGTAGTCTAATATACCCCTGATGTCTCGATAAAGAGGACCTGTCACCTGCCCATTCTAACAGATATGGGGCTCGTGCATGTCATAGCAATAATGTTAAAATTAAAAAAAGAAATTAGATCCCGCACATGTATGTAAACTACAATTGCGCCACACGTGAGGTATTGCTGCTTACCTTGTGAGAGCAAAAAGTCTAATTTATGGTTAACTCTAAATAAATAACCTGGAAATACTTTTAAAGCATTACCTAATAAATATTTTTGGGTCTTATAGTTTTTTGCCCTTTCACGGGCATGCATAGTTTTAACTCTTGACACCTTTGGTATCTATTTACTCAATGCAACCACTTGTTTTTATTTTAAAAATGGATATTATGTTGTGTTTCTATGAACTAAGTGTATTTTTTACTAATAATATCAATTTGATAAACAGTTGCACAAATATCCTGCATTGTAGATAATTGCAACTGTTAGCATTTTAGTAATTTTTATTTTATGTTTGGGGTTTTAAGCATTTTTTTTTTTTTAGCAAAAATAAGTGTGTGAGAATTTAAAATAATCACCCCAGATGCGAAGTTGTTAATGCTACCCTCTCTCTCCCAGGCATTTAGATAGATTTAATATATAAACCATCACACTGTTATGCACAGTTCTCAGAGTTTCTGCATTCCTGAAATGCCCGTTTCCCCACAAGCAGCATTCGCATTTTCCAGTGATTTATTTTGGAATGCACAACTTTTTTTGTAGTTCCCACGTATGTAACACCAGGTTCTGAAGGCATACAATCTCCTCGCATAGTACACTGAATCGAGTCTAAAGCTGGCCATAAACTAGTAACATTTTGCTCTTTTGATTTTTCTAATCATTATTATTGGTAGCTTGGTATCCTTTTTTTCAGCCAGCTATTATAATTATTAAGGAGGTCACAACAATGTTATTTTTCGACTGCAGTAATGAAATTATTAAGAGCAAGATTTCTTGAACAAATTTCTAACAGTGAATGTGGTTTTCATTCAGGAAAGTCAATTCACTCCAAAATCGAATGTTAAAAGCAATTTGACTTCGACATTCGTTAAGTGATCAAGTGTACTGATGGGAATTTTCTTTAGAATTTAATAACAAATGTTTGAATGTTATACTATTTTATGGGCAACTTAAGAGCAGTTCTATTGTGTCATTGTGACTGCTGTCATGTTCAGAGGATAGCGCCTAGATAAATAGGAACACTTGAAAAATTGGGTTTTGCTTAAAAAATGCTTGCAGGTTGGAAAATACAAGGGGTGTCCCAAAAGTTTACAGTCTGATGTGGAAAGAGTGATTTCACAAATGAAAATTTATCACTGCATCAAGTCACTACTCTAGATGTTCGCTGCTGAAAATGGCGCATGCACGCTATACAGTTTTCATGCACTTGCAAACAGTTGGCAATCACTGTAGTCAAATTGAAAATGGAAAAAGTGAAGACACAAGTAGTCATCAAATACGTGAACATCCGTAGATCCCCAGAGGTTGCCCTGTTCCATAAATTTTCTTATGAAGTGCCCAGGAAATCAATAAAATTAATCACATATATACTGTTAGTGACAAGGATCACAGTTGCTCGACACTGGAAACAACAGTTTTTTTCCCCTGGAATGTATTAAAAATTTAACTGGATTATGGTTAATGATAAACGCACTCACATACTCCATAATAACTCTGAAAAATTTAATAAAACATGGGACCCATGCATCCGTTATATTTCGGTTCCCTAATGCGCTCTGGGCTGACCTTCGTTTCTTTCTTTCTTTCTCCTTTTTCTTTTCTTCTCTTCTCTCTCCCCCCCCCCCCCCATCTTTTCTTATGATGTTTATCCCAAATATATGTTGGGTTGCCTTTAGCTTTATTAAAGTTTTGACTTTGCAGATATTCTCAGGAATTGGTACGAGGATCCCTTGTTTCCCCTTATCCACTATTCCCCTTGCATACCCCCCCCCCCCCCCCCGTTTCTCTTTCCGTACCATACTCGGGTTCCTGCAATTTATTGCGCATGGTTACAATTTTGACTATTGATAGATAAAGTACATGTTTATTACATCCTGATATAGGCTGTTGGACTTCCTAATCTTAGCAGATCTATCTAAGAACGTCCCATGATTATTGTTTGTTCCTTATATTCATGGACCATGTTATTTTGACTTATTCATATTTTCTGTATCTATTTGCCAAACAGCCGCCCCAGTTTTCCTGGGGCAGAATGGCACGGCTGGGCAAAGCAACGTAACCTTATGTCGCTTCGCCTTTTGGCCACTAGGGGCGCACGATGACCACCGGGCACCCGCGATCGCTCGTGACAGAGCGAGAACCGGGATCTGTGTGTGTGTATAATATCCATTAATCTCTGATGGTTGCCAACAATAGTGAACACTTTGATTTTTACTTTCAATTTCTGATTCCAAGATTGATTATAAAACCGATGTATGATAGAGGGTTGGCGGTCCTCTCCCCCTCTTTTTTACAAGTATTGAAGGATAGAACAACCGTATCTATCTAACTACTTTACAAATGTTAATTTCCTTCTGTTCTTACTTTAAACTACACTTCCCAACATGCCTCAGGGTGGAAGCTCGAGTAATCGAGACAGATGACGTACCAAAGACACACCTCCGCTGCGGCCGCCCTCTGTGCATATCACCATGACGACTGGAGCATTTGGATCCGTCCGTGAGCACATCTCGGCTTGCACTGCTTTGATGCCTGTTGCGAGATTGTGCACTCCGGTTCTGTCATTGGTGGGAATGAAGGCATGGGGGTGGGGTCAATGCCAGATAATGTTGTGCGTGATTATGGCCTATGGCCCGCTCTGTGACTACATTTCCCAGACTGCTATGCAGATGATGTATTGCAAGAGACAGTCACATGGTACTGATGTATTCCCGCACGCTGACAGCCAAGAGACTGAGGGTGGATGACGCGGCGGAGCTCTTCCATGGTACAAGTCACACTATTGGTTAATCCCACTAGGGGCTGGATTCACATTATTATCAGCTCTAGCAATAGGGTATGGTGATCCCGGAAGCGGAAATACAATGGGTGATCAGCTGTGTCTAATTTTAAAACTACATTCCTTTCTCTATAAAAGCGTGGGGGACAGAGAGTTTCTGTATACCCCAGTAGAAGTCTTATTAGATGAAACCGGTCGGGACAAATACACCAGCTCTTGCTGTTCCTATCACGCTGTCTACTTATACTCTAGAGTGTGGATTTTTTGGATTTCTTTGATATGCTTTGGAGTTTTTTTTGGATGTTCATACTGCGTGAACTTTTTATGGATACATTTTTTTAATAAATCTTTTTTGGATTTACACCATGTGGAGCAATTTTTTGTTTTCCATGGTTATGATTGGATAAGGTAGCTGCTACCCGCTAATCCGGATTTTTCCTGGTTGGATTGCCACTGATCCTGGGAGGAGGTGTTCTATAGATCTTGGTCGTCTCTACAAAGCCTGGCTGTCTGATCCGTCCATGAAGTGGACAAAGTCTTGAAGATCCACCGCCGTACGGTGTGTGGGATCCATCCCAGCTGGTAAGAGTACCTTATCTCTCCCCCATTGACCCAAGGTGAAGGCACTCCCAGGTGTTACCACGTATATCCACATTGAACATCTATATCTACGCATTCTATTACAATCCCACATTGGACTTTGGTCTTTTTGGAACTTTGTCTATTGTTAGACAACTACAGGGACACACACTCATCTGTGATGTCTGATAGAAATATAATTTAATCTCACTGGTTTAGGATTATCACTCTATTGCCATTTATGTTCAACAACATAATATTTGCACTATATTTTTTGTTGTACACTAATATGTTGGTTAAATACTTGTAATCACAGAAAGATTACAGACACTCATTTATGTTATATATGTATTTCTATATTTTTTCACTAATTTTGAAATATATACCAATATGGGTTTTTGAATAAATTAGAATATTTTTCACACCCTACCATATTTAGGACTTTTATCCTAAATTCTCATTAGCGCCACACTTATTATATATTTACACTTAATTAATTTCTTGTTCATACATCACGGGACACAGAGCGGCATAGTCATTACTATGTGGGTTATATAGAATTACCTTCAGGTGCTGGCACTGGCAACTTCCAAACAGGAAGTACCCTCCCCTATATAAGCCCCTCCCATCCGGGAGTACCTCAGTTTTTTGCCAGTGTCTAAGGTGTTGGCCAAGGTTAACATGTATTCATCTGGGCTTGTGTACAGGTTCTCTGGGCCTTAGCAAGCTATTCCGGATCCGACCAAAAAAGCTTCATAGCTAAACGGTCGGTACCCGGGCCTTGCAGAGAAGAGCAGGGTTTTGCCTGTAATGCCTCTCTTAGGAGGGCTGGACCCTGGGATCCAGAGCTCTGGTCATACCCAAAACCAAGAGGCTATCTGTGCAGGGTGCTATACAGGTCCAGGGGAGTGGAATCCTTGGGAACCCGGTCCCTGAAGGTCTAGTACAATGCCTGCCGTGAGAGGTGAAGTTTGGGCTTTTGTGGACCAAACAAAGTCCTGCGGCGGGGAAAAGGTAAGTGGGGGCCCCTCAGGAACTTGGTTCTATTGAGGGGACCCCCAAGCCTAATATGTCTTTCTGCCTGTTACCTAAAGGTATTCCCGCTAATAGCTGTATATGCCTAAGAAATCCTAGAAATGTCTTTTCATAAAGGAAGTTTTTAAAAAAAAACAAAAAAAAAAACTGTAAACCTGGAAATGTTTTTCATAAAGGAGGTTTAAAAAAAAAAAAAAAGACAAAAGTGCGGTACCTGTGTTTGTCCACTAGAGGCCGCTGTGGAACGTCTTTTTTTCTTGGGACTATTCCTTCCATGGTGAAAGTCCAGGCAGATGAGTGAGCTCTCTATCAGGGAAGCTGCATTCCTCTGTCATGCTGCCAAGTAGTTTCCTTCCATCCCCGAGTCCTGGTAAAACAGGGACCCTGGCTCCTCTCCCTACATGGCGCCAAGAGCGCACACATGCACGCGCGCGGGCACACGCTTTCTTTTTATAGATTTAGCTTCAAAAAAGGGGGCGGAGCCTGGCGGATGACGCGCTCTGTGCGCCTAGCGCTTCTGCGCATGTGCGGGCGTCCCAGCAAGATAAAAGGACTCAGTCCACGCTGCTTGCTATGGACACAGAGCATGAAAAGGAGCTGGTAGCATGGTATAGGGGCTTACAGGGGGCGGTTGATACAGGCATCCCCAGAAAGACGCATTAGTAGACACCCACTGATGTACATAGCAGCAAATTGCATTAGACTATTTCAGTAAAGGGGTGTATTGCGGCTGGAATACCTCAGCTTTGAACTAAGGAATATGCCGCCTAAAAAACTCCGAGATATACCTCTCAGGAAGTGTAGGGGGTCTCCATCGGGCTCTGAGGATCTGGAGCAGTCATCTGCACCTTCCTCCCCTGAGAAATCAGAGGTTAATACCCATAAGGAACCCCCGGGAGTGCCAGGTACTGCGGCTGTCCTCAGTCCACCTGCTCCTGCATATATAACAGAGGAGGTTTTTGCCTCAACTCTGGAGGGATTGGAGCAGAGATTGGCAGCATTGATCGCTTCTTCTCTACAGGAAAGAAGGCGCGCCAGATCTCCATCACCTCCATTAGAGTGCCTGTTGGCAGAGCAACAGTCCCAGGAAGGGACTGACCTACCTGAAGGGGATCAGGAGGAGGTTAACTCTGTTTTTGAGGAATCGACAGTAGATGAAGCATTTTCAGCATCACAGACTGAAAGATTGTGGGTCCAGACCCTAACTGACATGGTTCGATCTGCATTTAAAATGCCTCTTGTTGAACCATCAACTACTGCTGTCTCCTCATTGGGGTCGCTAAAAGCTCCCCAGGTTAATTGCTCCTTTCCAATACATCCATTATTGGAAGGACTTATATACCAGGACTGGGAACATCCTGATAAACTATTTGTTCCGCCTAAGAAATTTCCGGTGATCTATCTCATGGAGGAAAAGTTCACCCAGAGATGGAATGTTCCTACGGTGGATGCAGCCATCTCTTCTGTGAACAAATCACTGACATGCCCAGTAGATAATGTTCAAATGTTCAAAGATCCAGTAGATAAAAAAATTGGAATCTTTATTAAAATCTGCTTTTTCCACAGCAGGGGCTGTTACACAGCCAGCAGTGGCAGCTATTGGGGTCTGCCAAGCTTTAAAGGATCAGATGAAAATGGTCCTGAGGGATTTGCCAGACCAGCAGGCCCAGGCTCTGGCTGATCTGCCTAGAGCATTATGCTTTGCGGTTGACGCCATCAAGGATTCCATCCACCAGGCCTCCCGCCTCACGCTGTCTTTGGTACATATGCGTAGGCTTCTGTGGCTCAAGAACTGGTCTGCTGAAGCTCCCTGTAAGAAGCTCTTAGTTAGCTTCCCATTTCATGGGGAACGCCTTTTTGGCGAAGACCTGGATAAGTATATCCAGAAGATTTCCAGTGGGAAAAGTACTCTCTTACCGAGTAAAAAGAGGTCTAGGGGTCCATCTTTTAAGAGGACTACCTCTCCTATCCCTGGGACGTCTGCTACTAAGCAGTTCTGACGGCCTCCTCGGTCAAACTCAGGGGGTAAAAATCAGGGACAGTCACAGGGTAATAAGAAACCCTGGATCCGAAGGGGTACTAAACCAGCCTCCAAGTCAAGCCTATGAAGGGCTGCCCCCACTCAAACGGGTGGGGGGAAGACTTCAGTTGTTCGCAGAGACCTGGCGGGAGACGATCAAAGACAGATGGGTGCTCTCCGCCGTAACTCTGGGATACAAGTTGGAGTTAAAAGAGTCTCCTCCTTCCCATTTTATGTGGTCAGGCATGCCAAAAGACCCTCTGAAAAGAGGGTCTCTCCTATTGGCGTTAGAACAACTATTGCTCCAAGGAGTAATTATGGAGGTTCCTATGGAAGAGTGGGGGTTGGGTTTCTACTCGAACCTTTTCACAGTCCCGAAACCAAACGGGGACATAAGACCCATATTGGACCTAAAGAGTCTAAACAAATTTCTAAACGTCCGGTCTTTCCGGATGGAGTCGATCCGATCGGTCACCGCTGCCCTACAGGGGGAGGAATGGTTAGCCTCGATCGACATCAAAGATGCTTACTTGCATGTTCCCATCTTTCCAGGTCATCAAAAATTTCTACGCTTTGCAGTAGAAGGGCGCCATTTTCAGTTCAGAGCCTTACCATTCGGTCTGGCCACAGCACCACGAGTGTTCACAAAAATTCTGGCCCCACTGTTGGCCGATCTAAGAACACGAGGTGTAACGATAATGGCATACCTAGACGACCTGTTGTTGATGGACCACTCAGTTGCCAAGCTAGAAGTGGTAATTGTCGATACAATCAAGTATCTAGAATCTCACGGTTGGGTCATCAACCTGGACAAGTCAGCCCTACAGCCAGTGAAAAACCTGGTATATCTAGGGCTACGGCTGGATTCAGACCAGAGGAAGATTTTCTTACCTCTAGACAAGGTATCCTCTTTGAGGGGCTTGGTCCGTCTGCTTTGTGCAAAAAGACAGCCGTCCATACGCCTGTGCATGAGGCTGCTAGGAAAGATGGTAGCATCATTCGAAGCTGTGCCATACGCCCAATTCCACTCAAGGAATTTACAGAGGGCCATATTGTCAGCCTGGTACGGAAAAATTCAGGCTCTAGACTTCCCGATGGCTTTGTCCCCTTCCGTTCGGAAGAGTCTCTGCTGGTGGTTGATCCCCCAGAATCTCCAGAAGGGAAAACCCTTCAGTCCGATATCCTGGAAGGTGGTCACTACAGATGCCAGCCTTATAGGCTGGGGGGCAGTACTGGAGCAATGGTCTCTCCAGGGCAGATGGTCAAATGTAGAAAAAACCCTGCCCATCAATCTCTTAGAGATACGAGCAGCCCGGTATGCTCTAGTAGCCTGGACATCCAGACTCCAAGGGTCCCCTGTCAGAATTCAATCAGACAATGCCACAGCAGTGGCATATATCAATCATCAGGGAGGCACCAGGAGTCGTGCAGCCCAGAGGGAAGTAAGTCACATGCTAGAATGGGCAGAAAAGCATGTCCCATGTATATCGGCTGTCTTCATTCCAGGGGTGGGGAATTGGAAGGCGGACTTTCTGAGTCGCCAACAGTTATGCCCAGGGGAATGGTCCCTTCATCCCGAGGTCTTCCGAGCAATATGTCAGCGGTGGGGAACACCGGATGTAGATCTGCTAGCATCCAGATTCAACGCAAAAGTGGACAGATTTGTCTCCCGGACAAGGGATCCCCTCGCTTGCGGCTCGGATGCTCTGGTGTTCCCTTGGGATCAGTTCAGACTGATATATGCATTCCCTCCGCTACAATTGTTGCCTCGACTCCTTCGCAGAGTCAGGTTGGAAAAGAAGCCGGTGATCCTGGTGGCTCCAGCGTGGCCCCGAAGGGCCTGGTACGCGGAGATCATCAAAATGTCTGTGGGGAGTCCTTGGACCCTTCCACGTCGTCCGGACCTGCTTTCGCAAGGACCGATATACCACCCTTCCTTACTAACTCTAAGTTTAACGGCCTGGCTTCTGAATCCCACATCCTAAAGAAGAGAGGTCTCTCTAACTCTGTGGTATCAACTATAATCAATGCCAGGAAGCCTGTATCCAGGCAGATCTACTATAGAGTTTGGAAGGCGTACATCACTTGGTGCGAGGCCAGAAAATGGCATCCACGTAAGTACGTTATAGGCAGAATTCTGGACTTCCTACAGTGGGCTGTAGACAGGAAGTTTGCCTTAAGTACTATCAGGGGTCAGGTTTCGGCCTTATCAATACTATTTCAAAGGCCCCTGGCTATGCATTCACTTGTCAAATCCTTTATGCAAGGGGTGACTCGTATTATTCCACCGATTAAAGCTCCCATATGCCCATGGGATCTAAATTTGGTTCTGTCGGTTCTGCAGAAGCAGCCATTTGAACCTTTGCGGCACATTTCCTTGGTTCTACTCACCAGAAAATTGATATTTTTAGTAGCCATATGCTCGGCTAGAAGAGTGTCGGAATTAGCCGCCATGTCCTGTAAGGAGCCATATCTGGTTATTCATAAGGACAGAGTAGTATTACGCCCTCACCCAGCCTTTCTTCCTAAGGTGGTATCGAGGTTTCACTTGAACCAGGATGTGGTTCTTCCTTCTTTTTTCCCCAAACCAAGCTCGGTAGAGGAAAAGTTATTGCATTCTTTGGATGTAGTAAGAGCAGTTAAAACTTATCTAAAAGCCACTGCTCAGATTCGCAGAACGGATTCTTTGTTTGTTCTGCCGGAAGGCCCCAGAAAGGGTCAGGCAGCATCAAAATCTACTTTAGCCAAGTGGATTCGACAGGTCATAATACAAGCCTATGGCTTGAGAATTAGACTGCCTCCGTTGAAAGTTAGGGCGCACTCCACAAGAGCAGTTGGAACTTCATGGGCAGTGCATCACCAGGCCTCCCTGGCTCAAATTTGTAAGGCCGCAACATGGTCTTCAGTACACACGTTTACTAGGTTCTACCAGGTGGACGTTAGAAGTCAGGAGGATGTCGCCTTTGGGCGCAGTGTGTTGCAGGCCGCAAAAGATCCTCATGCCTGATGGCGCCCAGCTTATGTATGGTGTATCCCCCCCCTCATTTGGCATTGCTTTGGGACGTCCCACATAGTAATGACTATGCCGCTCTGTGTCCCGTGATGTATGAACAAGGAAATAGGATTTTTAAAACAGCTTACCTGTAAAATCCTTTTCTTGGAGTACATCACGGGACACAGAGCTCCCACCCCTCTTTTGGGGACACGTATTGCTTTGCTACAAAACTGAGGTACTCCCGGATGGGAGGGGCTTATATAGGGGAGGGTACTTCCTGTTTGGAAGTTGCCAGTGCCAGCACCTGAAGGTAATTCTATATAACCCACATAGTAATGACTATGCCGCTCTGTGTCCCGTGATGTACTCCAAGAAAAGGATTTTACAGGTAAGCTGTTTTAAAAATCCTATTTTTGTCTGATTTTGGTGTTTGGCTGCTGTTGTTACAATATTTTTGGGTTGGCGCAGTATTATATAATTTTTATTTTTAAACACACAGATCCTGGTTCTTTCAGGGGAGAGGAGGCTGATCGTATGTTCATATAAAGTATGACCACCAATCTCTCTCTTCCCCTTATCAGTCCCATGCCCCCTACAGTTAGAACACAGTGAGGGAACACAGTTAAGCCCTTGATCGCCCCCTAGTGTTAACCCCTTCCCTGCCAGTGACATTTATACAGTAATCAGTGCATTTTAATAGCATTAATCGCTGTATAATTGTCAATGGTCCCAAAAATGTGTCAAATGTGTCCACCGCATAATTGCAGTGTCGATAAAAATCGCAGATCACCACCATTACTAGAAAAAAAAAAATAATATTAAAAATACCATAAATCTATCCCCTATTTTGTAGACGCTATAACTTTTGCGCAAACCAATCAATATACGCTTATTGCGATTTTTTTTTTTTTTTTTTTACCAAAAATATTTAGAATAATACATATCGGCCTAAACTGAGGAAAAAAAATAGCTTTTTTTAAAAAAAAAATTGGATATTTATTATAGCAAAAAGTACAAAATATTGTGTTTTTTTTTTCAAAATTGTCAATCTTTTTTTTGTTTATAGCGCAAAAAATAAAAAAAAACGCAGAGATGATCAAATACCACCAAAAGAAAGCTCTATTTGTGGGAAATAAAGGACGTCAATTTTGTTCGGGTACAGTGTCGCACGACCGCGCAATTGTCAGTTAAAGCGATGCAGTGCCGTATCGCAAAAAATAGCCTGGTCGTTGAGCAGTCAAATCTTCCGGGGCTGAAGTGGGTATTCATGTGTCTGGCATTGTGACAGTTCGAGAGGTGACCTCTGTTTAACTGCTACTTTTTTTATTACTGGATTCTTTCAATAAAAACATTGTTTTATATTTCAATCAGTAGCACTTTCTCTCCTTTACTGCTTATTCCATAATTGGATCATGGCTCCAATATTAAAACTTTAATGAGCAATGCAAATCTGTGTGCTGATGTTCTGTAGGTTTCGGATATTTTTCTCTTCCTTTGCACAAATTAAAGCTATACATTTAGGTTTATCTCAAAATGTTGTTTTCATTTTGTACAAAACATGAACTCACTCATTACATTGTTCCTCCACTGTTATTCCTGTATAAGCAATATGTGATGATGTCACAACCACCACCTTTCCCTTGTTCTTGCCACACAAAACCTATTGTTTAATATTGTTATTAAAGTAAATGTAGACCTTAAATTAATTGGTTTAGTTTTAGAAGGCTATTTTTGTATCATAAATCTCCATATTTTTCAATAAAATACTGTTTTCACTTAAAAAAAAAAAAAAAAAAAAAACTTTATGCATGCAGCCCCCCCAAATACTTATAACAAAAGGAAGGAGGGGGAACCAACTAAATAAAGGTACACAACGGTACCACCAGGTATTTATCCACACACTCGGATCGACTGGGACTCGATGACCAAGGAAAGCATATGAAAAATTGTGCACTGTGCCAGAGAAAAGGCACAGTACCAAGTGCCCCCCAAATACTTACCTGAGCCCAATCTCAATCCAGCAATGTGCAGGAGAGCTAAGGCTCTCGCGGATCTCTCTCTCCTCTCTCTCCTCTCTCTCCTCTCTCCTCTCTCTCTCTCTCTCTCTCTCTCTCTCTCTCCCTCCCCTCTATCTCTCTCTCTCTTCATTGGCTCAGATACATCAGCAAAAGCCATTTGCTCATGCTGCTGTCAATCACAGCCAGTAATAAGGATACCAGGCTCGGGAGGAGGCACGCACAAGTGCCCCCATAGCAAGTACTCGGTAGGGGAAAAAGCAAAGAGTGCCAGCGGGGAACCTGAGAAAAGGGGGATCGGGGTCGGTAAGTATACATGTTTGTTATTTTAACTAAAAAATAAATAAAAAAACCTTTTACAATCACTTTAATCATGGACGGCAAACAACCAATCCATTGTTCTCGGAGAAATATTGCTTATTTATGCCCAGTTTTAAGAAAATGTTAACTAAAAAGTTGTGTAATCCTTAAATACCAGGGCTTGTTTTAACGGTTGGCGCTTAACAATACCCTTCTCTTGTCTTTAAGGTTCTAGTTTTACACGATGTGTACTCGCAGCACGTCATTGTTCCTCCGTACGCCGTCACCTTAGAAGAGCTTAAGCCATTGACGAATCACAGCATCCGCTTGCAGTGCGCTAACGAAGTGGGCTCCTCTAATTTCACTGAATGGCTATCCTTTCAAACACTGGAAGCCGGTAAGCAGTTCAATGTTAAAATACACTTTTCTTGTTGACTTATTGATCAGGACCTCATAAGCTGATACACTTTAATTCCTGAGGCTGCTTTGGACAGAACTTGAAGCAGAAATTGAAGGGGACTCTTGGTGTTAAAGCATACTTGTCAATAATCCTGCATGTTTTTTAAATCTAGTTTCTGTGAGGGCAGAACTCCTCTACAGTGGACTTAGAGAGGGAGTAACCGGGCTGATAAAGATATCCACTCTATATCAGTAGTGTGTTAAAGGTTAGATCAATAACTGCCTATTTTTAGAGTTTGCCATTGTCACATCCTGTTGGTTAACCAACCTGACTTTCTTTTATGAGTTACTTTTAAGGACTGTACACCAACATTTCACAGCTATACTTAAATTTTTCTGTCTTCATTTACTGCACCTCTAACAGTGAGATATTGATAATGTGCTGGGGTATCAACTATGAGGGGCAGGTGGTGCACAGGTAGCCATAACAGCCTTATATAAAATATGGAATAAATACTTTTTAATTGCCACTGTGCTGTCCAATCGCTCTGCTTCTCTCCTTCTTAAAGCCCAAAGCCAGCCATACATGGTACAAATTTTTTTTTTCTGCGCTTAGGTGTTGCTAGGGGCATTCTTCCAACTGAGTCATTGTGTTCTCCCAGCAGGGGTGGCTTCGCATGCAAGATCAATAAACTTGGTACATTCAGCCTGCCCATACAAGGTTCGAATCTCAGCCAGTTCCTGCTCCTCCTAACTCCAGCTTCGCTATCACTTTAGTTTGGGCCAAACAAACTATTTGCTTCACTAAAAAAATGTGGCTACTGTTAGTGCTATATAAACTGTATGTTGCATCAGCTCTGTTTTGGCAGTGGTATGGGGACTTTCCTAAAACCGAATTAAATCGGGCTTCTTAGCCATTCACAGGAAGTCTTGTATTATATCAATCAATACAAGGCTACCCCTGAATGGCTGAAATGGCGGTTGTGACATCATCTGACTACCTCTATACCTTGGCCATAAGCGTGCGCACAGGGTGTGCGGGGTGTATCGCCCTGTAGGGTGCAGATTCCCCTTGCTGCCCAGGCCCCCCCCCCCCGTCCAACAGTGCTTCCGGCTTCCCGCCTCTCCTGCCAGCTGCTGTGGGGAATGTTTCAGGATGAAGAGTGGGGGAAGGAGCCGGTGCAGCTGAGACTGGAGAGAAAGGGACTGCGGATTCTCAGTGCGTTTCTCTGTTTTAAAGGTGAGGCATCAGGGATATGTTTAGACCCCTGATATTTCACCAACCCCCCCCCCCCCCCCCAACGGGGCTCCTAATACAATAAAATAATATTGTAATGAATAATAATATTGTGAAAAATAATAATAAAAAAAAAAAATTGTGAAAAATAATTACAAAATAAATATAAAAAAAACGACTGAAACCGTACAATGCCCTACTGACAAGATCCACCGCTCTTCTGACACCGTCCTTTGCCCTAGTGTGTGTGTGTGTGTGTATATGTGTGTATATATATATATATATGTATATATATATATATATACACAGGTGCATCTCCTAAAATTAGAATATCATCAAAAAGTTAATTTATTTCAGTAATTCACTTAAAAAACAAACTCGTATTTTATATAGATGCGTTACACACAGAGTGATATATTTCAAGCATTTCTTTCTTTTAATTTTGATGATTATGGCTTAGGCCCCTTTCACACTGAGGCGTTTTTACCGCGTTTTCGCGGTAAAAATAGCGCTGTAATAACGCCTGAAATAATCCTGCCCAAGCATTCTCAATGTGAAATCTCTGAGGGCTTTCACATTGAGGCGTTTTGCTGGCTGGGCGTTGAAAAAAATCCTGCAAACAGCTTTTTTAGAGCAACTTTAGGGCGCATAAAATAGCGCTGTAAAAACGCCTATCCCCATTGAAATGAATGGGATTTGCGGTAAAAACGCGGTAAAAACGCATAGGCATAAGCGTTATGTTAAAAAATAGCGCTAACGCCAATGCGTTTTTACCGCGTTCGCGCTAGTTTTAGCGCGAACGCGGTAAAATCGCGGTAAAAACGCATACGCGTTAGCGCTATTTTTATCGCGGTAAAACGCGGTAAAATAGAGGTACAAAATCCTATAATTTTTGAGCGTTTTTTAAACGCCTCAGTGTGAAAGGGGCCTTACAGCTAGTGAAAACCCGAAAAGAAATTCAGTTTTTTTTTTAGGTTTTTGCAAGCTGTAAGCCATAATCATCAAAATTTAAATAAAATGAAATAAATGCTTGAAATACTGTATATATCACTCTGTGTGTAATGCCTCCTATATAAAAAAATATAAGTTTTACTTTTTGAATTAAATTACTGAAATCAATTAACTTTTTGATGATATTCTAATTTCATGAGATGCACTTGTGTATGTGTGTGTATGTGTATGTGTATATATATATATATATATATATATATATATATATATATATATATATATATATATATTATGCACAGTATCTCACAAAAGTGAGTACAGCCCTTACATTTTTGTAAATATTTTATTCTATCTTTTCATGTGACAATACTGAAGAAATTACACTTTTCTACAATGTAAAGTAGTGAGTGTACAGCTTGCATAACAGTGTAAATTTGCTGTCCCCTCAAAATAACTCAACACATAGCCATTAATGTCTAAACCGCTAGCAACAAAAGTGAGTACACAATTGAAAATGTCCAAATTGGGCCCAATTAGCCACTTTCCCTCCCCGATGTCATGTGACTCATTTAGTTTTAGAAGGTCTCATGTGTGAATGGGGAGCAGGTGTGTTAAATTTGGTGTTATCGCTCTTACTCTCTCATACTGGTCACTGGAAGTTCAACATGTCACCTTATGGCAAAGAACTCTCTGAGAAACTGAAAAAAAGAATTGTTGCTCTACATAAAGATGGCCTAGGCCAGTGTTTCTCAACTCCAGTCCTCAAGGCGCCCCAACAGGTCATGTTTTCAGGATTTCCCTCAGATGAAACAGCTGTGGTAATTACTAAGGCAGTAAAAGTGATCAAATCACCTGTGCAAAATAATGGAAAGCCTGAAAACATGACCTGTTGGGGCGCCTTGAGGACTGGAGTTGAGAAACACTGGCCTAGGCTATAAGAAGATTGCCAAGACCCTGAAACTGAGCTGCAGCACAGTGGCCAAGACCATACAGAGGTTTAACAGGACAGGTTCCACTCAGAACAGGCCTCGCCATGGTCGACCAAAGAAGTTATACAATGGAAAAGGTAACTGTTAGGGCAAACACAAAGTGCATAAGTAAATGGGGATATGGCAATGACTCTGTTTAAAATAATAATGGTAACAGGCAGTTCAAGGGTTAAAAGGCAGATAATATGGCTGGTGGATGGCGAAAGAAGTTGAGTGCACGTGCTCAGCGTCATCTCCAGAGGTTGTCTTTGGGAAATAGACGTTTGAGTGCTGCCAGCATTGCTGCAAAGGTTGAAGGGGTGGGGGGTCAGCCTGTCAGTGCTCAGACCATACGCCGCACACTGCATAAAATTGGTCTGTGTGGCTGTTGTCCCAAAAGGAAGCCTCTTCTAAAGATGATGCACAAGAAAGTCTGCAAACAGTTTGCTGAAGACAAGCAGACTAATGACATGGATTACTGGAACCATGTCCTGTGGTATGATGAGACCAAGATAAACTTATTTGGTTCAGATGGTGTCAAGCGTGTGTGGCGGCAACCAGGTGGGGAGTACAAAGACAAGTGTGCCTTGCCTACAGTCAAGCATGGTGGTGGAAGTGTCAAGGTCTGGGGCTGCATGAGTGCTGCAGGCACTGGGGAGCTATAGTTCATTGAGGGAACCATAATTGCCAACATGTACTGTGACATGAATAGAAGGGTGTATACAAGCGGCCTACAATACACCACTCAGCGCTAATACCGTCCCACAGATATCTAGCAGTGAGAAATGTTAAGAGATATAAAAATATTCAAAAAATATTATAAAAATATAAAAGAATATTACTAAGCAGCTTTTTAAAAATACAAAGGATATAGATAGGTAGTTTTATAATTGTACTACCTATCTATGTACTGTGACATACTGAAGCAGAGCATGATACCCTATCTTCGGAGGCTGGGCCGCAGGGCAGTATTCCAACATAACGACCCCAAACACACCTCCAAGATTTCCACTCCTTTGCTAAAAAAGCTGAGGGTAAAGGTGATAGACTGACCAAGCATGTCTCCAGACCTAAACCCTATTGAGCATCTGTGGGGCATTCTCAAACGGAAGGTGGAGGAGCACAAGGTCTCTAACATCCACCAGCTCTGTGATGTCATCATGGAGGAGTGGAAGAGGACTCCAGTGGCAACCTGTGAAGCTCTGGTGAACACCATGCCCAAGAGGGTTAAGGCAGTGCTGGAAAATAATGGTGGCCACACAAAATATTGACACTTTGGGCCCAATTTGGACATTTTCACTTAGGGGTGTACTCACTTTTGTTGCCAGCCGTTTAGACATTAATGTGTTGAATTATTTTGAGGGGACAGCAAATTTACACTGTTATACAAGCTGTACACTCACTACATTGTAGCAAAGTGTAATTTCTTCAATGTTGTCACGTGAAAAGACATAATAAAATATATATGTATGTGTGTGTGTATGTGTGTGTGTGTGTGTATGTGTATGTATATGTTATATGTATGTGTATATATATATATATATATATATATATACCCACACCCACACACCCACACACCTATGACCTTAGCTAATTGGACAAAGCCCTGTATTATTTCCTAAAAATACAAGCCACCTTGTGAATGACCGAGAAGCACTGCCCGACTATGTTGTTTCAGAAACAGGACAGGAAGTCCCTGCACTGCTGGCAGAACAGAGCGCTGTATACTGTGTGTAGCTGATGCCACATACAGTTTATACAGCGCTCACAGCAGCTCACTGCGCTTTGTGACTGGCCCTGCAGTCTTTTGGGACCTATGATATGTCCCAGAAGGCTGTGGGCAAACGAGGGTGGGTGGGGGGCTAATCCGCTCAGGTCGCCACAGTGATCCATCGAATGTAGGATGAGTAACTGTCAAAACCAGGTACCCGCTCCCCCAAAATGTGGCAGAGTAGCCTAAACCTGGTCATAGTTATAATGAGGATGAGAAGAAATGTCTACTCGTATATAAGCACATTTTCACCCAAGTGCTGTGTTTATTTCCATTATACGATGCAGTCTTTCAGCGGCCAAACTGGCATAGTATTGTTTGTATGTGGGTGGGAGTTCTACAACTAGTACTTGGAAAAGCCTTTAAATATACAGAAAGAGGGAGTAAGAAAAAAAAAAAGGGGGGGGGGTCCTAAAGGGGAAAGAAAGAAGTCCAGGCAAGAACCAGACTGGGTGAAATCACCAGCCCTCTGCAGATTCAAAGTACAGACCTGTGTTGCTTTTTTAATATACAGTGGGGCAAAAAAGTATTTAGTCAGCCACCAATTGTGCAAGTTCTCCCACTTAAAAAGGAGAGAGGCCTGTAATTGTCATCATAGGTATACCTCAACTATGAGAGACAAAATGTGGAAACAAATCCAGACAATCACATTGTCTGATTTGGAAAGATTTTTTTTTGCAAATTATGGTGGAAAATAAGTATTTGGTCAATATCAAAAGTTCATCTCAATACTTTGTTATATATCCTTTGTTGGCAATGACAGAGGTCAAATGTTTTCTGTAAGTCTTCACAAGGTTGTCACACACTGTTGCTGGTATGTTGGCCCATTCCTCCATGTAGATCTCCTCTAGAGCAGTGATGTTTTGGGGCTGTCGCTGGGCAACACAGACTTTCAACTCCCTCCAAAGGTTTTCTATGGGGTTAAGATCTAGAGACTGGCTATGTCACTCCAGGACCTTCAAATGCTTCTTACGAAGCCACTCCTTTGTTGCCTGGGCGGTGTGTTTGGGATCATTGTCATGCTGAAAGACCTAGCCACGTTTTATCTTTAATGCCCTTGCTGAAGGGAGGAGGTTTGCACTCAAAATCTCACGATACATGGCCCCATTCATTCTTTCATGTACACGGATCAGTCGTCCTGTTCCCTTTGCAGAGAAACAGCCCCAAAGCATGATGTTGCCACCCCCATGCTTCACAGTAGGTATGGTGTTCTTTGGTTGCAACTCGGCATTCTCTCTCCTCCAAACATGACGAGTTGTGTTTCTACCAAACAGTTCTACTTTGGTTTCATCTGACCATATGACATTCTCCCAATCCTCTTCTGGATCATCCAAATGCTCTCTAGCAAATCTCAGACAGGCTCGGACATGTACTGGCTTAAGCAGGGGGACACGTCTGGCACTGCAGGATCTGAGTCCCTGGCGGCGTAGTGTGTTACTGATGGTAGCCTTTGTTATGTTGGTCCCAGCTCTCTGCAGGTCATTCACTAGGTCCCCCCTGTGTGGTTCTGGGATTTTTGCTCACCGTTCTTGTGATCATTTTGACCCCACGGGGTGAGATCTTGTGTGGAGCCCCAGATCGAGGGAGATTATCAGTGGTCTTGTATGTCTTCCATTTTCTAATTATTACTCCCACAGTTGATTTCTTCACACCAAGCTGCTTGCCTATTGCAGATTCAGTCTTCCCAGCCTGGTGCAGGTCTACAATTTTGTTTCTGGTGTCCTAAGACAGCTCTTTGGTCTTCACCATAGTGGAGTTTGAAGTGTGACTGTTTGAGGTTGTGGACAGGTGTCTTTTATACTTATAACAGGTTCAAACAGGTGCCATTAATACAGGTAATGAGTGGAGGACAGAGGAGCCTCTTAAAGAAGAAGATAGAGGTATGTGAGAGCCAGAAATCTTGCTTGTTTGTAGGTGACCAAATACTTATTTTCCACCATAATTTTCAAAAAAAAATATCTCCAAATCAGACAATGTGATTGTCTGTCTGGATTTGTTTCCACATTTTGTCTCTCATAGTTGAGGTTTACCTATGATGACATCTACAGGCCTCTCTCATCTTTTTAAGTGGGAGAACTTGCACAATTGGTGGCTGACTAAATACTTTTTTGCCCCACTGTATATAAAAAAATGCTAATCCAATTATCCCTCATAAAAAAGATGAACAAAGGCAGACATGCTTGTACAGCCAGGGGTAACCGCCATGGCTTTCTCAATAGATACAATGGAGGAGTGAACATGGCCACCCAGGGACAGGAAGTGTGTTTATCACTTGATTACCAGATGTAAAGGGGGAAAAATCTAAAAAAAAACAAAAAGAAAAAGAATGCAGCCACCACATCTAAAAACTGATGAGCTGTAATCTATAAAAAAAATTGTATTTGGGTTTAGGTACACTTAAACGAAACACTTTGACCTAAAACAAGCATGCAGATCAACAAAGTTGGACAGAAGTCCTTAGCTGAAAAATTGCTCCAGGTCAATGACTCAAAGTATTGCAGCCAGAGGGTCGACATTACAGCCAATAAATTACCATTTTCAGAAGTGGTCAGCAGTAGTAGTCATCTCCACTTTTATGTCATGGTAGGTTTGCTATGTAGCGATACCCCCTAGAGGGCTGCTGGATTATAATTTGGGTCCTGCCGTTACCCCACCTTTCACCATCCCAGAACTAAGAGTCTATGTTAGGAAGTTTCAAACAGATGTGAGCGCCAGTCACTTCAGTCTTTTTCCAATGCTTTAATAAACAAACTTGCAGTAGTAGAAGGATAGAGGGTCAGGGGAAGTTCAGATACATTATTTGCAGATCACTGATGAGGTTCTTGAATCCAGAGAACAAACAGCTTTCTGTCTCTGGATCTTGCGACAACCGGATAGGCCTCTCACACCGACCTAGCAGCCGGTAGGAAGCATGGACAAGTCTCTGCCACAGACTTAGCGATACGTGGAACTCCTGGATAATCCTCTGCCACAGGATTTTATAGCCAGTAGTCAGTTGTAGGTCAGCTGCACAGTACCAGAACCTTTAAGCCATCCGGCAGTACTGTGAGGTAGGTTAACTTGGGTGCATCCTCCAAACGAGTCACCAGGCCCTTCCTGAGAAACCAGCCTTCAGCCTGGTTTTTTCCAGTAAGAGTCCTCCCCTGAAATCTTCTCAGTTTGAGTGGCTTCTTCCGTGCAGGACAGACGGCACAGGACCACCTTCAGTTAAGTAGGCCCCAGACAGACTTCTGGGCCTACTCGTAGTAACGCAGCCTCGAGCCAGCAGGGCCCGAGGTAGAAAAGAGCAACTGCCACATACCTTAGGCCAGGAGGGCCATGAGGTCAGAGAGAGACTGTGAGCACAGCCTCAGGCCTGAAGGGCCATGAGGCAGAGAGAGAATGAAAAATGGCATCTGCCCCTTAAATACCTTCTCCCAGAATGCACAGCAGCCAATCACCTTCCACTGAGCTGTTTCTGGGGAAAGAATAGTCAATTCACTTCAGCTTGCTGTATTTCTCACACTGGCCTGTGGTGACCGTGACACCTACTGGCAACAGTGAGAAATGCGCACAACATAGCCAAAATTGGAGCAGAAGCTCATTTAACTTTATACAATCACTCTGAGCTATTTACAGCTCAGATAACACTAAATTTACACATAGCCCCTATTTTTCAGGAACAGGGCGCTACAGCTATAAAGCTAAATGCTGCTGAAAAATGCTAGTGGTTTGGCATTATGACTGACCTGTAATTCTGAGGTTTCTGATCTAATTATTACATTTTGAAGTCCTAATTAGCTCACCATAGCACACATACTATGCGTTGCGATTGGCTGTGTTTACAAGAAAAGTGCAGGTCCAGTTTTTGTTTTATTGCAGAGCAATAAAGTGTATTTTTTACCAACAAATTGCGTTTGCAAAACCGCAGCACAAATACTGTTATACTGTGGGACAATCGCCTTTTTATTCCCTACGGTCTCTGCTAAAAAAAAAAAAAATTATAATGATGGGGGTTATAAGTAGTTTTCTAGCAGAAAATACTGATTTAAACTTGTAAACAAAAGGTACCAGAAAAAGCCTGGTCGCCAAGTGGTTAAAGTGGTTCTAAAGGCAGGATATGTTCTACTTCCCTATATACTTACCTACTGTAGGTCTTATCTTGATCCACACTATGCCCAACTGCAGCAGTGCTGGCCTGTGTTCCTCTCCTCACAGGACACAGAGCCAGCAGTGGGAGTCATTGTAAATCAAATTCTGAAAGGTGGGAGCATGGGGCGGAGCCAAGCCAACGGTGTGTGCGTCTATGGAGACATGCAGCATTACTCGGGATTGAGCCCAAAGGTGTGCCCCCATAGAAAAACGGCTTGCTATGGGGGCACCAACAGAAGAGTAGGAACCAAGAGTGTTCGGAACGGAATGTTCAGGTGTAAAGGAGACGTTAAAGTCTTTCTAAATAAAACCCAAAACTATTGAGAATAAATGGGACTTTTAAAGCATACAAGTAGTGTAAAGTAGCGTAAATTACTTTTTATTTTATTCAGTACAAAAGAATTTGTTTTAAAAAAAAAGTACTATATTTACTTAACATACTTCAAATTTAGGGCCCATAACATAATTTCCTATAGTAACAAGGGCATTTTTCTTAATAAACTAAAATAATATTTTGTACTGAAAACAAACCATTGTGGGATTTATTTTTTTTTATGTTTTTTTTACATTTGTCTAACGATGTAGACTTCTTGTATAGCTTAGAAATCCCATTTCTTTTCCATTGTTTTTGGTTTCAGGTTTTTTTCAGGAAGATGTGTGCCCTTTAAGGGAGAGTTGGTTGGAATCCTTTTTGGCTTCTTTTTTTTTTTTCTTTAAATAAAGACTTATGAATATCCCTCTGATTAGAGGCTCATTGCAACATAGAAATGGAGCAGAAACAGCAGTATCGGCATGTAACGATGGTGTATACAGTGGTATCCGTCCCTGCTCAAGGGCTTGTGGGTATGGCTTAGTGTAGTAAGATTTTGCCTCCTGCCTCCATTTGTCGCCCTACAGATATTTAAATTTTTTTCATACAAATTTGAAAAACTACAAGGATATTCTAAACGTTGGTAGGAACTGTGACAATACCGGCTATTTGACCATAGTCCAAGATCAGAGAATTGCCGAAATCACTGAATTACAGGGTCACAACCTTCCTTCTTATTTATAGAGGTGAAACTGCCACATTGTGACATGGCAGTGACCATGTGAATTGCCGAGCCCTGACTGCACCCCTACAGATAGAATAAGTGCTGGTATTTCTGCAATCTGATGGAAATGGAATTACCTGTCTGTCGTGCAATAACCACGGAAAAAGCTTACATAACTCCTTTTTTACTCAAAGAAGCATTACTGGGATTTCCGTGCTGCAAATACAGGAAATATGTCATATTTTCCTTCTCCCTAGGGACTTTGCATTCCGAGAGTGATTTGTTGTAATTGTATGAGAGTATTTTAGAGTAATCTTCCACAAAAACTACAGAGATCACTGGTTTAAACAAATACGCTATATGCTTGAATATTGTTAAATTTGCTTTACTTACTGCTATTTCATGAATAAAATAAAGCACTTATAGCTGCAAAGATAGGATAGCTTTTTATGATCTATATATAAGGGAAGTCTGAAGAAGTATGCTGCTTCACGTGCCATTGCTGTGCTCTCCTGAAAATGCTAGTTCCCTGACTGTCATGCTGAGCCAATGGGGATGACTTGCTAAAGGGTAACAGACTTAATTTTGCAAGGGAATTATCCCCAGAGCTTAGTGGAGGTGTGGGTTTGAATCCCACTTCTGACACCACTGAACTGTAGGGGTTACATTTTACCACCCCCACCCCCCCGTCACTACCCTGACTATCGGGACCCTGGAAGTCTTGCTTATTCAGACCACACACTGGATCATACAAAACAGAGACTTGTTTATTGGGCGTGGTTCATCATGTTAAATATACAAAAGACGTGGGAGGGAACATCTCTGCCCACCAATCAGATACAAATATAATGCATATTATGATAAGTGAATGTTAGATGACAGATTTCCTTTATTATAAGAAGACATCCTTTATTAATTTAACTAATCATAGAGATACACATATTTAGAATTAGTATTAGTAGCTAGGCCAATTATACTGTTACTTAGAAAATGGCTTTTGTTTTTTTTGTTGTAAACTCTCTTCTATCTTCCTTTCTAACAGCCGAGACATTTGTCCGATACATATGTTCACTTACAAGTTTCACAATTCCTATATAGCTTTCTCAAATATACTTGGAACAAACAGCTTTAAAACAGAACCTAAAGTAGCACTCTAAAGCCTGAAATATTATTCCTCATATTAAACCCTTCACTTCGTGAATGCGGTAAAGCTTTGCTGACTTCCATCATCCAATCATTTGCAAGAAAAAATTAAGTTTTTTTTTTTTTTTTCCTTGCAAAGTGTTTGGGTACTCTTTGCAAAGTGAAACATCACCATATGGGGCAAATTTCCTTGCAAAGAGCAACTTCCCTTTTCGAAAATTATCAACCTATTTGGCTTAAGTCAATCACCCCCCAATGCCTTCAATAGTTTCGGTCACTAACTCAAATGTTTCCTTTTCTGTTTAGAAGTAGGAACAAACCTTTTATTGCGTGTATGCCACATCTGTTCTGGAAGTGCATAAAGGGTCCCACTGGAGTTCATTTTAAAGTTGAATTCAAGGGGTGTCTTCCTCTCTGTGATCATTCTAAATCCTGACAAATGGTCAGATATTAACTTTGAGCAGACTCGTGAAAGCGTATAGTTGGTTAAGAAATAAAAAGAGATATGAAATCTATGGCACCATGATGATTGACATTTGTCATTAGAGCTGAGTGTTTTCACAAATTAACACCTCTGATAATGTTCTTGAACAATCATGTGACAAACTTCTACCAGCTAACGAGAAGATGGCATCATTTAAGCATTCTGAATAGCACAGATAGCAGTTTATAAAGGTTTATCCATACTGCCGCATGCCAATCAGCTGGAGGAGATTAATGTAGTAGCAGTGCTTACTACATTGATTACCAGGGGAATAAAGATTTTAAAAAAACACAGCAGCCACCAGAACAAGGGACACTTTTAATTCTTTGTAAGGACAGTCCCTTGTGCTGATTAAAACAATATTTAACTAAACTTGAGCTTTAAAGGGAAGACTGCTAGTAGATAAAATGAACACCATTTAATGCAGTTATAAATTAATACAGAATAATCAACTTGATATAAGCTCTATGTAATCCCTACATGGCAGCACTTGGAGAAGAAGGGTCAACACTGTAAATCATAATCTGCTGCTACAGAAGTGCTGTACGGGAACATGCTGACAGGGAGAGAGACGACTTTATCAGCCTGCTGCTGTCCCTTCAATGTCCAGTCACAGCCTGGGGGTAGGGAGGTGACTAGATTGTATTACTTAATTGCAGTGGAGAAAAGTAAGGTCACCAGCATTGCTGTAATGTCTGGAAGGGCTGAGCAAATCTTTGAAATAACTGGATAATGGTACGAATCATTTGAAAGGTTATATTGCTTTGATATATACATTTAACTGTATATTTGAATTTTTTTATGAAGTTTCGGCTTTACAAGGTAATGCAAAGTGCAGCAAATCCTGATAGACGATTAGATGGTATCTTTGATTGCTTTGACGTAAACTGAAAATCTGTGCAATTTGGACTACTTTACTAAATAGCCCTGAAAATTGCATTTGCATATTACCCTGGACAGCTGCTCTGACTGATGCTTACAATTAATATGGCTTTTGACAAATGTGTTGATAATGCAGGAAAAATGAGATTCCTCGGGAAGACTTTCTCATTTCTCCTGCCCAATGTTGCTGTTTATTCATAAGAAAATAAGATGAAAAGTTAAAGCTTCCCTATGAACTGGGTATATTTCCCCCTTGAAGCAGAATAAACATAACCTAAAGTGGCATTTGAAGGCAGTTTGGCATACACTGCTCTTTTGGAGAACAGTCAGATTTTTCCATTCTCTGTGCTCTGTTCTCCGTGGGATCGCTCTCTGTAACATATCCAGGTACTCTGAGGCTTGTCATCTAAAAATAAACACTATTAGACCAGGGTAGGAGGTGGGAGTTTTACATGTAGCATTGCTTATCATTAATTTACTCAAGTATTTATGATTTACCCACAGTAACCTAGGTTTGGGCAAATTGCTGGCTCTCAGACCACTGCAGACATACCCATTACATTTTAGTTGGACTTTATCTGTACGGTCTTCTTTATATTTGCCATTAACTGTGTAATGTGAGGGTCTTGGTGTGATTTTAGCTCAGAGAATTTATCACTGGTAGTTTTTAGTGCAGAATAGGGCTGCCTCACATCAATTCTCATTATAACTCCAACACCTTCACTAACTGCTTCATCTAACTTTCACACTAACCTGTTCCTTTAACGATCACACTAACAATTTCCTCTAAACCACATGTGTCAAACACAGGGCCTGGGGGCCAAATCCAGCCCGCCAAGCCATTTCATGTGGCCCTCGCACCTCTCGCGCAGCTGCGAAGCCCCCCCTTATCCTTGTCCCAGCAGTCGACAGCAGAGAGGACAGAATTCTTCCTACAGATCTTGCTCCTCTGCCCCCAATCTCACTATTCAGCAGACTCCGGCAGCTGGCCCCAGCCCTTCTCTGGTCCTCCTCCAGATCCTGCACTTTCGGCATCTCAGCTTGGATTGGAGGGTGGTGGATTCTTGGCATCTGATATAAGGGGGGGTTGCTCTGGGCATCTAGTATTACAGATACAACAGGCCCTTTGAGGGCAACCATAATGCTAATGCAGCTCGCAATTAAATTGAGTATGACACCCGTGCTTTAAACCTTTTGAATAACTGGTTACTCTGACCTTCAGACTAACCTAAGCTAACCAGTCCCCCTGGCTATCATGCTAATTCTTTTTCTATAACCCTCACGCTAAACCCTTCCTCAGACTAGGTTTTTGGCACAGAGAATTTATCACTGGTGATTTGTCGTTCATAAAAAAAATTCACATAAGTTAAAAAAAGTTTCACATAAAGTCTTACTGTAATTGTAACACTAACCTTTACGACAACCTTTTTTTCTGGCCCTCCATACTAGCCTGTTCTTTTAATCATCACACTAACCAGTTCCTCTGACCCTCACTCTAACCAGTTCCTCTGACCCTTACTCTAACCAGTTCCTCTGACCCTCACTCTAATCAGTTCCTCTGACCCTCACTCTAATCAGTTCCTCTGACTCTTACTCTAATCAGTTCCTCTGACCCTCACTCTAACCAGTTCCTCTGACCCTCACTCTAACCAGTTCCTCTGACCCTCACTCTAACCAGTTCCTCTGACCCTCACTCTAACCAGTTCCTCTGACCCTCACTCTAACCAGTTCCTCTGACCCTCACTCTAACCAGTTCCTCTGACCCTCACTCTAACCAGTTCCTCTGACCCTCACTCTAACCAGTTCCTCTGACCCTTATTCTAACCTTTACAAAGTTACATAGTAGGTGAGGTTTAAAAAAGAGACAAGACCATTAAGTCCAACCTATGTGTGTGATTATATGTTAGTATTACATTGTATATCCCTGTATTTTGTGGTCGTTCCGGTGCTTATTTAATAGTTTTTTTTTAAACTATCGATGCTCCCCGCTGAGACCACCGCCTGTGGAATGGAATTCCACATCCTTGCCGCTCTTACAGTAAAGAACCGTCTACGTAGTTTAAGGTTAAACCTCTTTTCTTCAAAATTTAATGAGTGGCCACGTGTCTCATTAAACCTGTTCCTCTGAACCCTTATTCTAACCTGTTCCTCTGACCCTTATTCTAACCTGTTCCTCTGACCCTCACAATAAACAAGTTCCCCTGACCTTCATACTAACCTGTTTGTTTGACCCTCACACTAACCAGCACTTACCAATTTTTTTGACCCTTGGACAAACCGCTTCCTCTGACCCTCGGACAAACCGCTTCCTGTGTCCCTTATTTTAATTGGTTCCCTGACACTCACACTAGCCTGTTCCTCTGACACTAATGCCAACAGGGTTCCTGTAACCCTCACACTAACCATTTCTTCTGAACTTCATCCTCTCTGGTTCCTTTGGCTCTCCAGCTTACCCTTTTCCTTTAACCCTCACACCAAACCCTTCCTCTAACCTTCAAACAAGCCTGTCCCTGTAACTCCCACACTAACCCTACTCCAGGCCATTCCTTAACTTAAGGTGCAACTGCACTTTTAGTGCAGTTACACATTAATGCTTAATACATGCAGGGCTTTTTTTCAGGGGGAACTTGGGGGAACTCAGTTCCACCACCTCTGGCTCAGACCCTTTGATGCCTTCTCACCAAAATCACTAATAAACACAGAAGTCTGGTTTCTGTGTTTACAAGTGACAGCTCTGCACTCTGTGTGTAACCCCCTGAATTCTGCACTCTGTATGTAATGCAATTGTGGTATTTAATGCCCCTTTAAGACCCTTCTAATGTTTGTGAAATCTGAATGGGGTCGTGGTTGAGTTTCTGCACCTATTTTCTGAGAAAAAAAGCTCTGAATACATGTATCCCCAGCCCATACCACCTCCTAGCTCTGACAAGATATTGGATTTACAGCCTCCTTTCTCATCCCCTCTTGAAGATCCTCTCAGTCAGGTCATGCATCACAAGAGCTCTATTCAATCCTATAGAGAAATCCTACTGAGGTGACGTGTGGTGGCAGCACTGTAAGTAGAAATTTAATATATTTATCAGGATAGAGTTTTCATCAGAATGCTTTATAGTATCAACACACAAAATAAATTGTGGCAAGGCAGGTACTTACTACAGTAGTTGATTCAAATCTCTGACAGTCTCGGGCATGAGACGGGCGACAAGTGACACAACACTCAGGTGAGAATAATTGTATCTTTCATCTTGAGCATTGTCATGATTCGATCATTGCACAACAAATCACACAGGTGTGAATAGGGGCTTAATTCTGTTTTTATCAAGGAACTGTTCTTCTTTTTCGCTTTAGTCTAGAGCCGAAAAGGATAAGTTAAAATATAAAAAAAAAACAGCATGTACATTATTCTATTTTATTTTTTTACTTTTCATCAATGCTTTCCAAAGTTCTCAGATCTATAATATGCTATTTTCAACTTCCTTCCGTGCAGTAAATCATTCTGCAAGGTCTGCCATTGCTCAGCAAAACTATAATGGGCTTTAAAATCAATAGTCTGAAAAAGGCAAAGACTAGTGGCAGAGGCTTGTCCTGTGACATCACAATGCATAAATCTTTGACTTTGTGTTCCCTGCAGTTATTTATATGTGTGAGAGTGATTGATGATCTCCTTTGGGCATGACTGTACTTTTACCATAGCTTGCAGAAATGTCAACTTTCTTATCAAAGAAAAATATTTTTCTGCAGCGTAGTGATTGTTGAGTGTTATTTATTTATTTTTTCCCTGTTCATTTCACACACAGAAGCATTTCCTAAAATTAGATCTAAAAGTTGCATTATTATGCTGGAACAAAAAAATAATTAAAATGATTAGTCCAGGATTGGCAGCCTGTTAATTCTGTAATTCATCAGGGGGCTATCCATAGACATGAGAATGTGGTTGGAAAGCGCATTCCTAAATACTTTTAAATTGTGTGTTTATATACTGAACAAACAACCCTGCCACTGGCTTGTATCATATTTTTAGTGAAACCATCACCTCCCCTCTGCCTAAAATTGGTCGGCCAGAGGTTGGCTGCAGAAGTTGAAGTCTGTGAATGGACAAGCAAAAATGAAAGTCATAATTTCCTATCGCAATACTGTACTAAATTAAATAATCAGTATTTTCAGAAGGAGAAGTCGGCAATGGCAGACTGTTTTCTTTAAATTATACTGACTATAAAGTGATGCAAAACACTGGAGCCAAGGTAACCTACATGTAATATGCATACCACAGGGCAGTTTGCAGTATGGTCATAGTTGACATTCATTACTGTTCTCTTGAATGTGAGCAACTGGAGGGAAATTGAATTTTACACATATCTGCCAACTGCAAAATATCATGGCCAGTTACAGACAGCCATTCTGGTGATTTGTTAGATTATACTACTTTGTTTTTTTATTACCCTGTTGATACAATATATAAATCCACTCTATGGCAAAACATTGGTGAACATCTGACTATTAAACCTACAGTGCCTTGAAAAGGTATTCATACCCCTTGATATTTTCCACATTTTGTCATGTTACAACCAAAAACGTAAATGTATTTTATTGGGATTTTATGTGATAGACTAACACAAATTGGCACATAATTTTGAAGTGGAAAGAAAATGATAAATGATTTTCCAAATTTTCTCCAAATGAATATGTTGAAAATTTCAAGGGGGTATGAATACTTTTTCAGGGCGCTGTATTTAATTTTTTTGGACATACCATGCTAAAACCTTGGGAACTAATATGAGGTTGTTTTTCTTTGTAGCCATAACAGCTTTAATTTTTCGAAAGGCATTGGCATTCTAAAAGAATTTAGATTGTGTCTGTGGGAATTTATTCTCATTCAGTCAAGAGTATTTGTGGGTTTAGTTACTTACATTTGACGAGCATACATGGCAGCCATCGGCTGTTCAGTAGGGTTGAAGTCAGGGCACTGTGCAGGCCACTCAAGTTACTTTACAGCATGGGTATTTAAATAAAAATTCACAAAGTTTGATCGTAAAATTTTCTTCCAGCCGAGGTCCGAATGAATCGCCTGTTTATGCAATAATTCAGTTTTTTCACATCACAACCCCCTCCTCTGAAATCACAATCTAGTTTTTACATCAGTTTTCCCAGTCCCCCTTTACATTACAGTTTTCCCTTGACAGTGGTGTCCTCTGCCCCCATCACATCAACCCCCCCCCCTCACAGTAGTGTCCTACCTTCCTCTGTTTACACCCCCCCCCATAGTGTCCTCTTCTCCCACCTTCACATCCCCCAAAGCAATGTCCTCTGCCCCATTTTACCCCCTCCCCCCTTCAGCTGTGCCCCCCATTCGTATTGTAGCCCCCCTCAGCTCTGCCCCTATTCACATTACAGCCCCTCTCAGGTCTACCCCCCATTCACATTGCTGTGCCTCCTCAGCTCTCCCCATTCACTTTGGAGCCTCCCTAAGTTCTGCACCCCCCATTCACATTGCAGCTTTGGACGAAGGGCAGGAGTAGGAACTGCCGGAGTTAACTTTTCAAGTATCCTGGCAGGTGATTGGTTTTTAGGATGAAGGGCAGTCCTAGCAACCAATCACCTGCTGGGACACGTGAAAACTCCAGCAGTCCTCGGCCTCCATCCAAAGCTGCTTTATTTCCCAGCCTCTGTCTAGCATTGTCCCGTGGGTGCCGTGCTGTGGTGACAGCAGCATCGAACTACCAGCTCTTAAATGGCGGAACCACAACGGTCCAGATTGGACAGTGACTCGGTCCGCATCAGACCCGTGGTCTGCCATTTAGTGATTTCTGCTTTATAGTTTGACCAAACTAGTTTACCATGAGGCTGATTTACTGAAGGGGTTTACGCAGTAAATTGTGTACAATTTTTAAATAATATAATATTTCAGGAAACAGAAATATAATTCAACATATGGTTTTTATAGCCATTTTGGACCAATGTAAGTCAGCGTATGCCATTCCTGTGGGATCACTGTAGAAGCAGATGATTGTAGTAGTTTTTTTTTTTTTACTAACGTGATGGCTCCATGTCCCGTGCTAAGCGGCTACCCTGCTGCATAGTGAACACAGGGGAACGTTCGTTTAGCATGGAAGCCATTCAGAAAACGCTTTGCATTTTTTCACTAAACGAAAGGCATTCTCTGATTGGGCAAGGTGGTGATGTTACGATCTCTACCTCATTCAATCAGAGAATGCTTTTCATTTGTTGAAAAAAAATGCAAGGCATTCTCTGGTGTCCAGCATGGAACACAAAAGTTAGTGGCTATCACTGCAGTAGTGGAGGTTACTACAGTGATTATCAGCTTCTACAGGGATCCCACAGATATGACAAATGCACACTTCCAGTAATCAAACTGGACCAATGTAACTGTGGAATTAGGTCTGTAAAGTGTTACAAAACCCAGGAGCCTGCATTCACTATATCTGGTCTCCCACAGTACACAGAACATGGAAATGCAATAATTTTAGTAAATCTAAACTGCTAAATACCTTTTTCTCATCATCAGCATATAGCAGTATATAGCAGTCATGTGACTTCTATGAATGTCTGGTTAAAGCTTGTAGGAGGAGTTTTTCTTGTGCACTGACTGTCCTATCAGGATGTAGAACCCCTGACCCTCTATCTGGACAGTGCTGATTGGCCCTGTGCTGATCACTTGCACCCTCCCAAGAAAGAAAAATACTCTCTAGCAATAGACACCAAACTGAGCATGCGCAGCCTTTCTTCTGGCTATAAGGAAATATATTTGGGACAGTGGAAGAAGGGGAGGATCGGAGAGAACAGGATCAAGCAGCCTTTTTACACAATGCAGAGGATTAACCCCTTAAGTTCCACTGTGAGTATAACACGCATGCTTTACTGCATATACAGACTGATTTTACTGTGGGTTTAGTAACTGTAACGAAATGTCCCACACTTTGCTTGAGTGCTTTCGTCATATACCACTTCCTCCCAGTCTGGATATAGATATCAGATATTCCAACTTCTCACAAGCACACAACAAGAGGATACTTGTTTGTCTGCTAGACATGGACTGTTTTATTTGAGATGACACACAAATATATACAGCAGGCTTACAATACAAAGTGTAACCAGAAACCTAATCGCTTCAGCTGGGGAAGTTCCTTGCAACTCCACAAATACTGCTGTTGGTGCTGGGCAAAGCACAGTGAAGTTTGGCCCTGATACCAGCTCTTCTGCTGGTTGTTCTTCCTCTGCAGAAAAGTCTATCAAATCCCCTGTCTCTGCAACTGGTGTCTGGGGATAGAGGTTCACCATCTTCTGTCCGTGGAACCCAGAAGATGCTATCGGTGCTGGGCAGAGGCTAGCAGAACTCTGCCCTGCTGTCAGCACTTCAGCTTTGGGGATGGCAATCTCCAGATTTTCCACTGCTGATTCTCTGGTATGCTGCTGGACAGGCACATTCCTCCATTCAAGATTATCCCATGCAGAAACAGGATCATCGAGGTTAGTCAGCACTTGCTGCATCTGCCATAAGACCTCCGCATCCATAGCTGCGGGGGCAGGTTGGCAAAGCACACTGTTACTCTGCCACATTGCCGACTCTTCAGCCAGGATTTCAGAGTTGTCAACTGGTATTTCCTGATAGTTCCAGGCAAAGGGTGTCCAGCCCTGGTGCTGAGCAGAGTCTAGCAGCTGTCTGTAGGCGATTTCCAGCTCCCATTCCTGAACGGCCAGAAACTCTATATCTTCCAGTGCACTTCCGAGATGTTCAGTAGCCCTTCTCTGAAATCCATGATTTTGTCCAACCACCACTCCAAATCACTCCCAAAGTTAGAGTAGCATGCAGCACAGTGGTGTAGTGGTTAGCACTTTCATCTAGCAGCAATAGGGTCACTGGTTCAAATCCCGACCATGACACCATCTGCCTGGAGTTTGCATGTTCTCCCTGTGTCTGTGTGGGTTTCCTCCGGGTACTCCGGTTTCCTCCCACACTCCAAAGACATGCTGGTAGGTTAATTGGATTGTCCAAAATTGGCCCAGTATACACAGTCAGGTCCATAAATATTGGGACATCGACACAATTCTAATCTTTTTGGCTCTATACACCACCACAATGGATTTGAAAAGAAATGAACAAGATAAAAGTAATGGGACAATTGGCTGCTCAGCTGTTCCATGGCCAGGTGTGTGTTTATTCCCTCATTATCCCATCTACAAGGAGGAGATAAAAGGGTCCAGAGTTAATTTCAAGTGTGCTATTTGCATTTGGAATCTGTTGCTGTCAACTCTCAATATGAGATCCAAAGAGCTGTCACTATCAGTGAAGCAAGCCATCATTAGGCTAAAAAAACAAAACAAACCCATCAGAGAGATGGCAAAAACATTAGGTGTGGCCAAATTAACTGTTTGGAACATTGTTAAAAAGAAAGAACGCACCGGTGAGCTCAGCAACACCAAAAGACCCGGAAGACCACGGAAAACAACTGTGGTGGATGACCGAAGAATTCTTTGCCTGGTGAAGAAAACACCCTTCACAACAGTTGGCCAGATCAAGAACACTCTCCAGGAGGTAGGTGTATGTGTGTCAAAGTCAACAATCAAGAGAAGACTTCACCAGAGTGAATACAGAGGGTTCACCACAAGATGTAAACCATTGGTGAGCCTCAAAAACAGGAAGGCCAGATTAGAGTTTGCCAATCTAAAAAAGCCTTCACAGTTCTGGAACAACATCCTATGGACAGATGAGACCAAGATCAACTTGTACCAGAGTGATGGGAAGGGAAGAGTATGGAGAAGGAAAGGAACTGTTCATGATCCAAAGCATACCACCTCATCAGTGAAGCATGGTGGTGGTAGTGTCATGGCGTGGGCATGTATGGCTGCCAATGGAACTGGTTCTCTTGTATTTATTGATGATGTGACTGCTGACAAAAGCAGCAGGATGAATTCCGAAGGGTTTCGGGCAATATTATCTGCTCATATTCAGCTAAATGCTTCAGAACTCATTGGACGGCGCTTCACAGTGCAGATGGACAATGACCCGAAGCATACTGCCAAAGCAACCAAAGAATTTTTTAAGGGAAAGAAGTGGAATGTTATGCAATGGCCAAGTCAATCACCTGACCTGAATCCGATTGAGCATGCATTTCACTTGCTGAAGACAAAACTGAAGGGAAAATGCCCCAAGAACAAGCAGGAACTGAATTCAGTCGCAGTAGAGGCCTGGCATAGCATCACCAGGGATGAAACCCAGCGTCTGGTGATGTCATTGCGTTCCACACTTCAGGCTGTAATTGACTGCAAATGATTTGCAACCAAGTATTAAAAAGTGAAAGTTTGATTTATGATTGTTAATCTGTCTCATTTACTTTTGGTCCCTTAAAAAGTGGGAGGCACATATACAAACTGTTGTAATTCCTACACTGTTCACCAGATTTAAATGTAAATACCCTCAAATTAAAGCTGAAAGTCTGCAGTTAAAGCACATCTTGTTCGTTTCATTTCAAATCCATTGTGGTAGTGTAAAGAGCCAAAACGATTAGAATTGTGTCAATGTCCCAATATTTATGGACCTGACTGTATGTGTACGTATGTGTGTCCCAAGCATGTCAAGATCCTACGGGGTAAATGACCGCACCAGCCAGCAAGACACTGGCTGCAAAAAAAAAAGCGCCTTGAGGCGATTCAGTTCGCATTGTAGCGCTATACAAGTCTTTCACTACATCCTGGCCAGTAAAAGGAGCTAGATTAAGAAGATCAGTATCTCCCTGCTCAGTAGTATGGTCATAAGCATTGAGGCCCACGGGTAAGACTGTGTTTTATAGGCATTGTTTAATAATAATAATAATAGAGTCCCCTGTCTGCTTCACATACAACAGTCCCAGGCCGCCGTAGCTTAAGCCTTCTGTTGGGCTGTCATCCGCTATCCAGGGACATGCTTGGGATACATGCCACCGAAGGGCTCTGTAGCTCTCATCCAGCCGCATCTCTGCCCAGACAAGCCTGCTTAATTCAGCTGTTTGTTCCTTCTGTGGTTTTTCTCCCAACAACAACACCCACAATCCATACTGCAACCAGTACCTTTCCTGGATGGAGGGAAGAACTTTTCCCTTTAGTTGCTGCTCACGGGCTAGCACTTCCTTCCAGAGTTTGCAGCGGATAGAATCAAACCATCCTAGCAGGACCTGTTCTGATACTGGTGCTCTGTGCTGTATCTGCATCTCTCGCAACCTTCTTCCGAATTCCTCTTCCATGGCGGCTGGTATCTGTATCTCTCCTCTCTTCTTCTGCTATCCGAACCTTGGATCCAGGTGGAGGTTGGATGTCCCAGACTGCAGGAAGCATCCCGCTGCTTGTCACCAATGTAACGAAATGTCCCACACTCCGCTTGAGTACTTTCATCATATACCACTTCCTCCCAGTCTGGATATAGATATCAGATATTCCAACTGCTCACAAGCACACAACGAGACGATACTTGTTTGTCTGCTGAACATGGACTGTTTTATTTGAGATGACACAAATATATACAGCAGGCTTACAATACAAAGTGTAACCAGAAACCTAAATCATTTACCCAGACTAGGTGACTCAGAGATATGACCTTTTAGGGTAGACTTCACGTCTCCTAGCTCACCGGCTATACAATACACATTATCACAAATCAACACAGAACTCCTTCACACAATAGCCGAGTTAATTAACACATTATAACAGACAGGTGGCTGGAGGTGATTACATTAGCATCTCCTTACAGTATATGTCCCAACAGTATGAATCAGTCACTCATACTAATATTGCATATACAGGGTCCCCAGGCATACAGCTCACAAAGAGCACCGTTCCCCCAAATGCCAGGGCCCATGATCGCAAGGCAAGAGGGTGGCATTCAGTCCCCTCCAAAAGCCTCTGTCCCGGGTGAGTCTGTCACAGTAACACTTTAAGTTATCCAATCTTATGAAAAGCTAATTCTCGTTTACTTATTTCAGCTGCACATGATTGGATAACTGAGGTGAATAGTTACACAGTTTATTGTGTAAAAACTCTCAACTTCTATAGTAAATCAACCTTCATGTCTTTATGGAGCTGACTGTGTAGCTGAACTCAATAATTTAGAGTGTCCACATACTTTTATACATACACAGTATCTCACAAAAGTGAGTACACCCCTCACATTTTTGTAAATATTTTATTATACCTTTTCATGTGACAACACTGAAGAAATTACACTTTGCTACAATGTAAAGTAGTGAGTGTACAGCTTGTATAACAGTGTAAATGTGCTGTCCCCTCAAAATAACTCAACACACAGCCATTAATGTCTAAAAGGCTGGCAACAAAATTGAGTACACCCCTAAGTAAAAATGTCCAAATTGGGCTCAAAGTGTCAATATTTTATGTAATTAACTGGTCTCTCAACGTTCTGTGTCATGTAACCTAAACCTGGCATTAGGTTGCATGATTTAAAATACACTATATTGTCAAAAGTATTGGTACGCCTGCCTTTACATGCACATGACATCCCAGTCTTAGTCCGTAGGGTTCAATATTGAGTCGGCCCACCCTTTGCAGCTATAACAGCTTCAACTTTTCTGGGAAGGCTGTCCACAAGCTTTAAGAGTGTCTATGGGAATAATTTATCCCAAAGGTGTTTTATATCATTGAGGTCAGGACTCTGTGTGGCCCCGTCAAGTTCCTCCACCCCAAACTCGCTCATCCATGTCTTTATGGACCTTGACCTTTTATAGACTGTTGTGTAGTCTAAACCTTGTGGACAACCTTCCCAGAAGAGTTGAAGCTGTTACAGCTGCAAAGGGTGGGCCAACTCAATATTGAACCATATGGACTGACTGGGATGCCATTAAAGTTAATGTGCGTGTACAGGCAGGTGTCCCAATACTTTTGACAATATAGTGTAGATCTGTATTGTGTTCAGGGCAACAAAATCTTCAACAATCATGGGTATTAAGAACTTTTACAGTATATGGCACTGAATGAAAATTATGTACGTTTCTAATAATTTTCCTATGTAGAGAGAAAAGATCTAGTTTGTGGTGCCGTTCTAAGTTTTAATATGCCGCTAAATGCTCTGATGCATCTGTGCTGTTTGGACAGGATATTCTAGTGCTGGGCACTTTCAGTTCAATAACTCAATTCATGCTAATATTACTGCCTGCATCCAGCACAATTATCCACTGTCACAGCTTGGTTTAGGTCACAAAACAATCATTGTTACAGTCTTCCCAAGGCTAGCAGGCTGAGCTAGGCCCTTGTTAAGCTTGTTAGAATTCCATCGTTAGCAGAACTTGGCAAAATAGGAGAGAGCACAAGAGAAAAGTCCATGTAATCCAGTTTAATCAAGTTTAACAGTTGATGTGTTTTAATTGGTTTGAAATTTGCAATTATACAGTTTACACAAAGTTACGAGTTTTTAGCAAATCTGCCACAGTTTTGAATATTCACCATCCTTACATTTAATTGAAGGAAATAATAGCCTTAAAATTGACTTTCACGTTGCATTAACCACTTGACCTCCGGAAGATTCTCCCTTCATGACCAGGGCATTTTTTTCTATTCGGCACTGCGCTAATTTAACTTGTAATTGTGCGGTCATGCAACACTGTACGTAAATTAAATTTATGTAATTTATTTCACACAAATAGAACTTTCTTTTGGTGGTATTTGATGACTACTGTTTTTTTTTAAATTATTATTATATAAACAAAAGAAGACCGGAAATTTTGAGGAAAAAAAATATATTTTTTACTTTCTGCTATAAAACATATCCAATAAAAAATAAAATTGCTTCATAAATTTAAGGCAATATGTATTCTGCTACATGTCTTTGGTAAGAAAAATCCCAATAAGTGTATATTGATTGGTTTGCATGAATGTTATACGGTCTTAAAATGATGGTATACTGTATATACTGGAATTATATACATTTTGTTATCTAGTAATGGTGGTGATCAGCGACTTATAATGCGACTGTGATAGTGCGACGATCCATCTGACACTGACAACACCAGTGCTAATACTATACACTGTCACTGTACTGATGACAGTGGCTGGGAAGGGGTTAACATCAAGGGGTTAACTGTGTGCCTGACAATGTGTTCTGCTTTTACTAATCAATGTGGTGGATGATTTTTCTCCCTGCTTAGCAGGGAGAACAAAACGGCTACATCGCTTGTCCACATAACTTGTCTGTATTCTGATTTGCTAAGCCGATCAGCAGGTTCCGGCCAATGATTTGCTTACTGTCTTGTGCTGTACAGAATCACAGCACAGATGAGGCGCTGGGTATGCGCCCCACTGCCCCCTACCTGAAAATGCCAGATCACATGCATATACGTGATCCGGCACAGAGCAGCCGCCCTGTCGATGTAGATGTACACATACATACATATGTGCAAGTGGTTAAAGGCGCAACGTTCACCTTTACCGAATACTGCCTATGCAACACAGCAAGACAGGAATGATGGGATCTCTGGGAGTTTTTCAGTCAGGTTTTGGGAGGTATGTAAATGGTCTACACCTATAGCAAGTTTGTTTTTTCTCTGCAGGCACGCACCTGCACAGGCAGTTTTTAGTAAATTTGAACTATGCCTTTGTCATTTTAATTTCTCCTTGCTTAAAGGGACCCTATTACTAGACTTGTGCAATTTGTTTCGTAACAAATCAAAATTCGTCCGAATTTAGCAACTTTCGGACATTCGGAAGCATTCGAATTTCCGAACAAAGCAATTCCGAATAAAACCGAATCCGAAATAAATTATATCGCAAATAGCGAATGTCCGAATGTCTTCGGCATAATTCGTTATGAAAAAAGTTACGAATGTACGAATCCATTCGAAGCACAATAACACTCTGCTCTGCTCTCTGCTTCTCCCTCACCGTGCTGAACTCCCTCTCAAAATGGTGTACAGGGGCGGAGCCTATAGCCGCATGTAAAAAACGAAAGTAAAATACGAGATTTCGAATCGTTACAAAAAAACGCTATGTATTTAGAAAAGTACAAATCCATTCGAAGCACATTAGGCATAATAGGCAGCGTCGTTGTGAGAGAGACACGGAAAATTACGAATCAACGAACCCAAAAAAAGTTAGGAAAGTAGGAGTTGTGTCCAGAATCAACGAAAAACACTACCGAAAGTACGAATTATAAATCAACTAAAAATAAGGCTTACAATAATACGAATCATTCCGATTCAATGAAAAATGTCGCTTGCAAAAATACGAATTAGTCCGAACACGAAAAATCCCGTCTAACAAAATTCCGAACGATTACGAATCAACAGGACCGAAAAGAAACGAACCGAAACTAAACAAATTTTTCCGTTGCGCACAAGTCTACCTATTACCACTGTAAAAAAAATAATAATCGAAAAACAAGTAGCCTGTCAAAGATTCAATACTTACCTTTTGAGAGGCTAGTGTTTGAAATCTTCACTTTCCAACTGGTATACAACACTGGTACTGTGGTTCCTCTCCCCAGCTGCTATGTCACTTGTCATTGTGGCACAAACATTTTGGCATCTTTTATTTCCTCTGTCAGGCTGTAAGTTTAGAATAGACTACATACCGCAGAACTTGGCAGTGACGTCATCGCGCCTGCCGGAGAGAGCAGAACACATCAGTGACATGTTGGATGATTTTTTTTCTGTTTAAGTACCTATTCTCCTCTAATAAACTGGTTCACGCATTTATGCACTATGGAGTTCTGTTCTGTACTGAGTACTATTGATCTTTGGAGACCAGCAATGGTTGATTTAATGGGGGAATGTCTGATCCAGTCATCCAGCAGGCATCTGTATGAAAACCATTAAGCCATGTCAGACCTCTGTAATTGTGGGGTCTAGCAATCTATTAAGCAGCTTTGCCTGCAGATGGAGGAGCACTGGATGAATTTAAATCACGGTGGAGCTACACCTTTTTGAAGTGCTGTGTTATTCACATGCTTTCGGACTTTATTTAAATGTATCACTTATGTATATGGAGCACTGAGATCGACATTGATGGTTAAGGCTATGTGATATACTGTATATTGAAAGAAGGTTACTGCACATCCTTTGACTTTTATTATTTTAAGAGACAGCAGAGCACGGTTATATATGCTTTATTATTTTTTGTATCCAATAAGAGTGAGTACAGCTGTCTCATAGCACACACATGATCATTTGAGCACTTTGGAACATTTTTTGTTTTATTAAATTATATACTTTAAAATTCCGTACATTAAAGTGTGTTCTTATTGGAAAATGTCCCCTTTTCTTCCTGTATTAACTGTAAAATGTATGGTAAAAATGTGGTCTAGAAGCACCATATATAGATTTTTTTTTTCTTTGCCCTACATATCCATGGGGAAATGGGCAGGGCTGGGATGGGGGACTGCCCCGGGCATTGGTATCATGTGAGGTGGAGGGGGTGCTTCAGAGAGCGTTCCTGCCACTACAAGCTGACAGCAGCTTTACTGCTCCTTTCAGCTCAGCGCTGCAAGTCACAAGCCTAATCTGGAGGACAGAAGAGAGTCGGGAGGAGGTGCTCTCTCTCTCCCCTCCAGCTCCACCTCCTGCTGTTGATTGTTCCTGCAACGGAAATGTCAGATCTGTACTGTGCAGGGTAAGCTGACTCTGTAAAGTCCCGATCTGACAACAGGTGTCCTCGAGCCACTCTCTTATACCCCTGCAGCAGCCAAGCATCTCTCCCTGCCAAGGGAACGTGTTAAAGGTCCGCTGTCCCTAGGCTTCTCCTCAACTTTGGTTTGCCAAGATGAGGAGGAGACTGGGGGGAATTACATAACACAGCCACTACCACACTGCATCTGAGGTGTGCTTGAGGGAGTGGGAGAATTGTACTGGAGACATGGTGGGTGTGCAAAGTAAGAAACTAGGGATGAGCAAGTGCTAGGAGGGGAGAAGGATAAGTGGATTAGTGCTAGGGGGGAATAAATATGTGCTAGGAGGGAGGATTGGGGGGGGGATTTGTGCAGAGGGGGTGATGGGGGGGGGTGCTAGAAAGGAGGATGGAATTTTTGCTAGTAAGGAAAAATTCTGTGGGAGGCAGTATTTGTGTTAGGAAGGGCAATTTTGGAGGGGGGGGGGGGGTTTGTGCTAGGAGGGGAAAATGGGGGAGGGTATTTTGCTGGGAGGGAAAATTTGCACAGGGGGATATGTACTATTAGGGGAAAAATTCTGTGGGAGGCAGTATTTGTGTTAGGAAGGGCAATTGGAGGGTGTGGGGCATTGTGTTAGGAGGGGGATTTGGGTGGGTTTGTGTTGCGGGGAGGATTTATGCTCATGGGGAAATTTGGGGAGGAGGATAAGTGCTAGAAGGAGGGATTTGGGGGGCATTTGTGGTGGGTGAGGGTATTTGGGGGAGGTGCTTTGTGCTAAAAAGGGCAATTTATTTCTAAGGGGGATTTGGAGGGGGGAGGGCCTTTGCTAGTAGGGAGAATAAGGGGGATTTGTGCTGAGGGATTCGGGTGGATTGGTGTAGCTCATGGGGATATTTGGGGGGGGTGGGGCATTGGGATTTGTGCTGGGGGAGTGGATTTGTGCTCAGAGGGAAATTTTGAACGGTAGAGGATTTGTTCTAGGATGTGGGGGGGGGGGATTTGTGCTAAGACAGATTTGGGGAGAGGGAGGATTTGATTGAGGAGGAAGGGGGGCTCAAACATCTGTGCCAGGAGGCAGGGGAGTTTTCATTTAGGGAGAATTTTGGCTGACAAGGAATACCGTATATACTCGAGTATAAGCCGACCCACCTAATTTTACCACAAAAAAATAGGAAAACGTATTGATTCGAGTATAAGCCTAGGGTGTCCATGTGCATGCCTCACTGTGCCCATGCCTCACTGTCACTGTGCCCATGCCTCACTGTGTCCATGCCTCACTGTGCCCAATCTCCCTACCTGATCTCTGGCGCTGTGTAACTAGACTGACGTTTAACATGGGAGTCTATGGAAGGGGTGCCCGGCTTTGAAAAATCGGTGCTCCCCGGCCGTAGGTCCCCCGGACAACAAACTTTGCACACTTATAGAGGAAGAGTGGGGCTACATATGTGCCAAGTTGGGGGTCTAGGGTACCTACGGCTGGCCAGGATCAGGCGCACAAATTTGAAGATGGAGACAGACTCGAGCTATAAGCCGAGGGGGGGCATTTTGAAAAACTCAGCTTATACTCGAGTATATACGGTATATACTTAGGAGATCGGCGTGCTTGATTTTTTTATTTTGGGGGGGATTTTTGCTGATACCGTGCCTTGAAAAAGTATTCATACCCCTTGAAATTTTTCACATTTTGTCATGTTACAACCAATAACATAAATGTATTTTAGTGGAATTTTAAGTGATAGACCAAAACAAATTGGCACATAATTGTGAAGTTGGAGGAAAATGATAAATGTTTTTCAATTTTTTTTACAAATATCTGAATTTGGATTCAGCCCCCTTAACATAGTTACATAGTTAGCAAGGTTTAAAAAAGACACAAGTCTATCCAGTTCAACCAATAAAAGAGAAAGAAATATATATCATACAATCCCATATACACAATCCTATACTCACAGTTGATCCAGAGGAAGGTGAAAAACCCCAGCAGAGCATGATCTAATTTGCTACAGCAGGGGAGAAAACTCCTTCCTGATCCCCCCGAGAGGGAATCGAATATTCCCTGGATCAACTTTACCTATAAATGTTAGTACCCAGTTATATTATGTACATTTAGGAAAAAATCCAGGCCTTTTTTAAAGCAGTCTACTGAGCTGGCCAGGACCACCTCTGGAGGGAGTCTATTCCACATTTTCACAGCTCTTACTGTGAAGAAACCTTTCCGTATTTGGAGGTGAAATCTCTTTTCCTCTAGACGTAAAGAATGCCCCTGTGTCCTCTGTGTTGACCGTAAAGTGAATAACTCAACACCAAGTTCACTATATGGACCCCTTATATATTTGTACATGTTCATCATATCCCCCTTCATCTCCTCTTGTCAAATTTTTTATTACATTTTCAAAATTACAAGCATATATTGTCAATAAACATAGTCACTATAAATAGTAGCAGTTAAGGAGATCATCTCCTCTTCTCAAGAGTGAATAAATTCAGTTCCTCTAATCTATTATCATAGCTGAGCTCCTCCCATGCCTCTTATCAGTTTGGTTGCCCTTCTTTGCACTTTCTCCAGTTCCCCAATATCCTTTTTGAGAACTGGTGCTCAAAACTGAACTGCATATTCCATATAAGGTCTTGCTAATGATTTTTACAGGGGCAAAATAATATCTCTCTCTCTGGAGTCCATACCTCTCTTGATACAAGAAAGGACTTTGCTCGCTTTGGAAACCACAGCTTGGCATTGCATGCCATTATTGAGCTTATGATCTACCAAAACCCCCAGATCCTTCTCCACTACGGATCCCCCCAGTTGTACGCTCCCTAGTATGTATGATGCATGCACATTCTTAGCCCCCAAGTGCATAACTTTACATTTATCAACATTAAACCTAATTTTCCACATAGTTTCCCAGTTAAACAGTGCATTGAGGTTGGCTTGTAAGGCCTCAAGTACACTGCTGCTGGTAAACGGACGTTTAGGAGCAGTTGGGCATTTTTTTTCAACTGCTCCTGAATGCTCCTCGAAGTTATCTTATCAGTGCATGTACACAGGGTCGTTTACAGTTGTTTCTAGGCAGTTGAGTTCAGAGGCTTTTTTTGGAACGCAAAAAAATGGGTTCAGAAGCTGAGTTTAGAGGCATTTCAAGCGCTTCTAAACGCGGTAACTCGCGTTTAGCCGTGTTTTTACAGGCGTTTTTCGTTTTTGGCTACTATGATAAAAATATATATATATTTTTATTTTTTTAGAAACGTGGTAAAATGCCCCTAAACGCGGCATGTAAACGCGGCAAAACAGACGTTTTAAACGTTAACCCCTTGATCGCCCCCTAGTGTTTAACACCTTTCCTGCCAGTGTCATTTACACAGTAATCAGTGCATTTTTATAGCTCTGATCGCTGTATAAATGACAATGGTCCCAAAATAGTGTCAAAAGTGTCCGATGTGTCTGCCGCAATGTCACCGCCATTACTAATTAAAAAAAAAATAATAATAAAAATGCCATAAATCTATGCCTTATTTTGTAGACGCTATAACTTTTGCGCAAACCAATCAATAAAAATCAATATACGCTTATTGCGATTTCTTTTTGATTTTTTTTTACCAAAAATAGAAGACTACATATCGACCTAAACTGAGGAAAAAAATGGTTTTTTTATATATTTTTGGGGGGATATTTATTATAGCAAAAAGTAAAAAATATTGTTTTTTTTTTCAAAATTGTCGCTTTTTTTTTGTTTATGGCGCAAAAATTAAATACCACCAAAAGAAAGCTCTATTTGGGAGAAAAAAAGGGCATGAATTTTGCTTGGGTGCAACGTCTTTAATAAATTAGCTTTTTCTTTGTCCCCAGTCACCCACTCTAGATTGTTTTGTAAAGGGCTTACATGCTCAGACCTGACTTTTTTACTATTATTTTTTTTTTTCACAAGAAATACTATTAATATATTTAAAATAATTTTTTGGGGTTTGTCCTATCTTTTGCAATCTGTCATTCGTTTTCGATTTTTTTCGTGCTTGATTTCCTTTTTACATATTCTGTTATATTCTTTGTAACATTTAAACGATGATAGTGTTTCTTTATTTTTATTAAAAGCTCTTTTCCTATTATTTATAGCTTTTTTAACTTTGGCCATGAGCCACATAGGTTTTATTTTTAGCCGTTTAAACTTCAGTGTGTGATTTATAAAAAATAAGTGCTGTAAATATTTTAATGTAAGAGCGGAGATCCTCCATCACATGACCGGCCGGGTCTCTCCTTTCCTCCTCTGTCAGATGCAGCTGTAAGGGCTGAGATTCCCCCGCTGACGTCATTTAGGAGGGAAGGAGAGGAGGAGAGACCCAGCCGGTCATGTGATCACACATCTCGGCTCCTACATGAGGTATTTACAGCATTTATTTTTATAAATCACAACACCGAGGGGGACACTGCATAAGGAGACAGCACGGATGGTGCATACAAATTACAGTTATTTGAGCAGCAGGAGCAGAGGGGGCGGCACTGTCCCCAGTTGACAGGCAGGGAGTGGGAGGAGGACACAGGAGCACAGAGGAGACACAGGACAGCAGGCTGCGAATGACAGAGGCACTTAAACGAACTACGGTGTTAGGGCTCAGCAGCCATGATACACCTTGGCTAGTTTACATAAGGGAGGGCAAAAACTGTCAGGATCAGCCAGGTTTTTTAGGTGTTAAAGGCGGCCAAATGACACAGGACAAGCACTGTCATATAGCATGCTTTAAAGGAGCAGGATCCTTCTTTTTTTGGGGGGGGGTTAACAAAACTTTTAACTAATTATATTATGGTCACTGCTACCCAGATGTTCTTTTATATGAACATTGGTAATGAGCTCTGCATGGTTTGAGATTACCAGGCTCAGCAGAGCATCAGTCGGGGCCTCAATAAACTGGACCATAAAATTGTCTTGTAATAGGTTTATACATTTTTGCTCTTTAAAGAGGAACTGCAGTCTGCTCACATACTTTGTAATAAAAACATCTTTGCCATTCTGAAGCTTCCCTTTAACCACTTTGCATATTATTTTATATATACTGTGATTCTGTACTTGCCAAATATGCTGCAGAGATTTCCCTCCACTAAGTCTGGCTGCATCCATTTTAACTGTGGGCAGCTGAAGTTGCTGCCTGTTTACTTTTTGTATTTACACACACACCTCCAGCTCTGCAACCCTGCAGCTCTTATTGGCCCTCTTATAACTCATCCCACCTCCCTTCCTGGCAAACTCTCATGAGAGTGAGAGAGAGAGAGAGAGAGAGCTGTGCATAATGTCATCAGCCTAGACCAGTGATGGTGAACCTTGGCACCCCAGATGTTTTGGAACTACATTTCCCATGGTACTCATGTACTCTGCAGTGTTGTTGAGCATCATGGGAAATGTAGTTCCAAAACAAAAAGAAAGAGGAAGTGGGCTGTATAAGGCATTTACTGGCAAAAAACAAAAATGTTTTACTATCCAAAGTTAAAACAACAAGGGCAGAAGATTTAATAGATGGAAAGATGAAAAAAATGACTGAAGGTCCACTTAAACTGTCCCAGCAGTGCCATAACTCAAGTCCATGTCTGGGTAGTTTAAAATCCATTCCCCCATTATTATTATTATTATCACTGTCCCAGCCCTTGCAGCCCTTTATATCTGTGCAAGAAGCTGAGTCTCTACCTCCGCATTAACACTGGGAGGTCTATAACAAACTCCAATGATACAAACTACTCTGATACCCCTAACTAAAATCTAATGGAACCAATTGCCTTCAGAAGTCACTTAATTCGTAAATAAAGTCCACCTGTGTGTAATTTTATCTCAGTATAAATACAGCTGTTCTGTGAAGCCCTCAGAGGTTTGTTGGAGAACCTTAGTAAACAAACAGCATCATGAAGGCCAAGCAACACACCAGACAGGTCAGGGATAAAGTTGTAGAGCAGTTTAAAGCAGGCTTAGGTTATAAAAAAAATATCCCAAGCTTTGAACATCTCACGGAGCACTGTTCAATTCATCATCCCAAAATGGAAAGAGTATGGCACAACTGAAAACCTAACAAGACATGGCTGTCCACCTAAACTGAGAGGCCGGGCAAGGAAAGCATTAAACTGGTTGTTAACCCACTTCTATTACACCATCCCATCCTCTCTGCACCATTATCAGAAGCTTCCATGTGTTCTGTAAAAAAACTGCACGATTCTACCTGTATGAGCTCTGCTCCGGGCGCTCAGCTGATTTCTCTCCCATGTTCGGTCTCTGGCTCATAGCTTCAGTGGGCGGGGCCGAGCCCTCCTGCTGACGTCAGCGGGGGAGGAGATGGAGAGAGGAGACACACAGCGCCGAGCCGCCTACAATCAGCTGAGCGCCCGGAGCAGAGCTCATTCAGGTAGAATCGTGCAGTATTTTTACAGAACACAGGGACACGTCTGATAATGGTGCAGAGAGGATGGGATGATGTATTAGAAGATATGAGAGCATGTAGAGCAGCAGGAGCAGGGGGGGGGGGTGGGCACATTGTACGAGCAGGGAGAGGAGGGGGGAGAAGGACACAGGAAACAGACACAGAAGAGCAGGCTGACGGAATCACGCAAGTGGTCCACGGTATCAGGGGCTCAGCAGCCATGATTATCGTGGTCTGTTTGCAGAGGGGAGGGCATAGCTAGGCAGGATCAGCCAGGTATTTCAGGTGATACAGGGGTCCAATTTTTTGGGGTTCACAAACTCTTTAGGACCCTTTCACGCTACTGTCGGAACGAATGGTTGTCATTGGAAATCATGGGGAACGACTTGTCATGCTACTTTGCAGTCCCAAATCGTGGAACAAGTTGTACAAGTGTGAAAGGGGCCTTAATCAGAGAAGCAGCCAAGAGGCCCATGGTAACTTTGGAGGAGCTGCAGAGATCCACAGCTCAGGTGGGAGAATCTGTCCACAGGACAACTATTAGTCGTGCACTCCACAAATCTGGCCTTTATGGAAGAGTGGCAAGAAGAAAGCCATTGTTAAATGAAAGCTATGAGAAGTCCCGTTTGCAGTTTGCGAGAAGCCAAGTGGGGGACACAGCAAACATGTGGAAGAAGGTGCTCTGGTCAGATGAGACCAAAATTTAACTTTTTGGCCTAAAAGCAAAACGCTATGTGTGGCAGAAAACTAACACTGCGCATCACCCTGAACACACCATCCCCACCGTGAAACATGGCGAGGGCAGCATCATGTTGTGGGGATGCTTTTCTTCAGCAGGAACAGGGAAGCTGGTCAGAGTTGATGGTAAGATGGATGGAGCCAACTACAGGGCAGTCTTCGAAGAAAAGCTATTAGAGTCTGCAAAAGACTCAAGACTACGGCAGAGGTACACCTTCCAGCAGGGCAACGACCCTAAACATACAGCCAGAGCTACAATGGAATGGTTTAGATCAGGGATCTCCAAAGTGCGGCCCGTGGGCCACATCCGGCCCGCTAGGACGTTTTGTCCGGCCCGCAGCTTCAGTCATCAGACTCACTGCAGGGACGGACTCTGCTCGAATTGCGGGGTTTGCTCTGCCTTCTGACAGGCATTGAGGGTGTGTGCCAACACAGCCAGCACCCCCCCCCAGCACATTCTTTTCCCCATCACCGTCTGCTATTTCCCCGTAGATCAGCATGTTCTGTGCTCTGCTTCTCTGAAGGGCTGGCATTAGAGCAGACACACTGCACTCCCCGGGTCCCGCCCACTTTTACACAGACACGCTGATCTAACTGCGGGGCAGGAGCTGGGACTCTGCACTGAAATAACAAAGGCTCATAGATCAGCGTGTCTGTGTAAAAGTGGGCGGGACCCGGGGAGTGCAGTGTGTCTGCTCTAATGCCAGCCCTTCAGAGAAGCAGCACAGAACACGCTGATCTACGGGGAAATAGCAGACGGCGATTGGGAAAAGAATGTGCTGGGGGGGAGCTTCAATTCAAAGTCACTGGGTTGCTTTGATGGGGATGTAGATGTTCTGGGGGGGACCCTGATGGGGGACACAGGTGTGGAGGGGACCCTGATGGGGGACACAGGTGTGGAGGGGACCCTGATGGGTGACACAGGTGTGGAGGGGACCCTGATGGGTGACACAGGTGTGGAGGGGGCCCTGATGGGGGACACAGGTGTGGAGGGGGCCCTGATGGGGGACACAGGTGTGGAGGGGGCCCTTAAGGGGGACACAGGTGTGGAGGGGGCCCTTAAGGGGGACACAGGTGTGGATGGGGCCCTTAAGGGGGACACAGGTGTGGAGGGGGCCCTGATGGGGGACACAGGTGTGGAGGGGGCCCTGATGGGGGACACAGGTGTGGAGGGGGCCCTGATGGGGGACACAGGTGTGGAGGGGCCCTGATGGGGGACACAGGTGTGGAGGGGGCCCTGATGGGTGACACAGGTGTGGAGGGGGCCCTGATGGGTGACACAGGTGTGGAGGGGGCCCTGATGGGTGACACAGGTGTGATGGGGGCCCTGATGGGTGACACAGGTGTGGAGGGGGCCCTGATGGGTGACACAGGTGTGGAGGGGGCCCTGATGGGGACACAGGTGTGGAGGGGACCCTGATGGGTGACACAGGTGTGGAGGGGACCCTGATGGGTGACACAGGTGTGGAGGGGACCCTGATGGGGACACAGGTGTGGAGGGGACCCTGATGGGGACACAGGTGTGGAGGGGGCCCTGATGGGGGGACACAGGTGTGGAGGGGGCCCTGATGGGGGGGGACACAGGTGTGGAGGGGGCTGTGATGGGGGACACAAGTTTGGAGGGGGCTCTGTTGGGGGACACGAGTGTTGGGGGGACACGAGTGTGGAGGGGACTCTGATGGGGACACAGGTGTGGAGGGGACCCTGATGGGGACACAGGTGTGGAGGGGACCCTGATGGGGACACAGGTGTGGAGGGGACCCTGATGGGGACACAGGTGTGGAGGGGACCCTGATGGGGACACAGGTGTGGAGGGGGCCCTGATGGGGGGGACACAGGTGTGGAGGGGGCCCTGATGGGGGGGGACACAGGTGTGGAGGGGGCTGTGATGGGGGACACAAGTTTGGAGGGGGCTCTGTAGGGGGACACGAGTGTTGGGGGGACACGAGTGTGGAGGGGACTCTGATGGGGACACAGGTGTCAAGGGGACCCTGATGGGGACACAGGTGTGGAGGGGACCCTGATGGGGACACAGGTGTGGAGGGGACCCTGATGGGGACACAGGTGTGGAGGGGACCCTGATGGGGACACAGGTGTGGAGGGGACCCTGATAGGGACACAGGTGTGGAGGGGGCCGTGATGGGGGACACAAGTTTGGAGGGGGCTCTGTTTGGGGGACACGAGTGTGGAGGGGGCTCTGTTGGGGGGACACGAGTGTGGAGGGGGCTCTGATGGGGGGACAAGAGTGTGGAGGGAGCTCTGATGGGGGGGACATGAGTGTGGAGGGAGCTCTGATGGGGGGGACATGAGTGTGGAGGGGGCTCTGATGGGGAGACACGAGTGTGGAGGGGGCTCTGATGGGGGGGCACAAAAGTGTGTTGGGGGACACAAGTGTTGGGTGAAGGACTCTGATGGGGACACAAATGTTGGACAAACGTTTGGGGGTGCTGATTGGGACATGGGCAGGAAGGGTTTTAATGGGGGGAGGTGGCTCTGGGGGGACACAAGCGTGTTGCAGGAGTTCTGATGGGGACACAAATGTGTGGGGGGGTGGCTGTGATGGGAACAGAAATGTGCAAGGGGGGGTGTTAATGGGGACAGAAGCATGTAGGGAGGGTCTGATGAGGAGACACAATTGTGTGGGAAAATTCAGCTGGGGACACAAATGAGCAGGGAGGCTCTGACAGGAACACAGATGTAAGGCCTCATGCACACTTAATGTTTAGCCCTGGTGCACGAGGCTCTGGCATTTAGGTGAAGGCAGAGGATACAGGTGCACCATCCAGCCCCGCTGATGGCAGCCTTTTTTTTTTATTCTACTCTATTCCATAGCTGAGGAGTCATTTATAAATGGCTTTTTTTTTTTCTGGCCCGCGAATATCTGTAAAATATACAATGTGGCCCTCGAAGTAAAAAGTTTGGAGACCCCTGGTTTAGATCAAAGCATATTCATGTGTTAGAATGGCCCAATCAAAGTCCAGACCGAAATCCAATTGAGAATCTGTGGCAAGACTTGAAAATTGCTGTTCACAGACACTCTCCATCCAATCTGACAGAGCTTGAGCTATTTTGCAAAGAAGAATGGGCAAGAATTCCACTCTAGATGTGCCAAGCTGGTAGAGACATCCCCAAAAAGACTTGCAGCTGTAATTGAAGCGAAAGGTGGTTCTACAAAGTATTGACTCAGGGGGGCTGAATACAAATGCACTCCACACTTTTCACATATTTATTTGTAAAAAAAAGTGACAACCATTTAGCATTTTCCCTCCACTTCACAATTATGTGCCACTTTGTGTTGGTCTATCACATAAAATCCCAATAAAATAAATTTACGTTTTTGGTTGTAACATGACAAAATTTGGAAAATTTCAAGAGGTATGAATACTTTTTCAAGGCAATGTACATAATGCTCATATATCTTGGTGGGGGGGGGGGGGCGGGTGTAGAGTCAGGAAGATCATCTAAAAAGAAGGACAGGTATTTCTTTGCTGGTCACCCTCATCTAAGCCCTAAAAAAAAAATGTCCAACTGCAGTCAACAACAGTCCTGAACTGATCTAATGCCTCCATCACTACTATTAAAAACTACAATTTTATAGATTTCCAATCGCTTTTTGTTCAAGTGACAAAGTGGTTGAATCTCTCTGAGGTCACAGATGGCAATTAAAGCATAACTTAACCCAAGAACAAACATTTTATATTCTGCATCTTGCTAGTCCTTGCAGCTGTATTACTGGTATTTTTTTTCAGGCTAAAAACATTTGCAGCAAGTACAGAAAATACCTGTTAAACTTTCCTGAAATGCAGTGTCCTTGTCACCTTTTGTGAGCTGAGAAAACCGCTGTATTACCAGGTGAAAATATAGGGAAGAAAACCTGAATAAAAGAAAACAAATGCGGCCACCTTATATAATGACTTGTAAGCTACAAATTTTCACATTTTTGTGTTAAGAACCCAAACTTTTCAAATTAAAGAAAAATAATAATTCCCTTTTAACAGAAGAGGGAGTGTCCAAGTTAAACCTAAACCCAGAAATAACTTTCATATTGTTAGTAATGATTGTTAGACCCATTTACACACATCGCTCTTGCATTTTGTGATATGCCTATGATGTTCTTCCAAATGTGAGTGTACATTTTTTAATCTTTTTTTAAATAAATACTTCCTTGTACGGTATCACACTATGTGAGTTTTTTTCCCCATTACGCATGTTATGTGGTTACCGTATCTCTGGCTCCAACAAGACTATATGTATTCACACTTCCTGGTGTTTACGGGAATTTGCGGTGCCGACTGATATGCGGATTCAGGACCAGCTGGATACACCTTGCTGACTGATTATTTAAGCCTGTTTTGACTTGGGTGGTATACACCTTACCAAGTCAATACCATCTGGTAAGCCTCCTCCTTATAATCGGTGGTGGTGTCTCTATCCTTTCACAGAGAGGGTCATATCCATGTGGGACTCTTTTTTTTCAACCTTGCAGTTTTTTCTACACTTTTGGACTGTTATTTGTGTGTGGTCACAATAGAGGACTGTTTTGTTCTGATTTATTTACATATAATATATTTTTTTTCACGGATCACACTCAGTCACTTGGTGTCACTGAAATTAATATATATGCATGTTTGCAACATTTGTTATGTTTTGTTAACTGACTCTTTCACAAAAATAAGCGCTACACTTTTTCATATTCACCAATGATTGTTATAGTGCTGTCTCCATGAGATTTCCCTTAGGATGACATAAGGCATCTCCATTACCGCCATTTAAGAAGTGACTCAGGATCCATTTGGAATGCGTTTTACACAGCCTGTCATTTTTCTGCATTTCGCTGAACATTCTTTTGGATGTCTTCTGCATATCCTCTCATTTATATACAAATGTCTGTGAACCGTCTAATGATGAGACTTGTTAAGGCAGAGCTGGAGCAGCAGCTAGTACAGTTTTTATCTTATGTCAGCTTGAATCGCGGCTTCACTATCTCAGCTTCTCCCCCATGTGTCATCACCTCGTGATTTGGGTATTGTTAGTAGAAGATGTTAAGCTGTACTTACATATTGTGACACTTCAAATGGAAGCAGAATATATTTTTAATGTATCATCTGTTATTTTCCGAGACGTGGATCTGTGGATAAATTCTAGTGCTTATGGTCAACATCTCGGTTATTCGTCACATTTATTATTTGCAGGATTTCAATGTTCAGGCTTTGCTGTGCACAATAGTAAAATTGTACTTGATAATATCACTGGTATGGAGAGCTTTTTTTCAGCGGGAACGCAGTTTCGGCACCTCCTGGACTGACTGTATGTAATGACAAGGGGTGCTGGGGTGTGCTGCAGGGTATTGATGCTCACTGCTGGGAATCTATTTTTGCAGGGCGTCTATTGTTGCTGGTGGGGGACATATTGTTGTTGGGGGGGTCTTATGTTGCTGGGGGATCTACTGTTGGGGAGGGATCTATTGTTGCTGGCAGTCAGAGAGTCTATTAATGCTGGCTGTTCGGAGATCTGTTGATGCTGCCGGGAGTCTATTGTTGCTGGTGGGGAAATTTTGTTGTGGGTGGTCCATTGTTATTAGGGGGGGGTCTATTGTTGCTGGCTGCAGGGGATCTATTTTACTGCTTTTCTTGATATCATTACCAAATTCCATACAAATTACTTAGCACCACAAAATGATACTTGGTCCTATATTGTGTAAAAGGCACGGTACTGGGAGGTGGGTAGGGCCGGAGAAAAGGGGTGACTCGGAACGGGGGAGTTCCTGCACCTATTGTCTGAGAAAAAAAGCCCTGCTGGTATGTTAAGAGAGTTCTACCCAGTACTAAAAATACAGTTCTATGTGGATTTCATTATGTTAATGAATGTCCACAAAAATATGGGGGTTGCCATTGCTGTATAACCATTCTTTGTAATAGCTTGTTGCTTGACACACGCTCATTTTGTGTCTCTCAGACTTTCAATGGAGGATACAAATGATATAAACAAAAAGACCTCTTTGATGATCAAGTCTTTGAGGTGGGGGAGGGGGGGGGGTCAGTGGCAGATAAATGTAACCATCAGCTCACGGCAGTCTCTCTATTATGCCGCGTACACACGATCATTATTCACGGCGGTTAAAAAAATGCCGTGAATAATGTCATTTAAAACGGGGGAACAGCTTGTTCCCCACACACGGTTGTTTTTCACTTCATTTTTTCTCTTGACGAGAAAAACGACCGTCTGTGGGCTCCGCGGCAGTGTTTCCCTATGGGAAACACTGCCGCGGAAAACATGTCGAAAAAAATGACGAGAAAAATTAGAACATGTTCTAATTTTTCTCGTCGTTTTTAATGCCGTTTTTCTCGTCGAAAAAAACGACAGCCCACAAACGATCGTTTTTCTCGTCGAATGGGAAAAATTTAGTTTTTCTCGACGAGAAAAACGTCCGTGTGTACGCGGCATTAGGCTTCAGCCTCCCAAAGGTAACTGGTTTGCTTCAGGTCTTGCTGCCCACTCTGGACATTGGGGATCGTAGTAGCTGAACAAATACATTAAAGACATAAAAAGGGGACGCATCAGCCTTGTGTATTACCTAAGAAAGCCTTTTGCAATCAGGGTGCCTTCAGGTTTCCTCAGGGGTGCCTTGGCAAAATGCCTAAATATTGTCCAAAAATGTTATACTAGCCAGCAGTTGGATCAAGTCTTCCTTTTAGTTACACAAAGCCACAGGTTTTCATTGTGCACCATTATAAAGTTCTAGCCACCAGCATCCTAACAACCAATGACATCATCAGTTGATAAGGAGGACGTCGGGCATCGGCACAGCATCATTGTTTGTCCTTCCCCTGCCCCTCTCCATCAGCACTGGGGTCACATTAGCTGAGTGTGGAAGAGAAATTGAGGCAGAAGAGAAACATTTGAATACTAGTCAGTAGCAGTATTGCTTTGAATCAATAAATCCCCTTCAATGTTGGGTGCCCTACGTGTGTGGATGTTGCTGCATTATGTAGAACTATTAGAGTCATTTTTTTATTTTTATTTTAGAATGGGGTGCCTCAAGGCTGTTTATAATTTTAAAGGGTGCCTGGACTAAAAAAGGTTGAGATGCCATTTATTGTATGAAACATAACTGGATATAATCACAAACAGAAGCTACTGTTTTTCGGGGGTTATATCCTCTTTCTTTGAGCTCTGAGGAAGAGGGTATAACCCTTAAAATGTGTAGGTTCTGCTTCTGTTATGATGTCAGCTATTTTTTGCCATTAGTACTGTTTAAGGTGGTTTTTGAAGCTGATTTCCCCCAATGTTTAATTGCTTTTCACTCAGCTTGGTTTGTGAGTATATCCACTCGTCTTTTATACAATAAATGGTATCTTAGGTAAGGCACAAGGCTGGAGCAGAGACTACAAATGGCTTTTTTTTAACACACCTTATGGAGGCACAGTCATATCTGTGGTTAACCCTAAGAAATGCCATGCAGAAGGTTGCAAGAGATCGGCAGCACGCAGATGCAGTAAAGGAGGATAAGTGTGAAAGCAAAATGTCATTCAGTTAGGGCAGTGGTTCTCAACCCTGTCCTCAAGTACCCCAAACAGGCCATGTTTTGGGAATTTCTCTTAGATAAAATAGCTGTCCAAAATACCAAGCCATTGACTCTGATTTAAAGCACATGTGCAAGATAAAGGAAAACCTGCAAACATGACCTGTTGAGGTACTCGAGGACAGGGTTGAGAACCACTGAGTCAGGTTTTTTTTGTCTACTTTAACCTCTTTATGCTGATGGGAGCCTGTGCTTTAAATGGGCCATGATGCCTGGGGGTGGTAGGAGGATTTTCCTATCCTGTGATATTGTGATTGCACAGTACTAATATCGTTGGAAGCCTTACCTACCAGCTCTTGATCATTGTAAGTGAACTGTGAGCTGTTAAAGACAGCTGGGTCACCGTTCTTAGGGGACCAATAGAGTGCACCCCAGAACAAAACCATGATGCATATGCATTGTGGCTGGAGGTTAAAGCTAGCCAAAGATGGATCAAATTTTGGATGGTTCAGCAGGGACCATCCGAATGGCCGTTCCTGTTCTCACGAAAGGGCTTGTTGGAAAACTTTTTGTTCATGGTATTTATTTGATCAGTATGTTCTGACAGTGGAGGAGACCTGCTGTCAGAATACAATAAAACAGCGAGAGGATTTCTCCATCTACCTTGCTTTTGTGGCTGGGGGACCCACTGGCTGATTGAAAAGAATGTATCCCTGTATGGCCAGCCTAAGACCCATGTGCCCTGCTGCGGTATACTGTATATGCATATTGATATAGTAAAGGGGTAAAGGTATGTGCACCCTGAGGATGTTGTTTTTATAGATTCTGATTCAGACTTTTTTTTGCATTGATAGGATATCTTTAAATGCCTGCTGCATTTTGGTTTTGGTTTTCTTTGTACCAGTTGTAAATCAGCTCCTACATAGATGTTCACCCTTTTGTTTTGTCCTCAGTGCCAGCACTCGCTCCCCAGAATGTCCATGTCGCCAGGACTGAATCCGGCTTGATGTTAGAATGGGAAGAGATTGGTTTGCAAAACTGCACAGTGCTGGGATACAAAGTACGGTGGGAGCAGGAGAATGTAACACAAGTAAGATATCTTGAAACTGTACACTTCATCCTATTAAATGTACACACAGTACAAGGTATAATGCAATTACTAAGCTAGATGTTTAGAACACCGATCTGTTTAAAGAACTGCTGTTTGCTTGATCTTGACAAATGCAAGATTTAATATTTTGCTTTGAGTGGAAAAAATGCAGAGCTTTCAAATTGGTATAAAAACGACATTTGGCCTACCAATATTAGTAGACTTTTTAGTGATTACCAACCCAATAATTGTGTTTTTGTTTCTGTTAAAATTTCCCTTGACCGAAGAAGATCGAGCGCACTTTAACCTTAATGCCGCATACACGCGACCGTTTTTAATGACGATAAAAATGCAATTTTTAAAAATGGTCATTAAAAATGATTGTGTGTGGGCTTCAGAGCATTTTTCACGACGTGAAAAATGGCCATGAAAAAATTGGAACATGCTCTAATTTTTCTCTTCGTTTTTCACATCGTCGTTTTTCTCGTCATGAAAAACGTCCGTGTGTGGGCTTTAACGACGTGAAAAAAAATGCGCATGCTCAGAATAAAGTAGGAGACGGGAGCGCTCGTTCTGGTAAAACTAGCGATCGTAATGGAGATGGCACATTCGTCACGCTGTAACGGACTGAAAAAGCACGAATCGTCTCTCAACAAACTTTACTAACCTTAAGGGTGGGTGCCATCCGAATGGAACTTCCCCTTTATAGTGCCGTCGTACGTGTTGTACGTCACCGCGCTTTACTCAAGGATTTTTTTCCACGATAGTGTGTAGGCAAGGCAGGCTTGAGAAGAATCACGTAGAGAAAAATTCAGTTTTATTCAATGACATTAAAAACGGTCGTGTGTACGCGGTATAAGAGATTTTTTAGATGGTTTAAATAAATTAGTACTAATACCCGTGAAACTCCACTGCAGTTGTACAGGTTACAGAAAGTTCTAAAATCTTCACATACAGTAGCAGATTGAACAATGATCCCTACTCAGCAAACTTTACAAACAGAAGCCCTCACAGAGCTCAATTTATACAAATAGTTCTTACTTAAAGCGTTTGTTGACCCCCCAAAAAAAAATGGATCCTGCTTCTTTAACCACTTACCCCCCGCCGGCCGTCATATGACTTCCTTGACCCTGTGCAGGTATATCTGAATGATGCCTGCAGCTACAGGCATCATTCAGATATAGTCTTTTTAAGTCGGCGATTGCCTACACCATAAGAATGATCATAGCGGCTGGTCAGCCGCTTGACTGTTCTTACGAGAAGTGAGAGGGGACGTTACCTCCTCCTGCCACCCTCCGGTGCTTCTACCGACTCACCGCTGCAATCAGGGAGTCGGAGAACGGATCCGCCGGCCCGGTATGTTTACCATAGAGATTTCCGGTGGACCAGATGTCGCTGGAGTCTCTATGATCATTCGGAGGCAGGGCACGATGTTATGACGTCACGCCCGGCCTCTGCATTCAAACAAATGGCGCTGCCTCGGCTGGGAAGCTGAGATCGTTTTCTTTTTTTCTTTTTTTATTTCAGGCTTCCCAGCCTAGAGGTGAGATGTGGGGTCTTACTGACCCCATATCTCACTGTAAAGTGGACCTGTCATGCCATATTCCTATTACAAGGGATGTTTACATTCCTTGTAATAAGAATAAAAGTAATAAAAAAAACATTTTTTTTAAGTGTCAAACTAAAAAATGTAAATTAAAATTAACAATAAAATATATTATTTTTTTTTAAAGTGCCCCTGTCCCCATGTGCTCGCACGCAGAAGTGAACGCATAGAGCAATAATTCTAGCCCTAGACCTCCTCTGTAACTCAAAACATGTAACTAATAAAAAAAATTAAAGCGTTACCTATGGGGATTTTTAAGTACCGAAGTTTGGCGCCATTCCACGAGCGTGTGCAATTTTGAAGCGTGGCATGTTAGGTATCTATTTACTCGGCGTAACTTCATCTTTCACATTATGCTAAAAAATTGGGCTAACTTTACTGTTTTTTGTTTGTTTTTTCAAGCATGAAACGTTTGAAAAATTGCTGCGCAAATACTGAGCAAGATAAAAAGTTGCAATGACCGCCATTGTATTCTCTAGGGTCTCTACTAAAAAAAAAATTATAATGTTTTAGGGTTCTATGTACATTTTTAGGGAAAAAATTATGATTTTTACATGTAGGAGAGAAATGTCAGAATTGGCAAATGGTTAAAGCATATTATATGACACAGTGCTTGTCGTGTTATTTAGCCGCCTGTAACACCTGAAAAACCTGTCTGATCCTGCCAGTTTCTGCCCTCCCCTATGTAAACTGACTACAGTGTATCATGGCTGCTGAACCCTGACACCATGGTCAGTTTACATGCCTCCTTCATCTGCAGCCTGGTGCTCCGGTGTCCTCCCCCTCCCCCCCCCCCCCCCCCCCGCCTGTCAGCTCGTGACAGTGCTGCCCACTCCGCTCCTGCTGCTCAAATAACTGTAATTTGTATGCACCATCCCCAATGTCTTCTTATGCAGTGTCCCCCTCTCTGTGTGATTTAAAAAAATAAATGCTGTAAATACCTCATGTAAGAGCTGAGATTGCGATCACATGACTGGCCAGGTCTCTTGTTCTCCCTTCCCGCTGCATCTGACAGAGGAGGAAAGGAGAGACCCAGCTGGTCATGTGATCACGGACATCAGCTCTTACATGGGGTATTTTACAGCATTTATTTTTATAAATCACACGGAGGAGGACACTGCATAAAGAGACAGTGCGGATGGTGCATACTTGTTAGAGTGGCTTAACAACCACTTTAACATGTATGTAAGCCCTTTCAATTAACCCTTCTTTACTTCCTTTGGTCTGTTAAATATACTATTTAAAAGTGTTTTGTTATATCTAAAAAAAAAATGCTGATCCTGCCAGGAATCCAGTGAGTTCATAAGTTCCTGTGCACTCTGAAATATTATCATAAGCAAGTGTTATCCCTGAGTAGAGGGTTGTTTGGTAGTCTTTCCTGTTGATCGTGTTGCTTCGTCATAGATACAGTAGAGTAAGTGAGTGTTTCCACAGTAATTGTGTAATTGGCAGAAGCACCAGAGGAAAGTAGTGGAAAAAAATGCCTGTAAAAGTAAAACTAATGCAGCTATCACATCTTAGACTACAGTCATGGGCAAAAAAATTGGCACCCCTAAATTTCTGTCATAAAATGCACCACTTTGCCCACAAAATTGTTGCAATTACAAATGTTTAGGCATTCTTATGTTTATTTCTTTTGTTTGTATTGGTATGATATAAAAAAGTGGAGAAACAAAAGGCCAAATCTGACACATTTCACGCAAAACTCCAAAAATGGTCTGGACAAAATTATTGGCACCCTCAATTTAATATTTGGTTATACACCCCTTGGAAAAAAACACCTGAAATCAATTGCTTCCTGTAACCATCAATGAGTTCCTTACACAGAGGTCTACTAGACCACTCCTCTTTCCCCAAACTGCTCCAGGTGTCTCAGATTGGAAGGGTTCCTTTTTCCAACTGCTGTTTTGAGATCTCTCCACAGGTGTTATATGGGATTTAGATCTGGACTCATTGCTGGCCAGTTCAGTACTCTCCAGCGCTTTGTCTTAAACCATTTCTGGGTGCTTTTTGATGTGTGCTTTGGGTCATTGTCCTGCTGCAAGACCCAGGACCTCTGACAGAGAACCAACTTTCTGACATTGGGCCCTACATTGCACCCCAGAATCCTTTTGATAGTATTCATATTTCATAAAGCCGTGAACACGGTCAAGACCTCCAGTGCCTAAAGCAGCAAAGCAACCCTAAAACATCGGTGAACCTCCACCACTGCTTAACTGTAGGGACTGCGTTCTTTTGTTTAAAGGCCTTATTTCTTTTTCTGCAAACAGTAGAATAATGGGCTTTACCAAAAGCTGTAATTTTGTTCCGTCTGTCCACAGCACATTCTCCCAAAATAATTTTGGTTCCTCGGGTATGTTTTGGCAAACTTTGATACATTTTTCTCTTTTGTCCACGTCCAGGGAGATTAGCTACAGTACCATGGGCTATAAACTTCTTGCCAATGTTGCGCACAGTGGATACAGGAACATTAAAATCTCTGGAGATGGACTTGTATCCTTGAGTTTGTCCCTACTTTTCCACAATTTGTGTTCTCAAATCCTCAGACAATTCTTTGCTGCTTTTTCTCTTCTCTATGCGCACACAGAGACACATAACAGAAAGGCTGAGTCAATTTTTCATAATTTTAACTGGTTGCAGGTGTGATTTTTATATTGTCAGTATAATTACAAATTTAGCTTTAGCACAGGGGTAGGCAAGCCCCGGCACGGGTGCCACAAACGACACGCAAAGCCTCTTTTGTCGGCACGCGACTCCTTCCCCATGAGCAGAGCAGCACAAGGAAGTGTCGGTGAGACACAGCTTTTGCTGCACTAATGCATTCCAATCACAGAATTCCCCACATCGCACCTGTGCTGAAGGGGAGGCGCTGTGCCCCCACACATTGTAAAAGATAAAAGAAATTGGGGGTTCCCCATGGTGGACTTTTAATACACTAATAGTATTAATTCCAAATATATGGGATATTGAAGTAAAAAATATTTTTTATTCACAATTATACATATTTATCAAAAAATTAAATATTAAATTAAAATATGCAGTTCCAAAGATTGTCACCATATAGGTAAATACATGAAAACCTTCTTTACACCCGACGCGTTTCGGGGTAACCTTCTTCAGGGGTGTGTAGAGAAGGACAATTAGTTCATGTATTATAAATGTAGTAGAAGTATGATGAATGTTAAATTGGATGCGATTTTTTAAAAGCATTGAAAATATAAACCGCACACTGGGTTCTGTCAATGAGGTTGCCAGTCAAGCAAGAAGTGGGTATCAGAATATACAATTAATGCAGGTTTGAGAAGGACATTTATAAGGAACAGGTGTTCATTCCATTAGGGAGAAATTATTCCAAAGATCGAGAAGCTGGTGGATCAACCAGAAGAGATATACTGGGGCTGAGATAGAAGTCCCTGAGTATATGAGATCCGTAAAAGACCTAATATTGTCCGCTGTCAAACAGTACACTGTATTATTGACAGAGTCAACCTCCCACCATGACAAACCAGCAAGGAATGCTCATGAGCTGCTCATGTAATATATTACAGTGGGGGAGATGTGGATATTACAGTGGGGGAGATGTGGATATTACAGTGGGGGAGATGTGGATATTACAGTGGGGGAGATGTGGATATTACAGTGGGGGAGATGTGGACATTACAGTGGGGGAGATGTGGACATTACAGTGGGGGAGATGTGGACATTACAGTGGGGGAGATGTGGACATTACAGTGGGGGAGATGTGGACATTACAGTGGGGGAGATGTGGACATTACAGTGGGGGAGATGTGGACATTACAGTGGGGGAGATGTGGACATTACAGTGGGGGAGATGTGGACATTACTTTGGGGGAGATGTGGACATTCCATTGGGGGGAGATGTGGACATTACAGTGGGGGAGATGTGGACATTACAGTGGGGGAGATGTGGACATTACAGTGGGGGAGATGTGGACATTACAGTGGGGGAGATGTGGACATTACAGTGGGGGAGATGTGGACATTACAGTGGGGGAGATGTGGACATTACAGTGGGGGAGATGTGGACATTACAGTGGGGGAGATGTGGACATTACAGTGGGGGAGATGTGGACATTACAGTGGGGGAGATGTGGACATTACATTGGGGGAGATGTGGACATTACATTGGGGGAGATGTGGACATTACAGTGGGGGAGATGTGGACATTACTTTGGGGGAGATGTGGACATTCCATTGGGGGGAGATGTGGACATTCCATTGGGGGGAGATGTGGACATTCCATTGGGGGGAGATGTGGACATTCCATTGGGGGGAGATGTGGACATTCCATTGGGGGGAGATGTGGACATTCCATTGGGGGGAGATGTGGACATTCCATTGGGGGGAGATGTGGACATTCCATTGGGGGGAGATGTGGACATTCCATTGGGGGGAGATGTGGACATTCCATTGGGGGGAGATGTGGACATTCCATAGGGGGGAGATGTGGACATTCCATAGGGGGGAGATGTGGACATTCCATAGGGGGGAGATGTGGACATTACAGTGGGGGGAGATGTGGATATTATAGTGGGGACTATATATGGTGGTGATCCAAAAAATGATCCGATCCGTGACTCTGATCCGAGGAATGATCCAAACCGTGAGTTTTTTGATCCGTTGCACCCCTAGTAGCTATAGGACACCACTCTCCTCCTCTTGACTCACTAAGCACGGTTACCATTCCATGTTGCCAGCACACAGCACAGACACCTCCCCATTCTGGGCTGTTTTCACCTCGTGCTCCTCTCCATTCAGGAAATGCCTCACAGCTTCTCCCCAGCCAATGAGATTGGAGGGTTTTGGACTGTGGAAGGCAAAGTAGACGCCCAGTACTGGAGCTGTGGGGCCCTAGGGCAGATTGGAGCTGGACTTTGTGGAGGATATGATATGACAGGGAGGCTGCTGGGGCCCCCTGGAGCTAGGGGTGGGGTTGCGATTGTGACCCCTGCAACCCCTTATGCTACGCCCATGCAAAGGCTATTCATAGTTTGTTGGATATACAATATTCCCGCCAAACGTGGGTCACAACTTGAGATCGTTCCCAAAAATGTAGATACCCAATGAATTTCGAGAACGCTATATCTCTGCTCTTCTTCAGGGTTATATACTCCTGCCTGCTTGCCTTTGAGGAGGGGGGGGGGGGAAATTAGACATTGTTTTTTTAATGGAAGTTGTCTCATAGCAGTTTTGCTTTTTCTTTATTATTAGAACATGTCAAACTTTTAAGGATTTTGGTCTTCCTTTGAACCCTTTCTTACGATGTTACTACTCCATTGCTCTGAAGCATATAATTGACCCTCATGTGTCCATTCACTGATTTCCAGAGTCTTTCTCAATGTCCTCTATTATTATTATTATTCAGGATTTATATAGCACCAACAGTTTACGCAGTGCTTTACAACATGTGGGCCAGACAGTACAGTTACAATACAAATCAATACAGGAAGGATCAGAGGAAAAATATTCATATTTTGTTTTCATTGACCTGCATATACTACTTCCACCTCTGATTTGTGTCTATACAATTTTTTAATACTTCTCTCTTTATTACCAGGGAGAAGAATTTGTACAGGGAAACCAAGCCAACTTGACAGTCTGGGACCCCCAGAAAGACCTAACCGTGCGTGTATGCATGGCTAATTCTGCTGGATGTGGACCATGGAGTGACTTTCTTCTCGTGGCTTCTACAGAAGAACCTGGTGAGTACTGTATTTGTTAATTTCCTCTGCAATATCATGCACAAACCACTGGTAAAGTTGGACTCTTTCTTATCATGGTTGATGGGTAGAAGTTGTAGAGAGTGAACTGTTTAAATGCTGATAATTAAAATGGTGCATTTATTTTTCTTTACATTTTTTTTTCAACCTTGTGGTTGGGTATCGGCTTGGGTTACTGAATTACATGAACAATATTCTGATATAATCCTTTTCGTTGTTGCGGCTTAATATTTTCAATTTATCATTATAGATGCTAAGGTTATACAGAAACATTTCAGCAAAATGTCAACAATTCAAATCTGTCCTCATCCTCTGCATGCTTCCTGTGTTATCTCAAAGAGCCCTCCTAGTTCTTATCTTGAATTTCAGAATGATTAGCATTTATGTTCTGATCTGAGAGTGAGAGGGGTTTAGTAGTTTAGCAAAAGACACTGGGCAATACTGACCCCAATTATGGCCTCCACCACCTTCCTACTGGCTGGCATCCAGCTTCTTTCAAAATGTAACATCAAAACAGCATCACATATGTCAATATACTTTTATTTATATACGCTCACTTTATTGCTAAAATTACTCCTAAATTCAAATCATAGCTGAGTGTAGTAAGATGTCCCCTGGCTTCTTTTGACTGCAGGTGTTCTGTCAGATTAGCAAACCTGGTAGCGGTGGAATGCATGTGCAGCTGACGCAACGTCACTTCCGTTACCTAATCTGAAGGGTGGCCGATTCTGACGGAACACAGGTATACTGTGTGTCTGCACAGTGTCCTGTAACCCCACCCCCCACTCTGTCATGTGACCATGCATCTCTTCTTCCTCAAAGCTTTTTAACCTTGTGAAAAGGGTAAGAAAGATCCTTTCTGAAGCTAAGCTGCATAAGTATACCTGTATTAGAAAGTATCTATACAACTGTATGTTCACAGCTAGTTTAAAGACAAAGGGTACATCTCTTGGGGTACTGGGTGAGCACATTTAACATTTCTAGATGTTCACTATAACATGGCAAATCTTAAATGTTTGAGCTCAGGTCTACTTTAGTTGCATGTGGTTGGTATCTCTATTGTCCATGTCCGTGGTTCAGAAACAATTGAACCCGGATAATTAGCATGACAGCCAAGGAACAGACATTTTTAAAAGCTCAACAATGATAGGCCTGTATTTTCCTGATAAGTGTCTATGAAATAAATTCCGAACAAACGGTTTTTAAATGCATAAGGGTGGTTACATGAAATCTGCGTGAAACTTCAAGGGTTAACTCGTTATTTTTTCCCCAAAGTAATCCCTTGGAAGCATAATATGCACTAATGGAAAACGGCACAGTTTGTGGCAATTGGTTTAATTATTTTTAATCTTAAGACAAATGAGTTTTGATTGTCTTTTTTGTTGGCTATGTAGTCCGCCCAGAAGAGCTAACATTAATTTAAATTAGGGGATTGTATAAGCTGCGCCTTGATGAGTTTTCCAAAAATAACTCCCCGGCAGCCTGCTAGGTTTTTCATTTCTTTTGTGCGCAATTCAGCTGGTGACTGATATAAGCACATAAAAGTTGCACTCATGTACGCACCTACCGGTTCTATTCATGGTATCCTAATAGTGATTATTTAAAATTTTGAGTGGGCAGTTGATACGTGTGCCACATTCAGCCAGGAGCACCCCTCACAGACGTCTTTCTTGATGCTCATCTCCTGCCGCTCTTGTGAACATCTCCGCCTTTCCCAAATTCTTTCACAGTCAGTTTGTCGCCCCCACAACACATCATCTTATCTCTTGTTCATACTGTTTGGATTACGGTACTTTAGAAACTGAAAATCGTACAAATTCACAAGTCAGCAGTGAATGGATGTGTGTAGATTTATGAATATATAATATAGAAGTGTTATTTATTTATTAGAATACTATCAGACAGCACTTGTATATGCAACAGCCCCCCCCCCCCCCCCCCCCCGTTGGTTAAGGCAATGTAGTCTTTTTTTGTTTTTAGATAAACATCTAAAACATATATAAATAAATGCATATAAATCTTTAGGCTTGTGCAATTCGTTTCGTAACGAATCGAAATTCGTCCGAATTTAGCAACTTTCGGACATTCGGAAGCATTCGAATTTCCGAACAAAGCAATTACGAATAAAACCGAATCCGAAATAAATTATATCGCAAATAGCGAATGCCCGAATGTCTTCGGCATAATTTGTAAAATACGAGATTTTGAATCCATTCGAAGCACAATAACACTCTGCTCTGCTCTCTGCTTCTTCCTCACCGTGCTGAACCCTCTCAAAATGGTGTACAGGGGAGGAGGCTGTAGCCGCATGTAAAAAACGAAAGTAAAATACGAGATTTCGAATCGTTACAAAAAAACGCTATGTATTTAGAAAAGTACAAATCCAGTCAAAGCACATTAGGCATAATAGGCAGCGTCGTTGTGAGAGAGACACGGAAAATTACGAATCAACGAACCCAAAAAAAGTTCCGAAAGTAGGAGTTGTGTCCAGAATCAACGAAAAACAACGTACTCTACCGAAAGTACGAACGATTACGAATCAACAGGACCGAAAAGAAACAAACTGAAACTAAATACATTTTTCCGTTTGTGTACAAGTCTATATATCTTTTCGATCTGCCTTAATCATTTTATTTAAAAATAACAAAAATACATCAAACGTTGATCATACACACTACTGTTCAAAAGCTTTAGGTAGGTGTGAAGAAATGCTGTAGATTAACCACTTCAGCCCCAGAGGATTTGGCTGCCAAATGACCGGGCGACTTTTTGCGATTTGGCACTGTGTCGCTTTAACTGACAATTGCGCGGTCGTGCGACGCTGCTCCCAAACAAAATTGACGTCCTTTTTTTCCCACACATAGAGCTTTCTTTTGGTGGTATTTGATCACCTGTGCGTTTTTTATTTTTTGCGCTATAAACAAAAATAGAGCGACAATTTTGAAAAAAAGCTATATTTTTTACTTTTTGCTATAATAAATATCCCCCAAAAAGTATAAAAAAACTATTTTTTTCCTCAGTTTAAGTCGATATGTATTCTTCTACATATTTTTGGTAAAAATCGCAATAAGCGTTTATTGATTGGTTTGCGCAAATGTTATAGCATCTACAAAATAGGGGATAGTTTTATGGCATTTTTATTAATATATATTTTTTTTACTAGTAATGGCGGCAATCAGCGATTTTTAGCATGACTGCGACAATATGGCGGACACATCGGACACGTTTAACGCCCTTTGGGGAACATTCACATTTATACAGCGATCAGTGCTATAAAATGCACTGATTACTGTATAAATGTGACTGGCAGGGAAGGGGTTAACCACTAGGGGGCTAGGAAGGGGTTAAGTGTGTCCTAGGGAGTAATTCTAACTGTTGGGTGTGTGGCTTACTGTGACACGACACTGATCGCTGCTCCCGATGAGAGGGAGCAGACGATCAGTGTTCTGTCACTAGGCAGAATGGGGAGATGCCTTGTTTACACTGGCCTCTCCCTGTTCTGCATCTCTGTGACCCGATCGCGGTCCCACGGGCACGGTCACGGAGCTCGTGGCAGGGGCGGGGGTACTATATATACACATCCCTTTGTGCAGCCGTGCCGACATATATGTGCAGGACACGGTCGGCAAGCGGTTAAGAATGCTTTCAGAAATAGAAATAATAATAGTTTATTTTTATTAATTAGCAAAATGGAAAGTAAATGAATGGAAGAGAAATCCACATCAAATCAATATTTGATGTGACCACCCTTTACCTTAAAAACCACACCAATTCTTCTAGGTACACTTCAGCCTCGTACACACGAACGAGTTTCTCGGCAAAAACCAGCAAGAAACTTGCTGGCAGAGATTTCTTGCCGAGAAATTTGTTCGTGTGTATGGTTTCTCGTCAAGAAAAGCAACAAGAATCTCGACGAGAAAATGGAGAACCTGCTCTCTATTTTCTCGTCGAGATTCTCGTCAGCCTGTTTCTCGACGAGAAAATTGTGTGTGTACACTTACCTTTTCGCCGGGAAGCCCGCGCAGGCTCGGAATTAATTTAGACGCATGCGCGGTAGCTTCCTAGGCATAGGTAGGGTGAACAAAGATGGCGGCGACGGCACTGAATGTGACGTATTCGATGACATCACCGCGTTCGCTCCATTCAAAGAACCGCGGGTTCTTAGAAAGGAGCGTGTGTACACTCGGCCGGGACAAGTTTCTTGTCCAAGAATCTCGTCGAAAAAAACGACATGTTTTTTTCGACGAGACTCTCGGCCGTGTGTATGAGGCATTCCACACAGTTTTTGAAGGAACTTAGCAGACAAGATTGTTTCAAACATCTTGGAGAACTAACCACAGATTTTTTGAACAGCCACCAGAAGGATTTTTTCAAATCCTTCTGATGGCTTTCTGGGGGCCAAACCATCAATTCCAGGACCCCTTGTTCTTCTTTACACTGAAGATAGTTCTTAATGACTGTAAGTGTGGGGTCGTGGTCTTGCTGCAGAATTAATTTGGGGCCAATCACACGCCTCCTAGGCTTCTGCAGATAGAGCAATGTGCTGGCAACCTAAGGGGTTGTAGGCTTTGCTAGTTGTGGCTATTTACTTATAGGGCTCTTAACAACAAAAAGAGTGTAGTCATCCTATCGAAGTTAGTGCCTACCCAATGGTTCTACGGGCAGAATCAACAGAAATGAACTAAATATTTTATTGGGTACTTGGAAAACAGAAAGGCCAGTCTTACTGGTATGGGTGGCCAACAGTAATACAGCATGTGATTTTATAGTTTGACATGATTCTACTTTAAGCAGCTGAACAGAGTCATTTATAGTAGCTAATCTGCATTAGATACCTTTAAAAAAAAAAAAGAAATGGGAAACTTATGAAAATCACTTGATTTTTCTTTAGTTTGGATGAACCAAATACCGTAACTCAAAACTGAAGTGTAGGTATGGCAATCTATAACATTGTGATGTCACTGTCCCACCTCTCTATCTTATCCAATCACAGAACCCTTTGCATTAACCACTTGCTTACTGGGCACATATACCCCCTTCCTGCCCAGGCAAAATTTCAGCTTTCATCGCTGTCACGATTTGAATGACAATTGCGTGGTCGTGTGACGTGGCTCCACAACAAAATTTATGTCCTTTTTTTCCCACAAATAGAGCTTTCTTTTGGTGGTATTTGATCATCTCTGCAGTTTTTATTTTTTGCGCTATAAACAAAAAAAGAGCGACAATTTTGAAAAAAACACAATTTTTTCTTTTTGCTATAATAAATATCCCATTTTTTTAAAATAAAACATTTTTTTTTCCTCAGTTTAGGCCGATATGTATTCTTTTATATATTTTTGGTAAAAAAATCGCAATAAGCGTATATTGATTGGTTTGCGCAAACGTTATAGCGCCTAGAAAATAGGGGATAGAATTATGACATATATTTTTTTTTTTTAATAGTAATGGTGGCGATCTGCGATTTTTGTCAGGACTGCGATATTACGGTGGACACATCGGACACTTTTGACACATTTTTGGGACCATTCACATTTATACAGCGAACAGTGCTATACATATGCACTGATTACTGTATAAATGTGACTGGAAGGGAAGGGGTTAACACTAGGGGGCGATCAAGGGATTAATTGTGTTCCTTGCTAGGTGATTCTTACTGTGGGGGGAGGGGGACTGACTGGGGGAGGTGACCGATGGTTGTCCCTATGTGTAGGGACACACCATCAGTCTCCTCTCCCTGACAGGACGTGGATCTCTGTGTTTACACACAGGGATCCACATCCCTGGCTCTGTGACTGCCGATCGCGGGTACCTGTCGGACATCGCAGCCACCAGGCACACGCATCGGCGCCTGAGTAACGCGGTGGGCATGCGCGCGCGCCCCCCAGTGGCGGGAGGCCAGAGGCCGTCAATTGACGGCCTCCCGGCATTGTAGAGCCACCTTGTGGCCGTCAATTGTCGATGGCCCGGATAGGAAGTTTTTTAATTGTGTATATGCAATTCTAGTCTGCATCTCCCTAAGGTAATACCTAAAATCTGGCCTGTTAGTGGGTCCTGAGGACAAGAGTTGAGAATCACTGCTTTAAAGGCTCTTGACAAGTAAAAAATGAAAATCACAACTACCAAACCTGTATATTTAGCATTCCCCCAGGTAGGTTTCAGCTGGTGCAATCTACAGGTAGCTTATAGATGCTGTTTTAGGATAGACTTATGGATTGGTAGACTGTCTGTCTTCCAGGGTCTGGTCTCTTAACAAAACACAATGATACAGATCTACTTTCAACAGTGACTTTTAAGCAGGCTGGGTATTTTGATGATAATTTGTTTTTTTCACAGCGTGAATTAAAAATTGACATTTCTTTCTGATTGTTTATTTGATAGCTTAATTTAACTTTAATAGCAAAAGGGGTTCTGATATAATTCTATATTGGCTTGCTTCATATCCTGAAATAATACATCAACCATGAACAGTGATTTGTTTAGGGGCTGTAATGGGCATTTAATCTCCCCAGCTAGCCTAGTTTAAGACCTGCAAAAGCATTTTGCTTATCTCTGCTTGAATGTCCATGTGTAAAACCCACGATTTGCCTATTCAGGGCCAACAACAGGTTTACTTTATTTCCCCACCCCTAGCAGCATATACTTGCCTTTCCAATGCCCCCCCCCCCTCCCCCTAGACTATTTGGGGTTAATTTACCAAAGATGGATAGTGCAAAATCAGGCTCACTTCTGCATAGAAACTAATCAGCTTCCAGGTTTTATTGCCAAAGCTTAATTGAACAAGCTGAGGTTAGTAGCCGATTGGTTTCTAAGCAGGAGTGAGTCTGATTTTCCAGTCTCCAGCTTTAGTAAATTAACCCCTTTGTTCAGTGCTGGGTGGCAACGAAATGACCTGGTCATTCCACTGGCTGAATGTGGTAAAAGCAGAAAGAAGGTAAAGTGGAATTCCGGCTTACAACTAACTAGCCTTAAAACTGTCCCTTCCTGCCTTATAACACCTATGCTATCTAACATGTGTATGAAAGATGTAAATACTTAACTAATAAATGAAAAATTCTTCCGGCTATAGAAAAACATTTTTGAATGATTGGGAGCAGTGCACAAACAAGGTCCATAAAGACATGGATAAGCAAGTATAGGGTGAAGGGAACTTGAATGGCCTGCACAGAGTCCTGACCTCAACCCAACAGAACACCTTTGGGATGAATTAGTGTGGAGACTTGGAGCCAGGCCTTCTTCTCCAACATCAGTGCCTGACCTCACAAATGCACTTCTGGAAGAATGGTCAAACATTCCCATAGACACTCCTAAACCTTGTGGACAGTCTTCTCAGAAGAGTTGAAGCTGTTATAGCTGCACTGGGTGGGCCGACCCAATATTGAACCCTGCAGATTAAGACTGGGATGCCATTACAGTCCATGTGTGTGTAAAGGCAGGTGTCCCAATACGTTCAGTAATATAGTGTATGTGTGTGTATATATATATATATATACAAATATAATAAACACTGTGCACATATAACAAAAGTGTGTGAAGTACAATGGTGAATAATCAGAAAATTTCTGCCAACATGTGTAACTTAACATTTCACAGGACTTCCAAAACCAAGTGCCCTTCACCATCCTCGGGAAACACACTTGCCAAAAGTAATTTAAAAAGTAAAATAACAGATTAGGCAGAGACAGAAAATGTTCTCAGAAAAGGTGGTATTTCCCAAGGCTTCCACTTTAAACATTGCTCTTTTCCTTTTCCAGCTCCTCAATCCCTCAGGTGGATATATAGGTACCAAAGAAAACTTAGTGAGAGAACGTTCAATGAAAGTTTAATAAAACATGATGTAATATAATCACATATCACAATACAAAAGCAGGCTTGTAGTGTAACAACCAATATCCAGATGAAACTGAGAATCGACAAAGGAATGCAAGCAAGCCACCGGCTGCTCGGATCCCAGCAACTCTCACGGCTATAATCCAACACAGACCAGAGAAGCCCCAGCATATTAGGCTCTAACCCTACGCGTTTTGTCATTTATTGACTTCATTAAGGAGGATGCCTACTGTCGTTCTAATATATTCCAGCCCAGACCATGCAAGGATGTATCCCCAGGGCCAGAACATATCACACAACACACAGAGAGAAACCATTTACAATACATAAGCATCAACCTTGACAAGCATGTTTATCAACAAGATAAATACGAAACAAAGTAAAACTTCAATATTAAGTGAAAACAATTAATTTATGAATTACTAGCTGACTAGCTCTAGGGTGAGAGATGAAAAAAACCAACACAGTAAGCGCCATAGCAGTATAAAATTAAAAACACGTTAAAATCATCAAATCTCACTCAATAAATTACATAAAAATATTAACGCTTCAATTTTTTACAAAAGTTAATATTCATAAACTGATTTAGAAAAACTCTTAAATTATAAGTACATATAACCTAAATACAAAACCAAAAATCATTTTCTTTTTATGATCAAATACCTAAAATCACCAATTGATTCGTTATCCAAGAATATATGTATTTTATAATATATATATATATATATATATATATATATATATATATATATATATAGTATATGTATAAAATAAAATAATCATGTAGCTCTAACGATTTAATCGTTAAAGAATCAAGATCGCGATTCCACCCCCTCGCGATCTTAAAACAGCATTTCCACGATTCAGTGCAGAGAGTTCTCTGCTCACTGCAGACAGCTGTCAAAAAAACGCGGGTATTGACGTCACGGCTGGGGCTCCCTCCTCCTCCCCCTGTCGCCGGGCCAGTAGGAGAGAGGAGCGGAGCCTCGCGCCTGTGCAGTAGGCTTCCCAGCGTGAAGCCCAAAAGGCTACACTGCCGGGTTCCCTTACTCGCAATGGAGGTGGCATGCACCTGACAGCTGATGGAAACATCAGCTGCAGTGCAGTCATCGCTGGACTACAGGACAGGTAAGTGTCAGATTATTAAAAGTGTCAGATTATTAAAAGTCAGCAGCTGCAGTATGTGCAGCTGCTGGCTTTTAATTTTTGCAGTGGTGGGCGGACCTCCCCTTTAAAGACTAAACCTTTTTCTGACACTTATTGCTTACAAGTTAAAATCTGTATTTTTTGTTAGAAAATAACTTGGAACCCCCAAACATTATATATGACCCTAGAGAGTAAAATGGTATTTGTTGCAATATTTTATGTCACACTGTACTTGCGAAGCAGTCTTTCAAACACAATTTTTTTTGGTAAAAAATACACTTTAATGAATAAAAAAAAAAACTAAACAGTAAAGTTGGCCCAATTTTTTTGTATAATGTGAAAGATGATATTACGCCACGAGAATCGTGATCTTTATTTTAAGCAAAAAAATTGTGATTCTCATTATAGCCAGAACCGTGCAGCTCTAATACGAGTATATAAAGTTTTTTTTGAAAAAAAAAATATATTTTATACTGTATAGCCAAGGAGTTTATTTTAATTTATTTTATATGTACTTTGCGATAGGTGTTTTCCATAAATGTGCCTTCTGAAGCCTGCCTGGAATACTCCCAGTATGTTGCTAGGATGTCTTAAGCTGCTGGCGTGATCTCCCTAAAACACGTTTCAGGGATTCCTCTGTTTTATTAGCACCTCTATAGGAAAAGTGCAGGTTCACTTTAATTTTTCTAGTAGCTGAAACCTATCTGAAATTGTAATTTTCTTTTTGCACAGATCGGCAACGTAATCCACATACTAGAATGTCCTGGGTCCCCTTAGTCTTGGGTATTCTCACTGCTTTAGTCACAGTTGTGGCTATGACTTTAATCTTTCTGAGAAAGAGAAGAAAAGAAACAAGATTTGGGTGAGTACACTATATGTGACTTTCTAGTTCTTAATATGAGAATAGCACTTTTTCAAGACATCCATGAAATGGAAAGTTATTGCTGTAGAGAGAATTTTCTGATATTTACTAAATTATAATTAATTACCTTTAAAGTAAGACTAAACTGTCAAAGGATTATTTAGTTTTGTATAGCAATTTAAGTTTCACAGGATCACATTAATTTCTATATCATTCATGGGGTGGCACAGCATTTCATATTCATGAACCATGGGTTATGTTGCTGCTTACAGGAGATTGAACACTAGGGCACAAACAACTGAGGCTAGCCTCTAGGGGATATAACCCATCTTTTAGCAATCATGCTCATTTTTTCTTAAGGCAGCCATAGACCGTTTGAATCTTGGCTAGTTCAGCAGGATCCAGCCAAGTTTCGAACCATATATGGATAGGCTGAATATACCCAATTTGTATTGCTGCTAGCAATAATCACTGTTCTCTCAGCTGGGATGGCTTCCCCCACCCCCCGTCCCCAAAACCGGGAGATCCCCTAATTAACACTGACTTTGTTGAAGGGGGAATCAAGCAATTTTCTTTCCTGCAATCTGTGGCCGGCTTTACTGCCCTAAGAAGGTTGCAGATTTTTCTCTGCTACTCTTATTGTTCAAGTTTCTGTTGGAGAGTTCTGCCTTTATGATGATCCAGCATGGTGTGATCCTCCTTGCATGTTGGGGTTCTTTCTTTCCACCAGGGCAGTGGGTGATTCCTGGAACCACAGGCTACAGACCTCTCTGTTACAGTTTGTACGGTTATGCTTGGGCCTTGGCTAGTTTTCAACAAGATTTATAGCCAGTGGTGTCAGCATTAGAATTTGTCTGGATGCACGTTTTTGAAGGTGGGTTGGGTTTTTTTTTATTTTGGTTCTTTGATGGGCTTGGTTTTTGCCTACAGTTGTTATTGTCCTCCTGTTTGTTTTTTTGCAACTGCTTTGGGATGCCCCATGGTTCAAGAATATGAAACGCAGTGTCACTTAACAGATGAAAATGTTGTACTTGCAGTAAAATCTTTTTTATGTAGTCCATTGAATTATACTGAGCCCTTAAATTCCTGTGAATGCAGCCTGGGGACACATTGCAGTCTGAGACTTAGTCAGCAGCGCATGTCCTCCTTATGCCTACCAGAAACCCCCAGGACCCTGCCTGCCCAATGCTTGTGTGACAGATGCGAGGAAGCAGCTAAAACCAACTTTTCCTCATTGTAGCACCAGGTCTTGATAAGTCTAAACAGGCTTTTTCTGCTCTCCTCCAGCATCTAGTCTAGATCAGGTAACCACAAACTGCTTCCCAGCATCCCTGTCTTGCCTGGACATAATTGCAGTGAATGTTTATAAACCGCCCACGGAATAATTACACACTGCCACCATGATCCCGCTCTGCACCCACAAAAGTAGAGAATCAGTCAGTGCTTGCGGGACTGTGCACTATATCTGCTGGTGCAGTGGATGTTTACTAGCCGCTTACAGATAGAACACACAGCCCCACTAGTGCTGACTAATGCCCTGTACACATGATCGGATTTCTGATGGAATTTTCCGTCGGAATTCCGATGAAGCTGTCTTCCATCAGTCTTGCCTACACACCATCAGACAAAATTCCGACCGTCCCAAACGCCGTGACGTACAACACGTACGACGGCACTATAAATGGGAAGTTCAAATCCAATGGCACCACCCTTTGGGCTGCTTTTGCTGATTTTGTGTTACCGCGTGTTAGTAAAAGTTTGGTGAGAGCCGATTTGCGCTTTTCAGTCTCCGTGCTTTTCAGTCCGTTACAGCATGATGAATGTGCTATCTCCATAAGGAAGCTAGTTTTACCAGAACGAGCGCTCCCGTCCCATAATTCAGTCTGAGCATGCGTGGGTTTTTTTCTCCGATGGAGTTCCACACAGACGATCGGAATTTCCTATCGTTTTTTTTTCCAAATTTGAAACCTGTTCTATTTTTTTTCACCGATGGAAATAAGTCTGATGGGGCCCACACACGATCAGTTTGTCCGATGAAAACAGTCCATCGGACTGTTTTCATTGGACAAACCGATCGTGTGTACAGGGCTTAACATTGAACTGGTGCTTGTGTTTGGAATTGAGCTAACCCCTTCCCCTGCTATGCTGAATGATTGTCTTTAGTGCTCACCTGCTGCCAGACACAAGCACCATCACTCAGCCCTCATTAAATATTATTTTCCTTGGTTAAGATACACTCTAACAATTTTAATTTGATAATGTTTTAAACTTATTATAAAATAAGAAAGCCATTATTGTGGGCATACTTGGGACACTAAGCACCCCACCTTTTTTAAGCTGAGTGGGGAAGAACTGGATCGTCTTTTCAGTTTTTAATGCAGTTGGGTCCTCTCGTTACCTATCCTTATGACTAAAACGGCTCACTGGGGACGTTAATAAAAACTTGTTCAAGGTTCTAATACTTACCTACTGTAATGCTAAGACTTTGTACATATTATTACCCAGCTTCTTTAGTTATGTCTGCACAGATGAAAATGTATTATGCTTGTTGAGGTAAAGAAAACCATTATAACTTGTATACTATGTAGTTCTCAAATATTAAGTACCATATGCACACTTTCTAATAAAGATAATGAGTACAGTTTGTCAAAGTCTCTTGTGTGTTTTCACATTTTGCTCACTGAAATGTGTAACACTTGGAATAGGCAATTGCTGTGGATGAAATGAGGAATTGTTGGAAGTGACCAGCTATTCCTGACTTGTATATGCATAAACCTGAAGTTCCTCCTAAATTGGTTGGCGTCATCTTTGCAACTATTGATAGAGCTTCCCAAATGGCTGTATTCCACAATGATGGGAAACAAGATACGCTAAGGGGGATACCATGCACTGGTTCACTAAAATAATTAAAATGCAAGCTTTCAAGACCATTTTTTATTTATTTTTTATTATAAAATTTGCCATCTTTAAAGAGACCCTGTTGTGAGACTATTAATTTCAACAAATATCTTTCTATTATTATTTTTGCATTTAAAGTGGTTGTAAACCCTTTACAACCACTTTAACCTACAGGTAAGCCTAGATTAAGGCTTACCTGTAGGTGCTTGAAATATCTCCTAGACCTACACCGTCTAGGAGATATTTGCAATTTCCCCCGAACGATGCCTTCTACTGCGCATGCGCCGTCTTGAAAGGGCACGCTGTGCCGTTTCAAGCTGGGGTCATGCCGTGACTGGAGGCTCCCACGCACATGCGCGGGAGTCGCGGCCCCGGAGGGAAGAGGGGTGAAGAATGGACGCTCGCTGCCAGCAAGGAAAACGGGGACATCGCGGGCTTCTCCTGCAGGTAAGTGTCACATAATGGGCTACTATGCGATGCATAGTAGCCCGTTATGCTTTACCTTTGCAGGGAAACAAAGAGGAAGTTAAACCCATCAGGGTTTACTTCCTCTTTAATGTATTTTATGCATGAAAAAGCCTTGTGTAAACATCCAAGAGCCCTAAGACTACTGCTGGGCACCAACATCTTGGATGTGATGTCAGCAGCCCCAGCAGACCCATAACTGTCACTCAAGTGACACTCTATCTGTCAGCTACATAAAAGTTTATAAGAAGTGTAAGAAGCTCAGGGAAGGACTGAATGAGCTGGGCCAGCACAGAGAATAATTATACACTACCATAAAAGTAGAGACGTTTGGCATGCAAAGAGGTGGGAGCCATACTAGGAAATTTACCCTTCCAGTAGTCACATTTTCTAGCAAATTTAAATGCCCATTACAAGTGGAAAATAATTTGAAAAGTAAAACACTGCAAGTATGAACTTTAAATACTTGATTGTTCCATGCCTTTGCCTGCATTTTTGAAGTTACTGACAGGTATTTAAAGCAAAACAAATGCTTTGCCCATTCAGGACAAAGCCGCATCATTGCTGACCACCTTCTGCCTGGCTCTTTTATGTTGACCCTGTGGCTTGAATACTTTGAGTCTTTGAACTAAAACAAGTATGTGGAATCAAAGTATTGACAAAAATATGTAGAATGAGAGGTCAGCAACGGCAGGCTGCATGTTTATTTCAGGAAAGGATTCTCCTTAAAGAGAACCTGCCCTTGTAATGGCAATGAAGTTAAGTGAAAAGAAAAGTTTTAAAATCTATGGTTTAATATTAAAGGAAAAAAAAACTAAATATCTTTCAAAAGTCACCGCCTCCCATGTTTGAATGGAAATGAGTGCATATAAATTAATCCATGTGAATGCAAATGCGCGTTTTTCGTGTGCATGCATACAAAAATTATGCTTGCACCACACATATTGGGTGTCGCATTACACACCATAGTGAGAAGATGATCAACGCTAAATTGATGTAGAGACTCGCTGCCACCAACCTCCTAGGACACGTCTCAGGAAGCTGCAGGTCCATTCACAGAGTACAGCGCAATTCATGCATGCGCAGTGGAAAGCTGGCTGGGAGGTCCCAGCTGGCTTTCCACAAGCAGGATGGTGGCGGACCCAAAGACGGCAATGGATCCCTGGACTGCTAAGTGTGTGTTTTATTCATTTTGAATTTTTTTTAAGAAACAACTGTAGCTCCTCTTTAGCAAAACCTAATCTTTTAAATTTTACCGAAAAAAAAAAAAAAGAACACGGTATATATTGTGTTTGTGAACACTAAGTTTATTTGTGTGTATTTTTTTACTGAAAGTATAGATTTGATAAAGAGTAGTGTAAATAAAGTGCAAAATAAACAATTGCAACTACCACCATTTTATCCTGCAGGGCCTACTTTAAAAAAATATATATAATATTTTCAAGTTTAAAGTGTGTTTACATGAAAAAGCGCACATTTATGTATTTGTAAGCAAAATTTAAAAAAAAGATGCAAGCAGGGAAAGAGATAAATGGTAATTTTAGAGCAAATGCAATACAGTAACAAAGCAAGGTGTACTGATTTAGTGTACCACTGGGAATCAAAAGTACAGTAACCAGAACCAAGATCAGAGTGCAGTATCTCCAGGTGTCTGCGTACACACTTTGGTTCTTTGCAGAATACCCCAGTACGCTATAGTCTGAGATTTTTTTTTATAGGCATGTTGTGTCCTGCCCCTTCTTGCTCTCCATGGTTCCCTGTTGGCTATAAAGTGTGATGAACAAGCTCGTGGGCAACAGACAGACAAGGTAAGGAAAGCAGAAAGGGGCAGGCTATATCCAGAGCATGATACATCTGGTCACCATTTGCTTAATTAGAGCACCTTCGATTTCCAAATATTGGGATATTTTGCAAAATAAACCTGAAGCTACCTTCACTGTCACCTGCACAGGTGTTACAAAACTATCCAGGCCAAGTGTGATTTTAATTACTGATACCCTTTTTTGTTGTGTGTGTTTTCAAATGAAAGTATTTTTTAGGACTTTGCACAGCCAGATCAACTTTTTGATGCAATGATCTGTGCTATTTTTAAAGTTATCAAAACTATTTTTTTTATTGAAATTGATTTGAGGTGTAAAAATCTTTTTTTTTTTTGCTTGCAGGCATATGTTCGGCTCAATGTTGGGTCGAGGAGGGCCCGTTATCCAGTTTACAGCAGCCAGGTCATTTAATAGGAGAGGTACAGAGATGCTGGAAGCAACATGTAAGTGAATATGTGCTTTTTTTTTTTTTTTTTTATTTGGGTAGTTTACACAGCTGTCTCCTATTTTCTGCTGGGACAAATAAGTCAATTTCAAATGCAATTTGCACTTCAAGCAGGGTGTCAATTGCAACTGATTGAACAACTCCGGCAGTTGGAGGTACCCTGTAGTTCTGCTTCTTGAGGACTACGATCTATGAAGGCTTTCCATTATTGCTGTTATTCTTTAACAAAAGGATCTGTCATCTACACACAGCACTCAGGCATAGCATATAACTAAACATGTGTTACACTGACTGTGTGTCACAAACTGTGCGGTAACGTCCATGCTCATGAGGAGTCTTGGGAATGTGACTAGCCCGTTTACTTGCACAGAGCATGCATACTGAGTTTTGAGATTCTTGCTTCCCACTAGACAAGTGACACTGTATAACCGTGGTGCTCAAGTTGGAAATTAGAGGGCTCCAAGTACGGCCCTGCCACCTCCGTGGGGCTGCACAATAGCAGCTTGTTTTCGTGCACTAAAGTACATTGCATTGAGTAGACCGCACGTTTAAACTGACACACACCTCAATTCCTGAACATTTCAGTCCTGCTGTATGTTTTATGCACACTGAAGAGAAAGTAGGAGTAAAATGAGCCCCATCATTAGTCAGTGATAGTAACTCTCAAGCATTGGTGTCAGTGGCTACAATAGTAACCTCCAGCATTGATGTACGTAAGTGGCTGCAATAGTAACCATGGTGTAATTTAACAGAGTATTAACCCCCCCAGCATTAAAGCATTGTTTTAACCCAAAAAAAAAAATGGATCCTTTTCCTTTAAAGCATTTTATACAGCACAGTGCTTGTGCTGTGTCATTTGGCCCCCTGTAACACCTAAAAACCTGTCTGATCCAGCCAGTTTCTGCCCTACCCTATGTAAACTGACCACGGTGCATCATGGCTGCAGAGCCCTGACACCGTGGTCAGTTTATGTGCCTCAGTCATCCGCAGCTTGCTCTCATGTGTCTGTGTCCTCCTCCTCTGTCCTCTGTCCCCTCCTTTTTCTGCCTGTCAGCTAGTACCAGGGCCTAGTACCAGAGAGGATGGCAAAAACAACACCAAGTGGGTTAACAACCACTTTAATATTCTTCACTCCAATAATAACCCCAGCATTGGTGTCAGTCACCATAATAAATGAGCCCCTGCATTGGTGTCAATCACCACAATAATGACTGCCTACATTGGTATCAGTCACCACAATAATTATCCCCTGCATTGGTGCAAGGGACCACAGGAAATTACCCCCAGTATCCGTGTCAGTGGCCACAATAATAATGCCCAACATTGGTGGTAATAGCCACAGTAATGACCTCCCCAGCACTGATGTCAGTGACTGCAATAATAACCTCCATCACTGATGTCAGTGACTGCAATAATAACCCCCATCACTGATGTCAGTGACTGCAATAATAACCCCCATCACTGATGTCAGTGACTGCAGTAACCTCCAGCGTTGGGGTCATTAAGCACAGTAATAACCCTTAGCATTTCTTTCTCGTACATCACGGGACACAGAGCGACATAGTCATTACTAATGGGTTATATAGATACCTTCAGGTGCTGGCACTGGCAACTTCCAAAACCGGAAGTACCCTCCCCTATATAAGCCCCTCCCATCCGGGAGCACCTCAGTTTTTTGCCAGTGTCTAAGGTGTTGGCCAAGAAGAAATACACCACGAGTGTTTACAAAAATTCTGGCCCTTTATTGGCCAATCTAAGAACACAAGGTGTAATGATAATGGCATATCTAGATGACTTGTTGCTGATAGACCACTCAGTGAAAAAAATAGACGTGGTCGTTCACAAGACAATCAAGTATCTGGAATCTCACGGTTGGATTATCAACCGAGACAAGTCAGCCCTAAAAACCAGTCAAAAGTCTGGAATACTTGGGGCTAAGGTTGGATTCAGGCCAGAGAAAAATATTCTTGCCTCAAGGAAAGGTGTTGTCTTTAAAAGATTTGATCCACTTAGTGGGTACAAAAAAGACAGCCGTCCATACGCCTGTGCATGAGGCTGCTGGGAAAAATGGTGGCATCATTCGAAGCAGTACCCTACGGTCAATTCCATTCAAGGAATTTGCAAGGGGCCATACTGTCAGCCTGGAACAAAAAAGTTCAGGCCCTAGACTTACAATGTCCTTGTCCCCTTCCGTTCGCAAGAGCCTCCGTTGGTGGTTGGTTCCCCAAAATCTGGATAAAGGGAAATCCTTCAGTCCGATTTCTTGGAAGGTGGTCACTACAGATGCCAGCCTTATAGGCTGGGGAGCAGTACTGGAGCAATGGTCTCTCCAGGGCAGATGGTCGGATGCAGAAAAGGCCCTGCCCATCAATCTCTTAGAGATACGAGCAGCCCGGTATGCCCTGGTAGCATGGACATCCAAACTCCAAGGGTCCCCTGTCAGAATTCAATCAGACAATGCCACAGCAGTGGCATATATCAATCATCAGGGGGGCACCAGGAGTCGTGCAGCCCAGAGGGAAGTAAATTACATCCTGAAATGGGCAGAAAGATATGTCCCAGCCATATCTGCGGTATTTATTCCAGGAGTGGAGAATTGGAAGGCGGACTTTCTAAGTCGCCAGCAATTATGCCCAGAGGAATGGTCCCTTCACCCCGAGGTTTTCTGGACAATATGTCAGCGGTGGGGAACATCGAATGTAGATCTTCTAGCATCCAGATTCAACGCAAAGGTGGACAGGTTTGTCTCTCGGACAAGGGATCCCCTAGCTTGCGGCTCGGATGCCCTAGTGTTCCCTTGGGATCAGTTCAAGCTGATATATGCATTCACACCGCCACAATGGTTACCTCGATTACTCCGCAGAATCAGGGTAGAAAAGAAACCAGTGATTCTGGTGGCTCCAGCGTGGCCCCGAAGAGCGTGGTACGCAGAGATTGTAAAATGTCAGTGGGGAGTCCTTGGTCTCTCCCACGTCGTCCGGACCTGCTTTCGCAAGGACCGATATACCACCCTTCCTTACCAGCCCTAGGTTTGACGGCCTGGCTATTGAAGCCCACATTCTAAAAAAGAGAGGGCTCTCTAATCCTGTGGTATCTACCATGATCAATGCCAGGAAGCCGGTATCCAGGCAGATCTACTATAGAATCTGGAAGGCGTACATCGCGTGGTGTGAGGCCAAGAAATGGCATCCACATAAGTACGTAATAGGTAGGAGTCTGGACTTCCTACAGTGGGCTGTAGATAGGAAGCTTGCCTTGAGTACTATCAAAGGTCAGTTTTCGGCCTTGTCAATATTTTTTCAAAGGCCCTTGGCTTCGCATTCACTAGTCAAAGCCTTTAGATAAGGAGTGATGCGTATTAGTCCTCCGGTTAATATTCCCATATGTCCATGGGATCTAAACCTGGTTCTGTCGGTTCTACAGAAACAACCATTTGAACCATTACAGCATAGTTCCTTGGTTCTTCTCACCAGGAAATTGTTTTTTCTAGTAGCCATTTGTTCGGCTAAAAGAGTGTCGGAATTAGCAGCTATGTCCTGTAAGAGCCATATCTGGTTATCCATAAGGACAGAGTAGTGTTACGTCCTCATCCAGCCTTTCTTCCTAAGGTGGTATCAAGGTTTTCATTTGAACCAAGATGTGGTTCTTCCTTCTTTTTTCCCCAAACCTAGTTCGGTAGAGGAAAAGTTATTGCATTCTTTGGATGTAGTAAGAGCAGTTAAAGCTTATCTAAAAGCCACTGCTCAGATTCGCAGAACGGATACTTTGTTTATTCTGCCGGAAGGCCCCAGAAAGGGTCAGGCAGCGTCAAAATCTACTTTAGCCAAGTGGATTCAACAGGTCATTATGCAAGCCTATGGCTTAAGAAGGAGACCGCCTCCGTTCAAAGTTAGAGCGCACTCCACGAGAGCAGTTGGAACTTCATGGGCAGCGCATCACCAGGTCTCCCTGGCTCAAATCTGTAAGGCCGCAACATGGTCTTCAGTACACACGTTTACTAGGTTCTACCAGGTGGACGTTAGAAGTCAGGAGGATGTCGCCTTTGGGCGCAGTGTGTTGCAGGCCGCAAAAGATCCTCATGTCTGATGGCGCTCAGCTTATGTATGGTGTATCCCCCCCCCTCGTTGGGCATTGCTTTAGGACATCCCATTAGTAATGACTATGTCGCTCTGTGTCCCGTGATGTACGAGAAAGAAAATAGGATTTCTTTCTCGTACATCACGGGACACAGAGCGACATAGTCATTACTAATGGGTTATATAGTTACCGTCAGGTGCTGGCACTGGCAACTTCCAAAACCGGAAGTACCCTCCCCTATATAAGCCCCTCCCATCCGGGAGCACCTCAGTTTTTTGCCAGTGTCTAAGGTGTTGGCCAAGAAGAAACATGTGTTTTTCACTGAGCTTGCGTACAGGTTCTTTTGGGCCTCAGTAAGCTATTCCGGATCCGACCAAAAAAGCTTCATAGCTAAACGGTCGGTACCCGGGCCTTGCAGAGAAGAGCAAGGTTCTGCCTGTAATGCTTCTCTTAGGAGAGCTGGACCCTGGGATCCAGAGCTCTGGTCATACCCACGACCAAGATGTTTTCTGTGCAGGGTGCTATACAGGTCCAGGGGAGTGGAATCCTTGGGAACCCGGTCCCTGAAGGTTTGATTACAATGCCTGCCGTGATAGGTGAAGTTTGGGCTTTTGTGGACCAAACAAAGTCCTGCGGCGGGGAACAGGTAAGTGGGGGCCCCCAGGAACTTGGTTCTATTGGGGGACCCCCAAGCCTAATTTGTCTTTCTGTCTGTTACCTAACGGTATTCCCGCTAATATCTGTGCATGCCTGTAACTACTAAAAAAAAATGTAATAATTTTTAATGGTGGTCAAGAAAAAAAAAAAAAAAAAAAAAGTTTTTTTATATATGTTTAGTATATTAAACTGCGGTACCTGTGTTGTCCACTAGAGGCCGCTGTGGAATGTTTTTCTTGTCATATGGACTAGTTTCTTCTCAGAGAGCAAAGTCCAGGCAGCTGGTGAGTTCTCCTACAGGAAACTGTTTCCTCTGCCATGTTGCAGTGTTTGTCTATCCCCCGGCCTGCGGCAAAGGGGGCCCTGGCTCCTGTCCCTGGTTTCCATGTTTGAAAATTAGCGCCGAGGCGCACGTGGCCGCGCGCGTGCGCGTGCACGCGCCTCTATATTTAGAGGTGGCCGGAAAAAGGGGCGGGGCCTGGGGGATGACGCTCTGTGCGCGCCGCAGCGCTTCTGCGCATGTGCGGGCGTCCCAGCAGGTTTTTAAAAAGCCACATTATTGCAGTAAGCTGGCTATGAAGTACAGAGACAGAGCTGGCAACATTTAAAGGCATACAGCAAGCGGTTGATACAGGCATCCCCTAGAAAGGCACATTAGTAGACACCAACTGTGATATAGCAGCAATTGTGCTAGACTATTCTCAGTAAAAGTGGTGTATTACGGCTGGAATACCTCAGCTTTAGGCTTAGGAATATGCCGTCCAGTAGCTCCGGAACTGAATCTTCCAGGAAGCGAAGGGGGTCTCATCGGGCTCTGAGGATCTTGGGCATACTCCTGCTGCACCAGTCTCCCCTGAAGTTCAGAGGTAAGTGACCGTAGAGACCCCGCAGGGGTACTTGGTACTGTGGCTGTCCTCAGTCACCTGCTCCTGTGTATGTAACAGAGGAGGTTTTTTCCTCAGCTCTGGGAGGATTAGAGAGAGATTGTCAAAATTTATCGCTGCCTCCCTGTCAGGGAAAGCACGCCCGATCTCCGTCTCCTCCTTCAGAGTGCCTGTTAGCAGAGCAACAGTCCCATACAGGGATCGACCTGCCTGAAGGGGATCAGGATAAGGTTGATTCTGTTATAGAGGAATCAACAGTGGGGGAACCTTTTCTCAGCATCTCAAGCTGAAAGATTATGGGTTCAGTCTCTGACTAACATGGTCCGATCAGCATTTAAAAATGCACCTTGCGGAACCATCAACCACTACTGTATCCTCGTTGGGGTCGCTAGAAGCCCCCAGACTGTTTGTTCTTTTCCACTTCACCCTTTACTGAAAGGGCTCATTTACCAGGATTGGGAACGTCCTGAGAAAATATTTATTCCCCCAAGAGATTTCCGGTGGTCTATCCCATGGAGGATAGGTTCATCAAAAAAAAAAAAATTGAAGGTCCCTACAGTGGACGCAGCCATCTCTTGTATGTATAAATCACTGACATGTCCAGTGGATAATGTCCAAATGTTCAAGAACCCAATAGATAAAAGATTGGAGTCCTTATGAAAATCTGCTTGGTGATACAACCAGCAGTAGCAGCTATTGGGGTCTGCTAAGCAGTGAAGGATCAGTTGAAACAGGTCTTGAGGGACTTGACAGATCAGCAGGCTTTGCCCTAGCTGATCTACCTAGAGCCTTAGGCTTTGCGGTTGACGCCATATAGGATTCAGTCCATCAGGCCTCCCGCCTTACGCTGTCTATAGACATATGCGTAGGCTCCTATGGCTCAGAAACTGGTCTGCTGAAGCTCCCTGTAAAGAATGGCTGGTTAGCGTCCCATTTCATGGTGAACGCTTATTCAGGGAAAACCTGGACAAATATATCCAGAAAATTTCCAGCGGTAAAAATACGCTCTTGCCGGTTAAAAGCAGAGTTAGAGGTCCCTCTTTAAGGGGCCTGCTTCTCCAGTCCCTGGGGCATCGGCTGTGTAACAGTTCCGACGGCCTCCTCGGTCAAATCCCGGGGGTAAAAAACAGGGACAGTAGCAGGGTAATGAGAAACCCTGGGTCAGGGGAGGTACAAAACCTCCCCCAAAGTTAAATTCATTGAAGCCCCCACTCAGTCGGGTGGGGGGAGGACTCCAGTTGTTCGCAAAGAGACCTGGCGGGACACGATCAAGACAGATAGGTGCTCTCCGCAGTAGGTTTGGGATACAGTTTGGAGTTAAAAGACTCTCCTCCTTCCCATTTTTAAGGTCAAACGTGCCAAGGGATCCCCGGAAGAGAGAGTCCCTCCTGTTGGCACTAGAACAACTATTGCTCCAAGGAGTAATTATGGAAGTTCCCCTGGAAGAATGAGGGTTTGGGTTTTACTCAAACCTCTTTACAGTCCCGAAGGGGCTATACAAATTCCTGTATATCAGGACTTTCCGATGGAGTCGATCCGATCGGTGGCCACTGCCCTACAAGGGGAGGATTGGTTAGCCACGATCGACATCAAAGATGCTTATTTGCACATTCCCATCTTTCCAGTCCACCAAAAATTTCTACGCTTTGCAGTAGAAGGGCGCCATTTTCAGTTCAGAGCCTTACCCTTCGGTCTGGCCACAGCACCAAGAGTGTTCACAAAAATTCTGGCCCCATTATTGGCCAATCTAAGAACACGAGGTGTAACGATAATGGCATATCTAGACGACTTGTTGCTGATAGACCACTCAGTGGAAAAACTAGAAGTGGTTGTTCACGAGACAATCAAGTATCTGGAATATCACGGTTGGATTATCAACCGAGACAAGTCAGCCCTAAAACCAGTCAAAAGTCTGGAATACTTGGGGCTAAGGCTGGATTCAGACCAGAGAAAAATTTTCTTGTCTCGAGAAAAGGGGTCGTCTTTGAGAGATTTGATCCGCTTAGTGGGTTCAAAAAGACAGCCATCCATACGCCTGTGCATGAGGCTGCTGGGAAAAATGGTGGCATCATTCGAAGCAGTACCCTACGGTCAATTCCATTCAAGGAAGTTGCAAAGGGCCATACTGTCAGCCTGGAACAAAAAAGTTCAGGCTCTGGACGTACCAATGTCCTTGTCCCCTTCCGTTCGCAGAAGCCTCCGTTGGTGGTTGGTTCCCCGGAATCTGGAAAGAGGGAAATCCTTCAGTCCGATTTCTTGGAAGGTGGTCACTACAGATGCCAGCCTTTTAGGCTGGGGAGCAGTACTGGAGCAATGGTCTCTCCAGGGCAGATGGTCGGATGCGGAAAAGGCCCTGCCCATCAATCTCTTAGAGATACGAGCAGCCCGGTATGCCCTAGTAGCATGGACATCCAAACTCCAAGGGTCCCCTGTCAGAGTTCAGTCAGACAATGCCACAGCAGTGGCATATATCAATCGTCAGGGGGGCACCAGGAGTCGTGCAGCCCAAAGGGAAGTAAATTACATCCTGAGATGGGCAGAAAGATATGTCCCAGCCATATCTGCGGTATTCATTCCAGGGGTGAAGAATTGGAAGGCGGACTTTCTAAGTCGCCAACAATTATGCCCAGGGGAATGGTCCCTTCATCCCGAGGTTTTCCGGACAATATGTCAGCGGTGGGGAACACCGGATGTAGATCTGCTAGCATCCAGATTCAACACGAAAGTGGACAGGTTTGTCTCTTGGACAAGGGATCCCCTAGCGTGCGGCTCGGATGCCCTACTGTTCCCTTGGGATCAGTTCAAGCTGATATATGCATTCCCACCGCCACAATTGTTACCTCGATTACTCCGCAGAATCAGGGTAGAAAAGAAACCAGTGATTCTGGTGGCTCCAGCGTGGCCCCGAAGAGCATGGTACGCGGAGATTGTAAAAATGTCTGTGGGGAGTCCTTGGACCCTCCCACATCGTCCGGACCTGCTTTCGCAGGGACCGATATACCACCCTTCCTTACCAGCCCTAGGTTTGACGGCCTGGCTATTGAAGCCCACATTCTAAAAAGGAGAGGGCTCTCTAATGCTGTGGTGTCTATCATGATCAATGCCAGGAAACCGGTATCCAGGCAGATCTACTATAGAATCTGGAAGGCGTACATCGCCTGGTGTGAGGCCAGGAAATGGCATCCACGTAAATACGTAATAGGTAGAATTCTGGACTTCCTACAATGGGCTGTAGATAGGAAGCTTGCCTTGAGTACTATCAAAGGTCAGATTTCGGCCTTGTCAATATTTTTTCAAAGGCCCTTGGCTTCGCATTCACTAGTCAAAGCCTTTATACAAGGAGTGATGCGTATTAGTCCTCCGGTTAATATTCCCATATGTCCATGGGATCTAAACTTGGTTCTGTCGGTTCTACAGAAACAACCATTTGAACCATTACAGCATATTTCCTTAGTGCTTCTCACCAGGAAATTGTTTTTTCTAGTAGCCATTTGTTCGGCTAAAAGAGTATCGGAATTAGCAGCTATGTCCTGTAAGGAGCCATATCTGGTTATCCATAAGGACAGAGTAGTGTTACGTCCTCATCCAGCCTTTCTTCCTAGGGTGGTATCGAGGTTTCATTTGAACCAAGATGTGGTTCTTCCTTCTTTTTTCCCCAAACCTACTTCGGTAGAGGAAAAGTTATTGCATTCTTTGGATGTAGTAAGAGCAGTTAAAGCTTATCTAAAAGCCACTGCTCAGATTCGCAGAACGGATACTTTGTTTATTCTGCCGGAAGGCCCCAGAAAGGGTCAGGCAGCGTCAAAATCTACTTTAGCCAAGTGGATTCGACAGGTCATAATACAAGCCTATAGCTTGAGAAGTAGACCGCCTCCGTTCAAAGTTAGAGCGCACTCCACGAGAGCAGTTGGAACTTCATGGGCAGTGCATCACCAGGCCTCCCTGGCTCAAGTCTGTAAGGCCGCAACATGGTCTTCAGTACACACGTTTACTAGGTTCTACCAGGTGGACGTTAGAAGTCAGGAGGATGTCGCCTTTGGGCGCAGTGTGTTGCAGGCCGCAAAAGATCCTCATGTCTGATAGCGCTCAGCTTATATATGGTGTATCCCCCCCCTCATTTGGCATTGCTTTAGGACATCCCATTAGTAATGACTATGTCGCTCTGTGTCCCGTGATGTACGAGAAAGAAAATAGGATTTTTATAACAGCTTACCTGTAAAATCCTTTTCTTGGAGTACATCACGGGACACAGAGCTCCCGCCCCTCTTTGGGGACACTTATTGCTTTGCTACAAAACTGAGGTGCTCCCGGATGGGAGGGGCTTATATAGGGGAGGGTACTTCCGGTTTTGGAAGTTGCCAGTGCCAGCACCTGACGGTAACTATATAACCCATTAGTAATGACTATGTCGCTCTGTGTCCCGTGATGTACTCCAAGAAAAGGATTTTACAGGTAAGCTGTTATAAAAATCCTATTTTTTATAACAGCTTACCTGTAAAATCCTTTTCTTGGAGTACATCACGGGACACAGAGCTCCCACCCCTCTTTTGGGGACACTTATTGCTTTGCTACAAAACTGAGGTGCTCCCGGATGGGAGGGGCTTATATAGGGGAGGGTACTTCCGGTTTTGGAAGTTGCCAGTGCCAGCACCTGAAGGTATCTATATAACCCATTAGTAATGACTATGTCGCTCTGTGTCCCGTGATGTACTCCAAGAAAAGGATTTTACAGGTAAGCTGTTATAAAAATCCTATTTTTTGTCAGTGCGCACTTTGGGTGTGAATGTGTACAAAATGATGCTTGCGCCACACATATTAGATATTGCATTGCACACCAGAGTGAGAACAAGAATTATAGAGCCTCTGTCCATGGTTACCTCTAAGCTGATGTAGAGGCTTACTACCTGCAGCCTCCTGGGACACGTCTCTGGAAGCTGCGGGTGCATTCACTCATGCATGCACAGTGGAAAGCTGGCTGTGACGTTCTAGAAAGTCACAGCCGGCTTATCACAAGCAAGATGACAGCGCTGGGGACCCAAAGACAGACAAAGAACTGGCCTGGATGAAGACCGCGCTGGATCCCTGGACTGGTAAGTGTGTTTATTAATTTAATATATTTTTTTCTTTTTTTAGATATGACTGTAGCTCCTTTTTAGCAAAACGTAAAGTGGTTGTAAACCTTTACAACACACTTTATGCTACAGGTAGGTCTATAATAAGACTTACCTGTATCTACCCTGGATATCTCCTAAACCTGAACGGTTTAGGAGATATCCCCTGTATTTGCATGTGCCGATGTAATCGGCACATGCGCACTGAAGCAATGGCACGTACGTGCCGTTGCTTTCAGTGACTGTGCCGTTACCAATAACAGCGCCGGAGCCGCGATACCCGGAAGTAACGACATGTCGCCGGCCGGTGCTGTGTCGGGCACTGCAGCGGGGGCTTCGATCCCAGGTGAGTATTACATATTGAGCTAGTATGCTATGCATACTAGCTCATTATGCCTTTGTCTTGCAGGTGTTAGCTTTTTTTTTTGGGGGGGGGGGGGGGGAGTAGGTTTACAACCACTTTATCTTTTTATATTTTACCAAGAAAACAGGGATTATATTGTGTTTGTGAGCATTAAATGTAATCTGTGTATGTTTTTTACTGAAAATATAGATTTGATAAAAAGTTGCATAAAAAAAATGCTGCTACCACGGTTTTATCACGCAGGGCCTTCTTTCAGAACATATATAATATTTTCTGGTTTAAAGTGGGTTTACAGGTAAAAAGAGCACATTTCTTATACAGTATTTGTGAGCAAACTAAAAAAGGGCAATGGCAGTGAAAGGGATAAGCAGTAATTTTAGAGCAATTACAGTACAGTAACAAAGAAAAGGGTACCGATTTAGTATACCTCTGAGCAACAAAAGGGCCAGCACAGAAAGCAATTAGATGCTCCCAGAAGAGGAGAAGGGTTATAATGTGTGAGGTGGGAGCTGTACTAGGGAATTGACTCTTCCTGGACGAGTAACATTTTCTAAAAAGTTCAAAGGCACATTGCAAGTGAATTAAAAAATTATTTATGGAAAGAAAAACACTGCATTTGAAATGCTTGATTTTTCTTTGCTTTTACCTGCAATTTTTTATGTAGGTGACGGGGTCTTTTTACCAATAGCTCCATGACAGTTTGGCTCAGAATGCGCACTTGCAGTTTAGTATAAGAGCATCCTCCATTGTGTTTGAAAGGCAGGATTGTGCAGCTAAAATGTATTAAAGTGATTGTAAACAATCACTTCGTAAAACAAACCATTTAGTTTAAAAAATAAATAAAAGTCAATTTTTTTTATATAGATATAAAACAAAAACATTATACATACCTTTTTTCCTAATAAATTATCACATTCCCTCTGTTCTCAGCTGCATAAGAGCTGGGGGGAGGAGAAGCAACAGCACACTGAGCGTGGCAGTGAATGGCTGTGCGGGGTGGGGTGTCAGGACAAATCTGATCATTGGAGGAATGTACATCGAGTTCCCAGCAAAGCAAGAGAACTGACTACGATGTGCTCTCCTGCTTAGTGTGGTCAGTTTTTAATATGAAAGCGCAAGCAGACTAGCAAAAACACCAGAGGTTTTGCATAAAGGAAGCAATACAAAAAGAACAGGAGACTTTCTCATACAAGCACAAGGTACAGCAGGAACAGATCAGAAATATGAAGTGTTGGGGTTACAATCGCTGTCATAGTAATTGTGCATTTCACATCTTCCAGCGGTGCTGTGCAAAGCATCAGATTGTGCTATTTGTAAATGTTGCAACCAATGTGAGCACAAGGCTCAATACACAAAACGTATAATCGCATCTCTAACGATCGCTATGGCTTGTAACAGATTTGTAAAACGTATTTTCATCTGAGTGGGTATCAATCGTTCTCTTTCCTATGGAGAGAAGGGATACGATTTTTACCCTGTGTTTTGCTAACGCCCAAATGAGAACATTGTGGCACTGTGGCACTGCGGTGCTCTAGTACAGTGGTAGAGTCATAGGTGTCTTCCCAGTCTTTCTTGTTGAAGCATCTTTATATTAATAACCATCCTATGACTAGGCTCTGACCCATGATAATTTATAGAAAAAATAAAATCTTCTGTGGATTAACAGGTAATTGATTTCTCCTTAAATTGGTAGTAAACTGTGTAATATTAAAAAAATAAATCCTCCTGCAAGGCAATGTTATAATGTGCTAGTATGCATTGTATTCTAGCACATTATGTGAAACCTACCCATTTAACTGTCTTTAAAGCAAACTTTCTTTATCGTACACCACGGGACACAGAGCTAGTCATTACATAATGGGTTAAGGGTCACCAGCGGTGATTGGACACTGGCACAACCAATGGAAGACAGTTCCCCTCCATATAACCCCTCCCATCAGGGAAGTACCTCAGTTTTTCCGCCAGTGTCGAAAGGTGTTGGACGCGTTAGGAGGTGCTAAAGGAAAGCTCTACCAAAGAGACCCTCTGGGGGTAAAAGAGCTATGCTTTCGGATCCATCCAAGACGCCTACAAATGAGCTGAATCTGGATGGGATCCGGGCCTCATCCATGAGGCGTCGCCTGTAATGTCTCTCTTCGGAGGACTGGGCTCTAAGATCCAGCACTTTCGCTATTTCGCTATAAAGTCCTGGTAAGAGTCTTGTACAAGGCCCAGGGGAGAGGTATCCTTTAAATAGGAACCCATATCCCTGAAGGTTGGCACACATAGCCCACCGTGAAGGGTGAAGTTTGGTATCTGTCTGAAATCTTTCAGCAGAAAAACCTGCGGCGTGGATAAGGTGAGATTAGAAGGTCCATAACTAGGTTGGGACCTTTTTCAAAAAGTGGATGTCTTTTTTTTCCACCACTGGGGGGAGTAAAGAGCTGAATATACTCACCTCACTCTGTTCAGTGTCGGCTTCGGCGAAGTACACTGCTCGTCACCTCCGCTGCTGAGCTTGCTGGGGCACCCCGATCCTCCTTTCGGTGGCCGACCAGACACCTGCAGATGCAGGTAAGTGGGAACAAGGGCTGATGAGAGTCCTCTCTCACTATGGCCACCGCCATAGCGCTAAGGGCCGCGCGCGCGCGCGCTTTATCGGAGGGGGGGGGGCGAAGGCGTGCGCAGGCACGTGGCGCGCGCAGGCACAGAAACGGCGCCAATTTTAAATGACTGTCAGTGTGAGAAGCACTGCAGCAGCAAGCAAGCTCGTTAGTTCTCTTATTCCTGGCAGAGAAACACAGCAGCTATACAGGGACGTAAGACTCCATGTGGTTGGATTGGGTACTTCCTAGAAGACATCCATGTTATGCATAGTTATGTGTTAAAAGTTGCATACTTAATGTATTTGCTAAACTGAACACGGTAGTATATGCATTTAGGTACCTTGTATTTTGTCTAAACGGTAAGCCTTCCAGGGGAAGTAATACGGACAAAAAGAGATAAGAAAGCACCACCGCCTGAGAGGAGGCTCTAGCTGTGCTGACTCGGTACCTTTCTCTCCTGGGTTGCTAAATGCACCTGTTCAGGATGAGCCATTACCTCTGTCAGGTATGGCGGCTTCCCCAGTGGAGCCTGGGCCTGTATATGTCACTGAGGACACTTTATCAGCTGCCCTAAATAATCTGGAGGAAAAAATTGCTACCTTAATCGCTAAGTCCTCTAAAAAGGAACAATAAGCGAAGCAGGTCTCTTCCAGTATTGGACCTCCCTTCAGAAGTACCTGAGGGAGGAGGATGAGGAGGAGGAGGCTACATCAGCAGAGGATGAGGAGCCAGATTTTAAGGTCACAGGTACAATGCTATAGCAGTGCATTTAAGTTAACCTCTGCGGAGGTAACGGAATTACCTGTCTCCTCCCTAGGGTCATTAAGATCCCTGCAAGGTGCATGCTCCTTCCCGGTTCATCCGTTACTAGAGGATCTAATATACGCAAACTGGCAACATCCAGATAAGCGTTTCTCACCTCCAAAAAGGTTTAACATTCTTTATCCTATGGGGGAAAATTTTTTTTTTTAAGAAATGGAGCCTGCCTGCGGTAGTTGCGGCTATTTCTTGTGTAAATAAAAACCTGACATGTCCGGTGGATAATGTACAAGGGTTTAAAAGATCCTTCTGAGAGGAAGTTGAAATCCTCCTTCCTTTTGGCCGGCTCAATTACCCAACCTGCAGTAGCAGCAGTCGGTATGTGTCAGGTCATCAGCCAACAGGTAAAGCAGGGGCTGAAGGAACTGCCTTCAGAGCAGGCTAGAAATTGGGAAAAATTTGCCTAAAAGCCTTATGCTTCACAGTGGATGCCATGAGAGATTCTATCATACAGGCATCACGCCTTACACTCCAGCTGGTACAGATGCGCAGAGTACTTTGGCTTAAGCATTGGTCAGCGGAGACCCCATGCAAAAAGCTGTTGGCAAGTTCCCGTTCCATGGCGAACGCCTATTTGGGGAAGATTTAGAAAAATATATACAGAAGATCAAGTGGTAAAATGACTTTTACCTGAGAGAAAGAAAAACAAGAGATCTTGTTTTAAACGCTCTCTCCCCAGCTCCCGGGAAATCTGACTCCAACCAGTGGCGGCGGCCTGTTTTAGCCGCCCACAAAAGCCAAGGGGCAAGCTCAGAAGAACAAGAAGCCGTGGGGTGCAAGAGCTAATAAGCAAGCCCCCAAAGCCTCTCAGTGAAGGGGCGCCCCCGCTCGGCCGAGTGGGAGGAAGGCTTTGTCAGTTCTGAGCAACTTGGTGGTCAGAAATCCAGGACAATTGGGTAGTATCCACAATATCCTCAGGGTACAAACTGGAATTTCGAGAGATCCCATCTTCTCAATTCCGAGGTTCAAGACTCTCCAAGGATCCACAAAAAAGAGAATCCTTCTTCAAAGGTTTGAATCACTTAATGGCTCAAGGGGTAGTTACAGACGTACCCCAAAAAGAGCGAGGTTCAGGTTTTTACTCAAACCTCTTTGTGATTCCAAAGCCAAATGGAGATGTCAGACCCATCCTGGATCTAAAATCCCTAAATCGGTTCCTGAACGATCGCCATTTTCGAATGGAAACGATCCGATCCGTGGCCGCCACTTTAAAGGGCGGAAAATTCATGGCGTCCATAGATATCAAGGACGCACATTTACACATACCCATCCTCCCCGCTCACCAAAGATTCCTAAGGTTTGCGGTAGAAGATCGCCACTTTCAATTTGTGGCTCTGCCGTTTGGTGTAGCCACCGCGCCCATAGTGTTCACAAAGGTGCTAGCTCCTCTGTTAGTAACCTAAGAACACGGGGCATTGCGGTAACAGCCTATCTGGACGATCTACTAGTAATAGATCAGTCAAAGGACGGATTGGGTCACGCTGTACACACTACAGTAGGATACCTGGAGCATTTAGGATGGATTATAAATTTACAAAAATCCTCTCTCCAGGCCCAAAGAAGGATAGGGTACCTGGGCATGATCATAGATACAGCCCAAAACGAGGTATACCTGCCAGAACCGAAGATACAGTCTCTGAAAGACCTGATCCACAAGGTCAAAGCAAACAAGAGGCCGTCTATTCGCCTTTGCATGAGACTATTGGGAAAGATGGTAGCCTCCTTCGAGGCGGTCCCTTACGCCCAGTTTCATTCGAGACTACTTCAAGGCAATATTTTAGCTTCCTGGAACAGGAAGAGCCAAGCTCTGGATATACCCATGCGCCTGTCCTCACAAGTACGCCACAACTTCGATTGGTGGCTAGAAGCCAGGAATTTACGGAAGGGAAAGTCCTTCCTCCCAGTGGCCTGGAAGGTGGTATCTAGGAATACCAGCCTATCGGACTGGGGTGCAGTATTCGAGGAGGCTTCTACCCAGGGAACCTGGGCCAAGACTCAGGGGATCCTGCCCATCAATGTGCTAGAGATCCGGGCGGTATATCTAGCCCTCAAAACCTGGACATACAGGTTACAGGGCTACCCAGTTCGGGTTCAATCCGACAATGCTACTGCAGTAGCTTACATCAATCACCAAGGAGGCACCCGCAGTCGGGCAGCCCAAAGAGAGGTGAACCGGATCCTGGCATGGGCAGAAGAGCATGTACCTTGCCTTTCTGCAATCTTCATTCCAGGGATGGAAAATTGGCAAGCAGACTACCTGAGTCGTCAGCAGCTGCTACCAGGGAGTGGTCTCTTCACCCCGAGATCTTTCAGGCCATATGTCTGAGATGGGGAAACCCAGATGTAGACCTGCTAGCTGCCAGGTTCAACAAGAAATTGGACAACTTTGTGTCCAGAACGAGGGATCCTCTAGCCTACGGGACAGACGCTCTAATAATACGGACGCTCTAATAACTCCATGGAATCAGTTCTCACTGATCTAGGCATTCCCTCCGATCCCTCTTCTACAAAGACTGCTTCGCAGGATCAAGGAGGAGGGAATACCAGTAATCCTAGTGGCCCCAAACTGGCCCAGGAGGCCTTGGTATGCCGAGATTGTAAAAACGGCGATAGGAAGGCCCTGGAAGTTTCCACTCCGACACGACCTGCTGTCACAGGGTCCAGTATTCCACCCTTCCTTACAAAGGCTAAAGTTGACGGCCTGGCTGCTGAGACCCACATTTTTAAAAAGAGAGGGGTCTCTGGCCCGGCTCTTTCTACGCTCATTAATGCTAGAAAGCCAGCCTCCAGACTCATCTATCAGAGAGTCTGGAGAGCATACGTTTCCTGGTGTGAATCCAGAAGTTGGAATCCTCAGAAATATGAAATAAGCAGGATTCTTGCTTTTTGCCAGTTAGGAGTGGATATGAATTTAGCCCTTAGCACCATCAAAGGGCAAATATCGGCTCTATCAGTCTTCTTTCAGAGACCATTGGCATCTCACTCCCTAGTTCGGACATTCATTAAGGGGGTACTGAGGATAAATCCTCCAGTTAGGACTCCCTTGTGTCCATGGGATTTGAATTTGGTATTGTCAGTGTTGCAAAAGCAACCTTTTGAACCTATTCGCCATATTTCTTTAATTATATTAAGTAGGAAGTTGGCTTTTCTGATTGCTATAGCTTCTGCTAGGAGAGTATCAGAGCTAGCAGCTCTTTCTTGTAAAGAGCCTTGTCTAATTTGTCACAAGGACAAAATCGTACTACGACCCCATCCGGCTTTTCTACCTAAGGTGGTGTCGGCTTTTCACTTGAATCAAGACATTGTTCTGCCTTCCTTTTTTCCAAACCCGCGGACGGCGGGGGAAAATTATTACACTCTCTAGATCTAGGGAGAGCGGTAAAGGTGTATCTGCAAGCAACCGCTCAGATACGTAAAACAGATGTTTTGTTTATTTTACCAGATGGGCCCAAGAAGGGCCAAGCGGTATCAAGATCCACCATTTCCAGGTGGATTAGACAAGTAATTATTCAAGCTTATGGTTTAAAGAACAGGACTCCTCCTTTTCCTGTTAAGGCGCACTCTACCAGGGCGATAGGTGCTTCATGGGCAGTGCACCACCAGGCCTCGATGGCTCAGATCTGTAAAGCTGCAACTTGGTCTTCAGTCCATACATTTTCCAAATTCTATCAAATAGATGTGAAAGGACATGAGGATTCCGCCTTTGGGCGAAGTGTGCTGCAGGCAGCAGTATAGGGCTTCTGGTCCGCAAGCGGCCTGTTTTGATCTGTGTCTCCCCCCCTTCATATGAGCATTGCTCTGGGACGTCCCATTATGTAATGACTAGCTCTGTGTCCCGTGGTGTACGATAAAGAAAATAGGATTTTTATAACAGCTTACCTGTAAAATCCTTTTCTTGGAGTACACCACGGGACACAGAGGTCCCCCCCTTCTTATGGGAACCTTACTGCTTTGCTACAAAACTGAGGTACTTCCCTGATGGGAGGGGTTATATGGAGGGGAACTGTCTTCCATTGGTTGTGCCAGTGTCCAATCACCGCTGGTGACCCTTAACCCATTATGTAATGACTAGCTCTGTGTCCCGTGGTGTACTCCAAGAAAAGGATTTTACAGGTAAGCTGTTATAAAAATCCTATTTTAAACTGTGCTTTGGCCATGGAGGGCAACAGATGTTTAACACAGGACCACACAGACAGAAGCTTATACTTCCATTCCATCCTCTAAGGCAGGGGTGTCAAACTCCAATTTCATCGTGGGCCGCATCAGCATTATGATTGCCCTCAAAAGGGCCGGTTGTATCTGTAAGACTAGATGTCCAGCGCATCCCCCTCCCCTTTACATTAGATGTCAAGTGCCACCCCACCATCAGACGTTGAGTCCCCCACTCTCCCTTACATCAGAGTGCACCCCCCTTTCCTTATGCTGCTGCTGGGAAGAAGCTGAATGCATTGCTTGAAAGCAGAAAGTAAGGGTCTGGAGTAGGACCAGAGGAGGGCTGGAGCTGCAGGAGAGGTGCGAGGGCCACATGAAATGGCCTGGAGAGCTGGATTCGGCTCGCGGGCCTTGTGTTTGACACCTGTGCTCTAAAGTGTTGCTCCATATGCCGCCAACAATAATGCCGCGTACACACGACCGCTTTTCTCGACGAGAAAAACTGCATTTTTTTTTTCGCCGAGAAAAACGATCGTCTGTGGGCTTTATGTCGTTTTTCTCGTCGAGAAAAACGGCATAAAAAACGACGAGAAAAATTAGAACATGTTCTAAATTTTCTCATCGTTTTTTCCAGCATTTTTTTCCGCGGCAGTTTTCCCATAGGGAAACACTGCCGCGGAGCCCACAGACGGTCGTTTTTCTCGTCAAGAGAAAAAATGACAGGAAAAACGACCGTGTGTAGGGAACCAAGCGGTTCCCTCGTTTTTCCTGTCATTATTCACGGCGGTTTTTTAACCGCCGTGAATAATGATCGTGTGTACGCGGCATAAGAGAAGGAAAAGCCTTATGTAGACTCCAAGTCTATATTGGTTGGAGTTTACATAGGGCCGAGGACTCTCCCACCCTTTTGTGATGCTGCTAGTGGAATGAACATTTACCAAGCACTAGCACTGTTATAAAGTAGGAAGAGGAAGCTTCCCATAGCCAGAAATACTGGATATTTTTTTTGTTGGCAAGTTAAATTTAATTACATTAAATACATCATTAAAGATAGTAATAGCTCCCCAATCGATCATTAAATCATTCTTTCACTTGCCTTATGTGCTACTGCTCATGCTGTGGCCGTTGCCATCCTATGTGTGGGCATCTGAGGCCCAGTTCCTTTTTTTTCCCTGTTTTCGTGGAGAGGTGCATGCTGGGTAACCAGATGGGGGACCCATCTCGATAGAACAGCGCTGGCTGCACTCACAGCAATACATCAAGGGTCGGGTGTATTATTGAGAAGTCATTTTTTACAGGTTAATACAGCAAGGGGCGGGTGTATTGATTTTTTACAGATTGGACATCTCGATAGAATGGCCCTGGCCACGCTCACACCAATACTGCAAGGGGCGGGTGTATTATCACTGCTCAATAATACAACCGCCCCTTTTTAAAAACCATCCGCCCCTTGCTGTATTGTGTGAGCGCGGACAGCGCTCTTCTATCGAGATGGGACCCATACTGTTAGAACAGTGGCGCTAGTAGCGCAGGTTGTTTCTTTTGTTGTCATGACAACGGGCGGCGGCGGCGGAACGTCCCGCCCCGTTGTTATGACAACACAGATAACACAGGCAGAGAAAAGCGCATAGTCTCCTGGGAAATGATGACACTCATTTCCCAGGAGTCAGTGCGGCTTAGGTAGGATAGGAGAACCACCTCTGTCCAGGAAGAAGGCAGATTAGCAATTCTGCCTAGCAACAGGGTGATCAAGGCAATGTAAAAAAAAAAAATTCACAGAATCTTTTTAAACATGTTAAAAGGAAGCTATAGAAGTAAAGTATGATTTTAGGGTGGAGCGCCGCTTTAATAACATGGCACAACAAACAAGAGAAAAAGGCACAACAACAATTACCTTTATAAAAAATGTACAAAAAAAAAAACTGAAATGCGCAAACATTTCCCTTTACATTATGACGGGCTATATTCTTAGCCCAAAAAATACTTGCAGACACTCTTCAATTCTAACTGATTTATTAAAAGGAAGTATTCTATCTTACTGCTTCTTATAGTCTCAATGAAATTGCCAAGCAAGAACATTAGTTATTTTCCAACAGGGTTTGGAAACCGATTTAAATGACTTGAAGCAAACTTAAATGACTGCAAGTGACTTAAAGCAGACCTTCCATAAAAATAGAAGGTACACACTACTAAAAGATCTTACCCCCCCCCCCCCCCCCATAAACTAGGCTATTTAATTCAAAACTAAAGCTGCATTCAGGAAGCATCAGAAGCTGGGCTAAGGTAAGCATTTTTTTAAATACCGGTACATTTAAAATGCCTTTGCGGGCTATTTGACTTTGGGGGTCTTTCGGTAGAGCAGGTTATAGACCAACTTCAAAACTGCAAAGCTGTGTTTGTTTTTGTGTGATCCGTGAATGTTTTTTTTTTTTGTCATTTGGGTGATCTTCCCTGACATCCTCGGTGGACACTAAGATGGAAATTGACCAGAATTTCCCCACTTGAGGAATAGATTATGTGAGGGGGTTAGCTCGGCAGCGGGTGTGTGTGACCCCCGGGATGGGCTCCCCACACAAAAACAGGCCCAGCAAACGGAGGTTGTGGTTTTCAAAATCAAAAAGGTGCGGTTTATTTTCTATTTACAGTGACAAAACACAGCAAAGCCAAAAGAAACATAAACAAAATAAATCCTGGTCAATTTGACCTCTGACTAAACATACAGGTTTCCTAACTAACAACTGGGATCAGCCTAGTGCTGTCCTAGTCCCTGGTTTTAAATGTCCAAGCAAATAGCCACACAGGCTTTGTCTCACCGCACAGGGGTTCACTCTCCCTAGACAGTCCACACAGGTCTGGGTCCAGGCATGAGCTAACATCTAATGAAGCTGGGAGTTCTTATAGAGGCCTAAATGAGCTGACAAGCTTCAGCTGGTCTCATCAACTCCCTGTCTGCACGACGCCCCACACTCTCCCTAGAGGTATGAGTCATCCATGAGCCCACTAGCCTTAGCTGGGCTTATACAACTCTCCACCTAGTTGTATAAGTCGGCGTAAAGCCTGAATCTGGGAGAAATATATCTACCCCCCTGGATGCAACCAGGTGACTTTACCTTCCTGCTGTCACATACCCCCCCCTCTTGTTTTAACCTCGGGGTTGGAACACCAGCAATCAGGCATTCATGTACTCGAGACAAAGCATCCACATTCCCCATTTGAACGCCAGGGCGATGCTTTACTGTGAAGTTGAATTCCTGGAGGGCCAGGAACCACCTATTCACTCTTCTATTTGTTTCCTTGTTTTGAGCCATCCACTTTAACGGAGCGTGATCCGTAACCATGTCAAAGTGCCTACCTAGCAGGTAGTACCGAAGGGAATCTAGAGCCCACTTCACCGCTAAACACTCCTTTTCAACGGTGGCGTAATTTACCTCATGGGACTTCAACTTCCTGCTGAGGTAAATGACTGGGTGCTCTTCCCCGTTCCAGACCTGGGACAATACTGCTCCTAACCCCACATCTGACGCATCACTTTGTACGACAAAGTCTTTAGAGAAGTCGGGTGAATACAACACTGGCTGGCTACATAAGGCTTGTTTCAAGAATTGGAATGCTGCCTCAGCCTCGGGGGTCCATTTAATCATGACCGACCCTTTCCCCTTCGTCAGGTTGGTTAGGGGCACAGCCTTAGAAGCAAAGTGGGGAATGAATCGCCGATAATACCCAGCGATTCCCAGAAAGGCTCGTACCTGCTTCTTGCTGTTGGGACGTGGCCAACTCTGGATGGCCTCGACTTTGTTGAGTTGGGGTTTTATTACTCCCCTCCCAATGGTGTACCCAAGATATTTGGCCTCCTCCTGCCCAATGGTACACTTCTTGGGGTTAGCCGTAAACCCCGCTTCCCGAACAGAGTCCAGGACTGCTTGCACTTTTGGCAGATGTGAGGCCCAATCTGTGCTATGGACAATTACGTCATCCAGGTAAGCCGCAGCATACTTCCGATGGGGCCTCAGCATCTGGTCCATTTTCCGCTGGAATGTGGCCGGCGCATTCTGTAACCCGAACGGCATTCTTTTATATTGGAACGCCCCGTCTGGGGTTACAAATGCGGTTTTCTCTTTGGCCGACTTGGCCAGGGGGATTTGCCAATACCCCTTTGTGAGGTCAAGAGTCGTCGTGTATCGGGCTGTTCCCAGCCGGTCGATCAACTCATCTATACGTGGCATGGGGTAGGTGTCAAATTTTGTAACTTTGTTCAACTGACGAAAATCGTTACAAAATCGCCAGCTCCCATCCGGTTTAGGCACCAACACAATGGGACTAGACCAATCACTTTGGGACTCCTCTATCACCCCTAAGTTCAGCATTTTCTGTACTTCCTCCCGTATTGCCTCCCGTCGGGCCTCTGGGATCCGATAGGGTTTTAACTTCACCCTTTCACCGGGCGGGGTAATGATGTCATGCTCTACCCCAGATGTTTGTCCCGGCAGCTCAGAGAATACCTCCTTGTTGCGAAGCACAAACTCCTTAACCTCCTGTTGTTGGGGTTGTGACAAGGTGGCTGCTATTCCAACCTCAGGAATCACGCAACCAGTTTGAGCTGGTGACCAAGTGTCTGCGACTAGGGACTCTCTATCCCTCCAGGCTTTCAACAGATTAACGTGAAAGATCTGTTCGGGCTTTCGCCTTCCTGGTTGTCTGACCTTGTAATTCACTTCGCTCACTTTTTCCATTATCTCATAGGGGCCTTGCCATTTGGCAAGGAATTTACTTTCAACCGTAGGGACAAGTACCAGTATCCTATCCCCCGGGGAAAAGGTACGGGTCTTGGCTCCACGGTTGTACACTCTCTGCTGTGCTAACTGCGCTTGGGCCAAATGTTCCTTCACGATGGGCATTACCTGTGCAATTCGGTCTTGCATCAGGGCGACATGCTCAATCACACTCCTGTGGGGAGAACTCTCACTTTCCCAAGTTTCCTTGGCAATATCCAACAGCCCTCTTGGGTGTCTCCCATACAGTAACTCAAAGGGGGAGAATCCCGTAGAGGATTGGGGCACCTCCCTAATAGCAAACATCAGATAAGGAAGTAGACAGTCCCAATCCTTTCCATCTCTATCCACCACTTTCTTCAACATTTGTTTTAGGGTTTTGTTGAATCTTTCAACCAGCCCATCGGTTTGGGGGTGATACACAGATGTACGTAATTGCGTCACTTTGAACAATTTACACAGCTCCTTCATAACCCGGGACATAAAGGGTGTACCTTGGTCCGTAAGCAGTTCTTTACAAATACCCACCCGGCTAAACACAAGAGATAGCTCTTTGGCTATGGTTTTGGCCGAGGTATTTCGGAGAGGGATCGCTTCTGGATAACGGGTGGCATAGTCCATTATAACTAATATGTACTGGTGCCCCCTAGCGGACTTGATTATAGGACCTACCAAATCCATGGCGATCCTCTCAAACGGGACCTCAATGATGGGTAGAGGGACCAGCGGGCTACGGAAATGTGGCATCAGGGCCGACCTCTGACACACAGGGCAGGAGGAACAATAATTTTCTATGTCCTTCATCACCCCCGGCCAATAGAATCTCTGTAATACCCTCTCTCGGGTTTTCTCTGTCCCCAGATGACCTCCAAGAATGTGCCCATGGGCCAACTCCAACACCAACTTCCTGTAAGGTTTGGGCACCACAAGCTGCTCAACGGTTTCTTCTGCCCTTTTTGCCACCCGATACAGTAGGTCCTTCTCTACGCTGAAGTATGGGTAAGTGCAGGTATTATCTGGGTTCACTAACTCGCCATCTATTTTCACTATGTTTTCCCGTGCCTTTATTAGGGCGGGGTCTTTCAACTGTTCTGTGGCAAAGTTTTCCCTGTGAACCTCAAGATCAGAAAACTCCACAGACGGTAGGTTTTCGTCTGAGGAGGTGGGCTCCTCTCCAGTTTCTTGAGTCTCCCCTGCCAATACTGATAAGGGAAATTCCGGAGAGTCCTCACCACTCTCAGGGGAGTTCTGGCTATCACATTCCTGGTACATAGGGGCACCAGTGGGGGGCTCAGGATCATCCCACAGTTCCCAGAACTTCGGAAAATCCCTTCCCACAATGGCATCATGCGGTAACTGAGATACTAAGCCCACTGGATGAGAGAGGGTACCTTTGGGGGTCTCGAAACACACTGTAGTCACTGGATACTCTCGGGTGTCCCCATGCACACAAATAACAGCTACCTTGCTATTCCCAGAGACCTCTGTTTTAACTAACTCAGCCTTTATCAGGGTCACAAGGCTACCTGAATCCAGCAATACCACAACATTTCTACCATTAACACACATTTTGCATAAATGTTTCTCAGTTCCTCGAATGGCAGTGCATGCGACTGTCGCACACAGCGACTGACGTCTGCCCGTCAGAAAGTCACACTGCATGGGTTCCTCCACAACCGGGCAATTGGCTGCAATATGTCCCGCTTGCCGGCAGCGGTAGCAAACGATCCTTCTTGCCGCCTCTTGAGCCGCTGATTTCCCAGGCTGTTCTCGCCAAACTTGGGGTAGAGCTCCCACCCTCTCACTCTCTCCACCCTCACCCCTTGGAATCCTCTTATCCGCCCCTGGGGATGGTCTGGTCTTAGGGTGGAAAGTCCGAGTGTCTCTGGAAGAGGCCGTCAGGTTCTCTGTAGCCAAGTATTTCTCCACACGATCCACAAGACCATCGGCCGTCTCTGGGTCTCCATGGCTTACCCACTTTTGGATGGCAGTAGGAAGAGCTCTCAAAAACCGATCCATTACAACACGTTCCACAATCTTTGGTGCGGACAAAGTCTCTGGCTGTAGCCACTTTCTGCTCAGGTGAATGAGATCATACATTTGAGACCTGGGGGGTTTTCCAAGCTGGAAAGTCCAGTTATGCACACGCTGAGCCCGGACAGCCTGGGTGACACCCAGCCTTGCCAATATTTCAGCTTTTAGCATCACATAGTCTTTTGCTTGGTTAGGCTCTAGGTCATAGTAAGCTTTCTGCGATTCACCAGTTAACAGAGGAGCCACCAGTCCAGCCCACTGCTCCTCAGGCCACTTTTCTCTTTCAGCGGTCCTTTCAAATGTGGTCAAAAATACCTCTGGATCATCCTCTCCAGTCATTTTTGTCAATAAACGACTCACCCCAAAGGACGCGGTATTAGTGGGACGGCTTTCCTCACTGGTCTGCGGACGTTGCTGCATTACTGCTTCCATCTGTTGTTGTAGTCTCTGCTCTTGCTTCTGCAACAGGTCTATGAAGCGGGCCTCAGATTGCTGCTGGGCTCGTTGCTGAGCCTCCAGACTCTGTTGCAAAGTTGCGTTTGTCTGCTGCTGGGCTGCAAGGCTCTGTTGATGAGCTTGCTGCTGGGCTGCGAAGTTCTGTTGTTGAGCTGCAAGGCTCTGTTGATGAGCTGCAAGGCTCTTTTGCAAACCTGCATTTGTCTGCTGTTGATTGGCATTTGCTAGAGCCAGCTGCTTCAGTATCTCCTCCATGCTGGCTTAAAAAAAAACTGCCACTGGTTCTCCACCAACTGTGAGGGGGTTAGCTCGGCAGCGGGTGTGTGTGACCCCCGGGATGGGCTCCCCACACAAAAACAGGCCCAGCAAACGGAGGTTGTGGTTTTCAAAATCAAAAAGGTGCGGTTTATTTTCTATTTACAGTGACAAAACACAGCAAAGCCAAAAGAAACATAAACAAAATAAATCCTGGTCAATTTGACCTCTGACTAAACATACAGGTTTCCTAACTAACAACTGGGATCAGCCTAGTGCTGTCCTAGTCCCTGGTTTTAAATGTCCAAGCAAATAGCCACACAGGCTTTGTCTCACCGCACAGGGGTTCACTCTCCCTAGACAGTCCACACAGGTCTGGGTCCAGGCATGAGCTAACATCTAATGAAGCTGGGAGTTCTTATAGAGGCCTAAATGAGCTGACAAGCTTCAGCTGGTCTCATCAACTCCCTGTCTGCACGACGCCCCACACTCTCCCTAGAGGTATGAGTCATCCATGAGCCCACTAGCCTTAGCTGGGCTTATACAACTCTCCACCTAGTTGTATAAGTCGGCGTAAAGCCTGAATCTGGGAGAAATATATCTACCCCCCTGGATGCAACCAGGTGACTTTACCTTCCTGCTGTCACAATTATATTAAAAGATTTGGAATAGAGTGAGCAAGGCAAGAATCTTTGTTGGACTTTCATTAATCTCTGTCTGCCTGTTGGGAAGATGATCTCTCCTTCTGTTTAGTTGCCCTACCATGAAGTAAAATGAAACCTCCCCAACAGGTGAAATATGTTGACAGTAAACCTTAGATGCTTCAATTTAAGTCCAAACATTTATCAAAAAGGTAACTCCACTTTCATGGGGGGGAAAAAATTCTCAAATAAAGAAAGTCATATTATAATTGAATGTTATTAACCACTTAACGACCGCTCACTGTATATATACGTCGGCAGAATGGCACCGACAGGCACAATCACGTAGAGCATACGCGATTGCCTTTGTACAGTTGGGGGGTCCAATCGGACCCCCCTCCTATACAGTGAGTGGTGGCTAAGTGTCCGGGAGTGTTCCGGGATGAGGGGGCAGCCATTCGTTTCTGGCCACCCCCTCGCGATCGCTCCCGGCGAATGGAAATGCCCCCTCTGTCTGTGTCAGACAGAGGGAGCAGGAGGAAGTGATGTCATCTCTGGTGTGGCGCTCACATATACCGAGCGCCGTACAAGAGAAGATATCGGGTCAGTGCACACAACACTACACTGACACCAGGACACATAGGGACATAAATCGCCCCCCCAGGCCCCCCAGATCACCCCCCAGATCACCCCCCCCCCAGTCACAGTGTCACTGATTGCAGTGACCATTTATTTAGTGATCACTGCAATCAGTGACATTTGTGACTGTAAAAGTGTCACCAAAGTTTAGTCTTAGGTCCAGTGTAGCCCCCTAACCCCCCCTAATAAAGGTTTAACCCCCTGATCACCCCCCAGATAACCCTTTCACCGCCTATCACCACTGTCGCTTAGCGATCATTTTTCTGATCGCTGTCTTAGCGTCAGTGATGCCGATCGGTAGCCAGTAATTTTTTTTAGGTTCGCCGCAGGTTTTTATAGCGTCAGGTACCCCAATATATTATCTAATAAAGGTTTAACCCCCTTGATCGCCCCCCAGGTAACCCTTTCACCCCCTATCACCACTGTCACTAAGCGATCGTTTTTCTAAACGCTGTCTTAGTGTCTGTGATGCAGATCGGTAGCCGGTAATTTTTTTTAGGTTCGCCGCAGATTTTTATAGCGTCAGGTACCCCAATATATTATCTAATAAAGGTTTAACCCCCTTGATCGCCCCCCAGGTAACCCTTTCACCCCCTATCACCACTGTCGCTAAGCAATTGTTTTTCTAAACGCTGTCTTAGTGTCGGTGATGCAGATCGTAGCCAGTAATTTTTTTTAGGTTCGCCGCATGTTTTTATAGCGTCAGGTACCCCAATATATTATCTAATAAAGGTTTAACCCCCTTGATCGCCCCCCCAGGTAACCCTTTCACCCCCATCACCACTGTCGCTAAGCAATCGTTTTTCTAAACGCTGTCTTAGTGTCTGTGATGCAGATCGGTAGCTGGTAATTTTTTTTAGGTTCGCCGCAGGTTTTTATAGCGTCAGGTACCCCCATATATTATCTAATAAAGGTTTTAACCCCCTGATTGCCCCTAGTTTACCCTTTCACCAGTGATCACCATATAAGTGTTACGGGTGACGCTGGTTAGTTAGTTTGCTTTTTATAGTGTCAGGGCACCCGCCGTGTATATAACCCAATAAAGGTTTAACCCCCTGATCGCCCGGCGGGTGATATCAATTAGGTTTTAGCGTCAGAGAGGGTCTGAGTCACACCCCAGGCAGCGTCAGGTTAGTGCCAGTAACGCTAACACCCACGCGTGAAGCATACACCCCCCTTAGTGGTATAGTATCTGAACAGATCAATATCTGATCTGATCAGATCTATACTAGCGTCCCCAGCAGTTTAGGGTTCCCAAAAACGCAGTGTTAGCGGGATCAGCCCAGATACCTGCTGGCACCTGCGTTTTGCCCCTCCGTCCAGCCCAGGCCACCCAAGTGCAGTATCGATCGATCACTGTCACTTACAAAACAAAAACACACATAACTGCAGCGTTCGCAGAGACAGGCCTGATCCCTGCGACTCCAGTGCTGTAGGAGGTGATTTCACCACCACAGTTAAAAAAAAAAAAGCAAATATGCCGAAGCATTGGGGCAGCAGGGGCGGAGGAGCGATTTTGCATACATACGGTCGAAATTCCGACGGAGGCTTGCCCGTGGAAAAGTCCGACCATGTGTGTGCGGCATAACTTTTTTGCGGGAGGATGCCCCCATGCTTCGGCATATATAAATGGTGCGTGTATGCCCATCATTGGAAGTGGGTGGATGAAGGGCGGTATTCTAATAGTGGGCATACCCACCAATCTCTTTTTTTGTTCAGCCAACTGGCTGCATGAAATAAAAAGATTACAATACATGTCCAACAAGGACCAGCAACGTACTGGTATGTTGCTGGACTTTGAATGTTTATACCAGAATGATGCCTGCGGGTTTAGGTATCATCTTGGTATCATTCTTTTCAGCCTGCGGCCGGCTTTCATGTAAAAGCAATCCTAGCGGCTAATTAGCCTCTGGACTGCTTTTACAAGCAGTGGGAGGGAATGCCCCCCCCCCCCGGATATAAAAAGCGCCATTGGGAAATTGGGAAAGCATTTTATCACACCGATCTTGGTGTGGTCAGATGCTTTGAGGGCAGAGGAAAAATCTAGGGTCTAGAAGACCCCAGTTTTTTCAAAAAAAGAGTACCTGTCACTACCTATTGCTATCATAGGGGATATTTACATTCCCTGAGATAACAATAAAAATGATAAAAAAAATACTTGGAAGGAACAATTTAAAAATAAAAGAAAAAAGCAAAATTAATAATAAAAAAAAAAGAAAAAAAAAAAGCACCCCTGTCCTGCCCTGCTCTTGCCCAATGGCGAACGCAAGCGTCGGTCTGGCGTCATATGTAAACAGCAATTGCACCATGCATGTGAGGTATCACCGCGAAGGTCAGATCGAGGGCAATCATTTTAGCAGTAGACCTCCTCTGTAAATCTACTGGGGTAACCTGTAAAGGCTTTTAAAGGCTTTTAAAAATGTATGTAGTTTGTCGCCAATGCGCGTTTGTGCGAAATTTTAAAGCATGTCGTGTTTGGTATCTATGTACTCGGCCTAAGATCATCTTTTTTATTTCATCAAACATTTGGGCAATATAGTGTGTTTTAGTGCATTAAAATTAAAAAAAGTGTATTTTTTAACCCAAAAAATGCGTTTGAAAAATCGCTGCGCAAATACTGTGTAGAAAAAAATAATGCAACACCCACCATTTTAATCTGTAGGGCCTTTGCTTTAAAAATATATATAATGTTTGGGGGTTCAACATAATTTTCTTGCAAAAAAAAAAAATGTTTTCATGTAAACAAAAAGTGTCAAAAAGGGCTTTGTCTTCAAGTGGTTAGAAGAGTGGATGTAAGCTTCCTAATGTTGTGTATAAAATGCCAGAACAGTTCAAAACCCCCCCAAATGACCCCATTTTGGAAAGTAGACACCCCAAGCTATATACTGAGAGGCATGTTGAGTCCATGGAATATTTTATATGTTGACACAAGTTGCGGAAAAACGTCAATTTTTTTTTTTTTTTTGCACAAAGTTGTCACTAAATGATATATTGCTCAAACATGCCATGGGCATATGTGGAATTACACCCCAAAATACATTCTGTTGCTTCTCCTGAGTACGGGGATACCACATGTGTGAGACTTTTTGGGAGCCTAGCCACGTACGGGACCCCAAAACCAAGCACCGCCTTCAGGCTTTCTAAAGGGTGTAAATTTTTGATTTCACTTCTCACTGCCTATCATAGTTTCGGAGGCCATGGAATGCCCAGATAGCACAAAACCCCCCCCAAATGACCCCATTTTGGAAAGTAGACACCCCAAGCTATTTGCTGAGAGGTATTGTGAGTATTTTGCAGATCTCACTTTTTGTCACAAAGTTTTGAAAATTGAAAAAAAAAAATATATATATATATATATTTTCTTTCTTCATTTTCAAAAACAAATGAGAGCTGTAAAATACTCGCCATTCCTCTCAGCAAATAGCTTGGGGTGTCTATATTCCAAAATGGGGTCATTTGGGGGGGTTTTGTGCGATTTTGGCATTTTATGGCCTTCGAAACTGTGATAGGTAGTGAGGAGTGAAATCAAAAATTTGTGCCTAGAAATCCTGAAGGCGGTGCTTGGTTTTCGGGGTCCCGTACGCGGCTAGGCTCCTAAAAAGTCCCACACATGTGGTATCCCCGTACTCAGGAGAAGCAGAAAAATGTATTTTGGGGTGTAATTCCACATATAACCATGGCATGTGTGAGCAATATATCATTTAGTGACAACTTTTTGTAATTTTTTTTTTTTTTTTTGTCATTATTCAATCACTTGGGACAAAAAAATATATATTCAATGGGCTCAACAGGCCTCTCAGCAATTTCCTTGGGGTGTCTACTTTCTAAAATGGGGTCATTTGGGGGGGTTTTGTGCTATTTTGGCATTTTATGGCCTTCGAAACTGTGATAGGTAGTGAGGAGTGAAATCAAAAATTTGCGCCCTTAGAAATCCTGAAGGCGGTGCTTGGTTTCCGGGGTCCCGTACGCGGCTAGGCTCCTAAAAAGTCCCACACATGTGGTATCCCCGTACTCAGGAGAAGCAGCAAAATGTATTTTGGGGTGAAATTCCACATATAACCATGGCATGTGTGAGCAATATATCATTTAGTGACAACTTTTTGTAATTTTTTATTTTTTTTTGTCATTATTCAATCACTTGGGACAAAAAAATAAAAAATTCAATGGGCTCAACATGCCTCTCAGCAATTTCCTTGGGGTGTCTACTTTCCAAAATGGGGTAATTTGGGGGGGGTTTTGTACTGCCCTGTCATTTTAGCACCTCAAGAAATGAGATAGGCAGTCATAAATTTAAAGCTGTGTAAATTTCAGAAAATGTATCCTAGTTTGTAAACTCTATAACTTTTGCGCAAACCAATAAATATACGCTTATTGACATTTTTTTTACTAAAAACATGTGGCTGAATACATTTTGGCCTAAATGTATGACTACAATTGAGTTTATTCGATTTTTCTTATAACAAAAAGTAGAAAATATCATTTTTTTTCAAAATTTTCGGTCTTTTTCTGTTTATATCGCAAAAAATAAAAATCGCAGAGGCAATCAAATACCATTAAAAGAAAGCTCTATTTGTGGGAAGAAAAGGACGCAAATTTCGTTTGGGTACAACATTGCATGTCCGCACAATTTACAGTTAAAGCAGCGCAGTGCAAAATTCTGAATTCACCTCTGGTCCTCTAGCTACCAAATGGTCCGGGGCTTAAGTGGTTAAAAATTAACTTTCCTTTTCAATCTGCAGCGCTGTAATTTTCTATAAATGCAATACAATATGGCTACCTGGAGTTGTACTTTACACAGCATGTGTACTTACCACTCCCCAGAAACATAATTTCCTGCTTGTGTGATTGGCTTACCAATTTTCCCAGAAGTCTGCCTAAGATACAAGTCAGATTTCAGGCATCCCCTGCAACAAAAAGGTCTTTTCCCAGTGTGCAGTGGGACTATCTTAACCTCCCCAACATGGACACAGTAGGCAAAAAAAGTTACCATATATACTCTAGTATAAGCTGAGTTTTTCAGCACATTTTTTTGTGCTGAAAAAGCCCCCTCGGCTTATACTCGAGTCAGGTTTCCTCTCCCGCCGTGTCAGTCTTGATGAGGAGGGAAGGAAACCCATATTACGCAGTACATTGTCCCCTCTGATTCACAGCGGCGCTGTGTGTATCGAAAGTCTGCGCCGTCCCGCTGCCTCCTTGTCCGTGACGAGGAGGAGGCGGAGCTTTGTTACAGTGGACAGCGCGGACTTCTGATACATACAGCCCTGCCGTGAATCAGAGGGGACAATGTACAGCGTAATATGGCTTTCCTTCCCTCCTCATTAATACTGACATGGCGGATGAGGTACATTGACACAGTGTGACTGCCTATGGGCACAGTGTGACTGCCTATGGGCACAGTGGCACAGTGGGGCTGCCTATGGGCACAGTGGGGCTGCCTATGGGCACAGTGGGGCTGAAAATGGGCATTGTTGACCCTCTTTTCCACTTACAGTAGCTTCTGCATTCTGACCCTAGGCTTATACTCGAGTCAATAAGTTTTCCCAGTTTTTTGTGGTAAAATTAGGTGCCTCGGCTTATATTTGGGTTGGCTTATACTCGAGTATATACGGGTAACTAAAAAATAAAAAACCTGAGAGTAATTATAACCCTTTTGCCTGGAGTTAGTCTTTAATGTTGCCAATGGCAAGGCTGATATTAAAACATCTTATTTTCTAAGTATTGCAATATATTCACGTGTTTTAGTGTTTACTAAGTATTAAAATATTCATGTGTGTTTGCTGAATCTACAGTGGACAGCATCGGGATCAGTGATGAGCTGAAATCCAAGCTTACAGACGTCCTCATCCAGCAGCAGCAGTTTACCTTGGGAAGGACATTAGGAAAAGGTTGGTGAAAAGGAAATGGCTTTCACAGATTAAAAACTTTTCTGAAATGTTTCCTTTCACTTAACTAAAATTTCTTGTTTGCCTCAGGAGAGTTTGGCTCTGTAAGAGAGGCTCAATTAAAAATGGAAGATGGTTCGCTCCAGAAGGTCGCTGTGAAGATGCTGAAGAGTAAGAATTACATACTGTATATAGATCAGTAGCTCTCAGTGCTGGGATCTTTGCACTAAACTGTTTACTTGCAGGAGCTTAAGGATTTCAATGCTGCAGCTCTCAGCATAGGACATGTATATGTATACGTTACAGAAGGGGTCTATTTAGTATTGAAGATTAGATTGGGGCAGAGATGTTAAACTGGTGTTCTTGGGTCGCATGCAGCCAAACTACTTTTCTGCTGATTTAGGCCTATCTAAACCCAAAAAAACAAAATGTTATACATTGCAGCCTTCTAGTTCTTAGATACAGTGCCTGGAAAAAGTATTCATACCCCTTGAAATTTTCCACATTTTGTTATATTACAACCAAAACTGAAAATATATTTTATTGGGATTTTATGTGATAGACCAACACAGAGTGGCACATAATTGTGAAGTGGAAGGAAAATGATAGATGGTTTTTAACATTTTTTACAAATAAATATCTGAGTGTGCATTTGTATTCAGCCACTTTACTTTGATACCCCCAACTAAAATCTAGTGGAACCAATTGCCTTCAAAAGTCATCCAAATTAGTACAGAGTCCACCTGTGTGTAATTTAATCTAAGTAAAAATACAGCTGTTCTGTGAAGCACTCAGAGGTTTGTTAGAGAACCTTAGTGAACAGACAGCATCATGAAGGCCAAGGAACACACCAGACAGGTCAGGAATAAAGTTGTGGAAAAGTTTAGAGTAGGGTTAGGTTATGAAAAAAATATCCCAAGCTTTAAACATCTCAAGGAGCACTGTTCAATCCATCATCCAAAATCGGAAAGAGTATGGCGCAAGTGCAAACCTACCAGGACATGGACGTCCACCTAAACTGACAGGCCAGGCAAGGAGAGCATTAATTAGAGAAGCAGCCAAGGGGTCCATGGTAACTCGGGAGGAGCTGCAGAGAGCCACAGCTCAGGTGGGAGAATCTGTCCACAGGACAACTATTAGTCTTTCACTCCACAAATCTGGCCTTTATGGAAGAGTGGTAAGAAGAAAGCCAATGTTGAAAGAAAACTATAGGAAATCCAGTTTGCGAAAAGCCATGTGGGGGACACAGCAAACATGTGGAAGAAGGTGCTCTGGTCAGATGAGACCAAAATTTAACTTTTTGGCCTAAAAGCAAAACGCTATGTGTGTCAGAAAACTGACACTGCACATCACCCTGAACACACCACCCCCACTGTGAAACATGGTGGTGGCAGAATCATGTTGTGGGGATTCTTTTCTTCAGCAGGGACAGGGAAGTTGGTCAGAGTTGATGGGAAGATGGATGGAGCCAAATACAGGGCAATCTTAGAAGAAAACCTGTTAGAGTTTGCAAAAAACTTGAGACTGGTGCAGAGGTTCACCTTCCAGCAGGACAACGACCCTAAACATACAGCCAGAGCTACAATGGAATGATTTAGATTAAAGCATATTCATGCATTAGAATGGCCCAGTCAAAGTCCAGACTTAAATCCAATTGAGAATCTGTGGCAAGACTTGAAAATTGCTGTTCACAGACGCTCTCCATCCAGTCTGAGAGAGCTTGAGCTATTTTGCAAAGAAGAATGGGCAAAAATTTCACTCTCTAGATGTACAAAGCTGGTAGAGACATCCCCAAAAAGACTTGCAGCTGTAATTGCAAAAAAAGGTGGTTCTACAAAGTATTGACTCAGGGGGGCTGAATGCAAATGCACTTTTCACATATTTGTTTGTAAAATAAAAAAAAATGCCATTTATCATTTTTCTTCCACTACACAATTATGTGCCACTTTGTGTTAGTCTTATTACGTAAAATCCCAATAAAATAAATGTACTTTTTTTTTAAAGAAAATTTATGTTTTCGAAAAACAACATATTAGACAAGTCAACATGTGATTAAACAGTGCATGTCTTATAACCGGAATGATGAGCGTCATCATGAAGGCGTCTATAAGGTGGAGGGGGGAGAGGAGGGGAGAGAAGGAGAAAGAGGGGAGGGGGAGAGTGAACCCAAGCCGAGTTTACAGAACTAGAGCTATCGGAGAGCTCGGACAGTTTAATTGAGAAGTATAAACATAAGTAAGAGAAAGGGAAAGTGCAGCGCTGGAAATATGATTAATATAAATAATACATGAAGTAATCGTTGATATTAAATTAATTGTGTGTGATAAAGTAAAATTTATTGTGAAGTTATAATGGTGAAAGGAAGATTAAAAGGAAAAACGAATACAAGGTCTCCGAATAGGAAAATGAATACACTCTTCAGACAATAGAATGTGAAAATAGGGGAACAACCTATCAGATAACACCAAAAAAATGAAAATGAATGATATCTAAAAATTGTATATATACAAAAGAATGGCAGATAAAGATGCTCAATTTGACGAGTGATGAATTAGTTGACAAAAAAAAAAATTTTGACAGAAAAAAAGAGGTCCCAAACGAAATTAATAATAAAGTCCCAATTGGTGGTATTCAGAGCGAAAATGAGAGTGATGAAACAATCTTCCCAAAAAGGATGTGTGTGGAGGCTTCAGGTGTGTCACCCTAGTGATAGGTAATCTGCTTACCAGAATGCCGTAACTGTGTTATACAGTCTCTCCCAGCACAGGGAATACGTTTCCCCAGGACCTTTGTGTCTCCACGACAACTCTGCAGGTAATGGTGGTCCTCAGAAACTCATATGGAAAGAAAGGATATGCCCATAGTGTAATATGCAAAAGCCAAGTGCTTTATTGAGTAAAGAAATGCGCTTACAATGAGGTAGATAGGTAATGGCAGTAACAATGATGGATCGATGAGGCGTCTCGGTAGATCCTGTGTGTATACGTTCCTATGGCGTCCGCGGCACCTCCTCTCGGTAGGGTATTGCGTGACACACCTGAAGCCTCCACACACATCCTTTTTGGGAAGATTGTTTCATCACTCTCATTTTCGCTCTGAATACCACCAATTGGGACTTTATTATTAATTTCGTTTGGGACCTCTTTTTTTCTGTCAAAATTTTTTTTTTTGTCAACTAAATTATCACTCGTCAAATTGAGCATCTTTATCTGCCATTCTTTTGTATATATACAATTTTTAGATATCATTCATTTTCATTTTTTTGGTGTTATTTATGTGATAGGTTGTTCCCCTATTTTCACATTTTATTGTCTGAAGAGTGTATTCATTTTCCTATTCGGAGACCTTGTATTAGTTTTTCCTTTTTATCTTCCTTTCACAATTAATTTTACTTTATCACACACAATTAATTTAATATCAACGATTACTTCATGTATTATTTATATTAATCATATTTCCAGCACTGCACTTTCCCTTTCTCTTGTTTATTATTTATAAGTTTTTTGTATTGAACTTATAGTGCTAGCAGCTAATTTTTTGAAACACATTGTTATAATTTGTCATATAGCGCAGCGTTAGCCTTAGGGCTTCTTTTTTTCTTTATAAACATAAGTAATGATACACATAATCTAAAACGTAGTCCCTGTCAGTTTCCTGTAACATGTTTAATTAAATTGTATTTATTTATTCATGTATTTGTTTATTGTTTCCTGCGCTGGTGTGGCTTAATCATACACCATTATAGATATGATCTACTTGGACTCCGTGGCGTTAGTTCCATAGTGAAATTTACATTTTTAGTTGTAACATGACAAAATGTGGAAAATTTTAAGTGGTGTGAATACTTTTTCAAGGCACTGTATAGTGGCTGTATTCGTTTTCTTTTTTTAGGCCTTTTCTGGTCTAACATGCCTGGCTTAAGGGTTGGGTTAAGTTAGTTTAAACTTCATGGCTAAGGTTAAATTTTAGTGGGCTTCTTAGTGGAGAGGTGGAATGTTAAAGCTGAACCTAAACCATTGAATACTTACCTCCTCTCCAGAAATGCAATATCTGTAAGCTCCCTTGTCAGCGCCGCCATCTTTCTGCTGGCTTCTTGTGGATTTGGGGTCTTCAGCTATTTTGATTGGCGGGATGGAATAAGTCCCACGTGTGCGCATAGAAGTTCATTCATCCCACCAATGAGGTGTGCTGAGAATTTACGCTGAGCAGCTGAGTGTATATTCCAAAGGGGGGGATTTACTGAAACTGGAGCAGACACATTCTGAAGCACCTGTCCGTAGTAACCAATCGGCAAATGAAAGCTAGAAGCCAATTGGTTGCCATGCACAGCTGCCCCAGGTCAGTGGTGCATGGTAAATATTCATTATACTGCAGTATCTCTCCCCTCCGTTTTACAAGTTTTTTTTTAAATCAGCTACTACAGTGATTGCTGTTGTCTTCCATGTCCCGTGGCAAGCTGCTGCCCTTCGGTAAAGGGGGTTGTTTGCTCAGCACAGGTGCCATTCACACAATGCCTTGCATATTTCTTCATTTATGTAAAGCGTTCTCTGATTGGACAAAGTGGGGCAGCAATTACTACAGTGATTCACCGCTTCCACAGTGGTCACACAGTTATGGCTTATGCATACCGGTGAAGGTATAAGCTAAACTCCCAAGAAGATAAAAAAGTCACACATTACTTACATTTTAAAATGCTAGCAGTGCAAGTATCTGAATTTGACAGTCAGCATTCTATGGATCTTTGTTTAGCATAGAGGGAGAGGAAGAAGCAGCACAAGGAAGTCAGTCAGGAACACAGCAGTGCAAGCAATAGGCTAATAGGAGAGAGTAGAGTTAAAGAGAGATGAGCTCAGTAGTTTGCTGCTTCTTTTTTCACTGTCCGGTCACAGGGTGAGGTGTGGAGGACACCTGAAAGTAAAAGTAAACCTACAGCAGAGGAAAATCAGGTTCCTTTTCCTGCAAAACAGGACTGTCATGTGTGGCAGATCTGTGTAAATCTCATAGGTTTGGCTGGAGTTTAGGTTTACGTGCTAGGGTGAGGGGTACATTTTAGGGTTGGGCTAAGTGGTAAGGCTTTAAAACGGAGTTCTGCCTGCAAAAAAAATAAAAAATTCAAAGTCAGCAGCTACAAATGCTGCAGCTGCTAACTTTTAAAATAAGCACACTTACCTGTCCAGGGCGCCCGCGATGTCCTCACCCAAAGCTGACCTGTCCCTCGGCTCTCGGGTGGAGGCGTCGGCATCGGCATCTTGAGCAAGGGAATTAGGAAGTGAAGCCTTGGGAACTAGGAAGTGAAGCCTGTTTCCCTACTGCGCATTTGCGAGTCGCGCTGCGTGTCCTGACTGGTCTTTTGGGACGTGTGTCTCCCAGAAGACAGCGGAGGGAATGGGGGAGGGGCCAGACATGGCGTAAATCTTTCGCTGGAAGTGGGAGCAAATACCTGGATTAGACAGGTATCTGCTCCCCCCTGAAAGGTGCCAAATGTGACACCAGGAGGAACCCTGCAACTCTGCAAGGAAATAAATTGTGCTAGTATGCATAAGAATGACTTGCCATAAAACGGAGCCCTCCACGCTCCAATACTGTCACCGCTACAGAGGCTTCCATCTTCACCCGGTCTTCTTTTCCGGGTTCATGGACTCCAGCCTTCTGACTGACAGGGCCCCGGTGACGTCACTCCTACGCATGCACGTGGAAGTCTCGGCTGTGGCACACAGCTCTGAAGGAACAGCACGAGTATGCTCATAAATGGTGCATGTTTAGGAGATATCAATTTAAATTACAGGGAAGCTTTATTATAAGCATACCTGTAGGTAAAAATCGAAGTTTACTACCACTTTAAAGGGGTTGTATGGCTTCGTTTTTTTTTTGTTTTTTTTTAAACAAACATGTTATACTTACCTCCACTGTGCAGTTCGTTTTGCACAGAGTGGCCCCGATCCTCGTCTTCTGGGGTCCCTCGGCGGCTGTCTCGGCTCCTCCTCGCAAGTGCTAACCCCCTTCATGGGAAGCTCTCTCCCAAGGGGGTTAGCTTGCGGGCGCGCTCCCATGATACAGCCGGCGGCTATAGTCCCCGACTTTATCACTCGGCCCTGGCGCGCCTCGTCATTGGATGTGATTGACTGCAGCGCGAGCCAATGACTGCGCTGCTATCAATCTCCAATGACGAGCCGCCTCAAGCAGGGGGAAACCATTGCGGGAACGAGCACACGGAGTTTCGTGCCTCAGGTAAGTAAAACAGGGGGGGGGCTGGAGGGCCCGAGAGCGCAAGGTGTTTTTTCACCTTAATGCATAGGATGCATTAAGGTGAAAAAACACGAAGCTTTACAACCCCTTTAAATTTAAAATCTACTAACGTATGGCAAGCTTTAGTCTTCAAAGATGTGTTGTCCCCTCTTCTTACTTGCCAGACTGTCATTAAATACATAATTGCTGTTTGTATCATGGGAATTTTTAGCAAGCTTTCTGTATTAACTTTGTATATTCGCCAGCAGAAAACATGTTGGAAAGTATCCATATAGTCAAACAAAACTGTTCAGAAAAGTAAAAATCAAACTTTTATGGGAGCGATCTGTTCTCTTGGATGGAGGGACATGTATCAAGTAAATTAGTGACATAATTTGATGCAAACTATGCTGCCTCTCATTTAGCAAAGTTGATGCAACAGCTTTTTCTGTATATTTTTGACCCCTGCACCTGGAATTCCAGGCAGCAGAGACAGATTTGCAAAGGTTTGAGACAGATTTAGCACTGAAGACGAGACAGACTTTCCCTCAAAGCACAGTCAGGATGTGGGCAGGGGCAGGTTTTATTCTGTGTCAGTGCTACTGCTAGAGCAGCAGAAAGAGGAATTTGTGAATAAAGTAATACTATCATAAATCTGTTTGTCATTACTCCTGTTTAGCATTGGCATTGGTTACTCTAAGCAGCAGTGATGATCCCAATGTTCTACTTTTCAACACACCCCTGCCCATGCCATAGGGATAGGGGACATTTATCAACTGATAAATGCCCCCTACAGTATGGGCAGGGGTGTGTTGAAGGGTTGAACATTAGGATCATCACTGTTGCTTAGAGTAACCTGAAAAAATAAATAAAAAATGTCAGTAAAAGTTCCCATGTACTGTTTATCTATTAGTCTCTATTTGGGTCATCAGATCAAACACCCTATTCTTGTAGATAACATGTCAGTGAAAATGGTGTCTTTGATGATTTTATTTTATGTTTTTGATGGGGTTTCAATTACTTACCCAGTTTACTACTTCGTAAGCCCCTGACCCTCAAGCCTGCAAACAGTGAAGTCAAAACTCTAAACTTCCATACTGGTTCACGGTCGAGGACTTGCAAAGCAATGAGCATGCAACTTCAGCTCTGGAAACTTCTCTATTTCTGTCAAAACAGATTTTCTTTAACCCATCTCATACAAAGCTGTTCTACATTGGTATAATAATCGGTTAAAAAGACCTGTTCCATTTGCAGAACCTGCTAAACACGACTCCATCCTGCCGTAGGCACAGAATTGGAGAGCTGATGAGTGAAGGTCATTATGTGCCAGTCTTTAAGAGAGGTCTTTAAACCATTGCTGGCATCTACATCATGAGAACCTTGTTAGATGCGATTCCAATAGACAAGCACAGATTTCAGTTCCAGCACAGATATAATGAGCCTTCCGGATTCTAATTTCAGAGCTTGTTCCTCCGCACTTCTCGCCTCTTCTAACATTTCTCCCTTTCTCCTGCCAGCGGAAATTTTCTGCTCCAGCGATATTGAAGAATTCTTGAGAGAAGCTGCTTTTATGAAAGAATTTGACCATCCGAATGTCTGCAAATTAATAGGTAAAAAGAAGGAAGATGTTTGACACGTCTTTCGCTCTGCATTGCTCGCTCTGTTAATGATAGCATTGCAAAAGTGGTCTTATTTTGGGATATGTCTAAAAGTTTTGAATAGATAGCTATTGTATGTGGAGCTAATTATGATAAACTTTTTCTAATACAGAATCAGTGCTCATAATTCGCACTGAAATATAAAGGAATATAGGCCAATAGGGTAGAGGTGCAGGGGATGGTTATCCACAGAACGGTGTTTCTCTTTTTTGACAGTTTTTCAGTTAAAGCACCCTTTTAAAATTATGTACAATCTCAAGACGCTCCATTTTAAAATGTGAAAAACGGATCTAACAGTTTTACATGTCGCAACAGCATCCACCCATGTGAGCCACCCAACATTAGAGGTGATTTATTCCTCCACCTTTTAAAAAATACTACTGATTAATATTCTAGCATTTCTCTTCTCTCTGTTTCTCTCCCTTTCTCTGCTTCCCAGAACTGATAGAGAGATGCAGAGAGGGGCAAACAAGGATGTTGTGCAGAAACCTGAAGTATTCCTTATCAACCTGTGACATCCTTGGTTGTTAGGATGCCATTGGCTGGCCCGCACAATATAAACCTGTTGCTTTATGCAACAAAAAAGCATGCTTGATCCATTTGCTGGCTTGCTGACAATTATTGGGCAATTTGCGGCAATTATTAGGCATTTTTCCGAGGCACCCCAGAATGCCACACCATCCTGGTTGAAAAAAGCTGCCACAGAAAACAGCCGGAGATGACTTCACTGAAAGGACGACAGTGTGCTAAATGTTTGGTTGCTAGGAAATAGCGTTTGGTGAAATTTAGCTTTGCTCTTTGTACTTCTTTACTGAACAAGCCCAGTTTAGGCCCATCCATAGATGCAAATGACAACATACATGTATTCATAAGTGAACAACCAGGAAGCGATATAATGTAAACTATAAACGTATTGGTTGCTAGATATATTTTACTTTGCTAATCATCTATGTACCTTTCTGTTAAATATTCCATCATTAAAGACTTGTTGAGTATATGAATGGGGAGGGAAATGTGTTGGGTTATGGATCACCTAGGTAGGTATTCTGGTTAGACGTTGGTTTTCTTGTGAAGGAGAATATTCCCTTAGATGGCTCTCAACCTTTTTTTAGTCAAGGCATCCTTTAAATATCATTCACAATCTTGAGGTACTCCATTCCAAAATGTAAAAAATTCAACTTACAGTTTTACTTATCGCAGTAATATCCACACTCGTGGGATACCCAACCTTAGCGTTGATTTATTCTTACAAAACAAATACATCTTTGCACACTGGTACTGATTAGTATTCTGGCATTTCTCTTCCTCATTCAGCTAACATGACCCCAGTGCTGACAGAAAGTGGCAAGGGGTAGGCAAACAAGGATGTCCTTAAGTGCCCAGTGTCATTCTTATCAACCTATGATGTCATCGTTTTTTAGGAAGCTGTCAGCTGGCGCATGCAGTGCCCAATGTTGTAATGGTGCACAATAAAAACCTGTGGTTTCGTGCAGCAAAAAATGCAGGCTTGATCCACCTGCCAGCTTGTTGAACATTTTTAAGCAATTTGGAGACCTTTTTAGGTATTTTGCAAAGGCCCCTCTGAAGAACCCAGAAGGCACCCTGCTTGAAATTGGCTGCTCCAGAGTACATAGAAACATAGAAAAGTGACGAGTAGTCCATCGAGTCTGCCCATTTACTTTTTATTTATTTTTAGTATAGATATATATTTGTCCCAAGCATGTTTGAAGCCATTTACTGTTGACTGTCTCACTACCTCTGGAAGTTTATTCCAAGCATCAACTACCCGTTCACTAAAATAATACAAAATTTGTTTTGAACTTCCCTCCAGTTAGTTTGAGGTCATGTCTCTGTGTTCTTGATTTTGTTTTTATATTGAGCATCCTGCCCTGCTGAACCTTATTCACCCTCCTTGATGTATTTAAAGGTTTCAATTATGTCTCCCCTTTCCCTTCTTTCCTCCAGTCTATACATATTACGTTTCTGAAATTGCTCTTGATATGTTTTATCCCCCAGACCTTTCACGATTGTTGTTACCCATCTCTGGGCGCATTCTATCTTATCAATCTCTTTTTGTAAGGGAGGTCTCCAAAACTGGACACGGTATTCTAAATGAGGTCTCACTAAAGATCTATATGGGGGAAACAGAACCTCCTTCCTCCTGCTGATGATCCCTCTAGTGATGCATCCTAAAATTGTATTCACTTTTCCCACTGTCTGGTCACACTGTTTGCTCATTTTGCAATCATCTGAAATAAGTATTCTCAAAATCTTTTTCTTCTGTAGTTCTGGCTAACACTGTACCCCCAATTTTGTACTCTCTCAAGGGATTATTTTTCCCTAGGTGCATTATTTTACATTTAGAAACCTTGAACTGCAGTTTCCACTGCTTTGACCAATCATCCAGCAATGCAAAATCATGTTCCATGTTACAAAAACCTCCAGGGATATCAACTCTAGTACACACCTTTGTATAATCAGCAAAAAAGACATACCTTGCCCAACAAACCTTTAGTTATATAACTTACATATAGATTAAATAGAACAGGACCTAGTACAGAGTCATGTGGTACACCACTAGTGTCTCTGGTTTCTGTTCTGAGTGAAGACCATTTACAACCACACTCTGGTATCTATCCTTTAACCAACTGCATATCCACTGAAACACCCAAGGGTTAAGTCCTAGCTTGTACAGATTTTTTATTAGATCATGTGGAACTGTATCAAATGCCTTGCTGAAATCAAGATATGCTATGTCCATGGCACCACTCTGGTCCAAAACATTGGTAATATATTCAAAAAACGCATTAGGTTAGTCTGCCATGAACTGCCCTCAGTAAAGTTATGCTACTTTGGGTCCTGCAGGTTATGTATTTGTAAGTGATCAATGATCCTCCTTTTCAGGAGTGATTCCATTAACTTGACTACAACTGATGTTAAACTCACTGGTCTGTAATTGCCAGCTTCTACCTTGCTGCCCTCCTTGTGGATAGGTACAATATTAGCTGTTCGCCAGTCGTGGGGAACTTCTCCTGTTAGAAGAGATTTGATTACAAAGATCCGTTAATGGTCCAACACATATACCTCAAAGTTCTCTTAGAACTCTGGGATGAATACCAGGGCCTATTGCTTTATTAAGCTTTAACCGAGCCACTTCCTCTGCTATCCTGTTCCCCAGAAATCGTAAAAATGAACCGTCATTACTAGAACCAATATGATTCCCCAACTTGCTATTGTTAGTGCAATTTATTTCTGAGAAGACTGAACAGAAGTAATTGTTTAAATGGTTTGCTACATCCAGGTCTCCCTCAACATAAGTGTTGTGTTCAGTTTTCATTTTATGTGATCCCATTGTAATTTTTTCCTTCTTTTACTAATGTATCTAAAAAAAGTTGAATCCTTTCTTAATAGGTTTATCAATTTTCCTCCGCACTGATAATGTGTTTGGCCTCCTTTTGTCTATTTTTATACTCTGTCAGCTACACCTCCTGTTTCCTTGAATCTTTTATATGCTGATTTTTTTTTCCTTTTACTAGCCTACTTACCTCTTTAGTGAACCATATTGTTTTTTTCTTCCATTTTATTCTTACTAACTTTCCTGACCTATAATCTAGTAGCCTCCAGCATGGTACACTTTAACAATGCCCACTGATTACTTACTGTCATTTTACTCCAACCTTTCAATTATTTTCTTTTAAAAATTTCCCCATTTCAAAATTTGACCTTTTGAAATCTAAAACTTTTTTTTTTTTATATGATTTTTCAGTTATTGTATTAATATCAAACCAAAGACATTGGTGATCACTAAAACCCAAATTTTCTCCCACCTCAACATCAGAGAGTTGTTCCCATTTGTCTAGAATATGATCAGGTTGGGCTTTTTACTAACTGTTTTAGAGAAACCCCATTCAGTGCTTCTATTACATCCCTGCTTGTAATAGCAGTTTAAGAATTCTAGTTAATGTCAGGCATGTTAAAGTCACCCATTATCAAAACCCCTCCCTTCATTGCCATTACGTTATCTCGTCAATCAACAAGTTATCATAATTTTCAGTCTGTCCTGGGGGTCTGTAAACGACACCAATTCTAAGGGAGACTCTCTCACTGGTTGGAAAGCAGACCCAGAGGGTCATTTGTTTTTTGAATTAATGTTCGCATTATGCTATTTTTTACATATATGGCAACTCCACCTCCCCTCCCCCCTACTCTGTCATTCCTGTATAGTGTATTCCCTGCTATAGTTATTTCCCAGTCATTTAAATCCTTGAACCATGTCTCTGTAAATGCAATAAGGTCCAAGTTGTCCCTAATAGTACATAAGAGCTATCGGCTCACAAAGCATGTTGCCTAAACCAGGGGTCTCCAAACCCCGGCCCGTGTGCCACATCTGGCCCGCTTGTGTCTTTTATCCAGCGGCAGCTCACCCAGACTCTGCCAACAGCAGCTGCTGTTATCGGCAGTATGTCTTGCAGGTCCCAAACAAAGCTGCTCCCCCCACACCCTCCCATGCTGCACGCTGTGCTTTAGGATTGGCTGCTGGGATTGCCGATGTCCTAGCAACCAGTGACATCATCAGCGCGGAAACTCCTGACTACCCTGTTTGCATTAAAGATCTTCCGTGTGCATAGCAGCGAGCGGGAGTCGGGAGGTGCAGGAGAGCTGAAGTCGGCTCATACTGAGGCAAGAGGCAAATGTGATGAAGATGACATGTACAAGACACTCTCTGATGGGGACATGTGAACTTTATTTTGTACCACACACCTGTAAGCATGCTTACATGGTGTTATCCAGAATGTCTGCATTTTTTCACACCTTACATCACACCCCTGTTCTGGTGTGAATGGGGTGCAGTTTCTATGTGCCCTTATCCAATGCTGAAAAACACCAGTCACTGCACATTGTGTGAAGGAGCCCTTACAGAATAGTGGCTTAGTAGTTAGGGCTGTGGTGAAGTGTGTTCAGGGAGTATTGAGAAAAGGGCGGCGACTCGCTATATTAAAAGGGAACTTCACTGTATCTGAGCACCACAAACTGAAAACGCTATTTAATTTAAAAAAAAATACTATTTGAAGCAAACTCACCCATTCATTCATGTCTCTGTGCTTATTTTGTTGAGAAATCACTTTGAAAAACACCCCCTAGTCCACTTTTTTTTTTTTTTGGGGGGGGGGGTGTATGAGAAATGGCCCTCTACAAACACTTTATTTCGCTAAACCTGTAAGTAAATATGAGAACTAGAACCTTTGCTAAGTGGAAGAGTGGGTTTAGTGGAAGAGTGAATAATAAAGTTCACTAAGTTAGCCTCTGTAAACAGAGGGGATTCCCTGTGAATTAAACAGTAGTCTAAACAAAGTAATTAGGCGCAGAAAACCTACTGCAACCAGCATATAACCTTAACCATAAGCATAGAGATGCACAACAGTATAGAAATAATACAAGCTTTATAAAGGAAGAGATTAATTACAGTAAATACATCCAATGTGCAAACAGGTTTTATCAGCCAAGAGCCCAATGGGAATCCTGGTGGAATTAAGCACACGAACCTGGGTATATATAGTTATTACTCTATTTATCGGCGTATAACTTTAAGAGGGAAGTTTTAGGAAAAAAAACTTTCCACAGCCCCCTGCGTATAACACGCAGGCACAGTTTACCCTCTATTTTCAGGGTAAAAAAGTGAGTGTTATACGCCAATAAATACAGTAATCGAAATACCTCCAGATGAATGTTGCAGCAATGTCCATTTGCAAGAGCCTCTGAGGGTGATGCGGCGTCTGTCTTTGTGTCAGAGACCTGAAGACGAGGTCAGCAGTTACAGGGGGAAGTCTCCAACTGTTGTCTGACCAGCCTGATATGGAGCTTCCCACTGGCACGAACTGTGGTGTAGCCCTGGAACCTAGAGTCGGCCTATCTACTCCATGGACATGCAGTCAGGTGAGGCAGATCATAAAAAAAAATCGAGCTTCTCGGGGCATAGCTCGGCGACCTGGGGTCACTGGGGGGGGGGGGATAGGTAGCCGAAGTCCTACCCCACCACTGCTCAAAATTTGGGGCTCCTCGGACCTATGGTTCCAGAGATACGGGGCTCCTTGTGCAGCCTGTCAGAAGCTTAATACAGAGCAGCCAGTTTAAATACAAGCTGGCACACACTGTTTGCAGTAGACTGAGAGGATGAGCTCACAGTGCCTCTCACTTCTTGTCAGAGGCACTGAGCTCAATGGACAGCTTGGAGCCTTGGACCAATGGTAAAGTACCATTGGAAAAAGCTGTCCAATAAAAATGCTGCAGTGGAGGCTCTCCTCTCACTGCAGTGTAATTTTTTTTTCTGTATACTATGAAAAATGATGTTACGCAGAGTAAATAGATACCTAACATGTCACACTTTAAAATTGCGCACACTTTTGGAATGGCGCCAAACTTTAGTACTTAAAAATCTCCAAAGGCAGATTTAAAAAAAAACATTTTTTACAGGTTACATGTTTAGAGTTACAGAGATAGTCTAGTGCTAGAATTATTGCTCTCACTCTAACGATCGCGGCGTATGTAACCTGTGTGTATCTGGTTCTGATACTAGCCAGTGCCTTGCCAGCCACTGACCTCACCGCACGTCCCTGATCTACTCTGCCCTTTAGTCCCTCCCTAGGAGTTTATAATGGTCTCTTCTGGTCCAGGATTTAGCAGCATGGACAGGACATGCAGCTGAGACATTCTCTCTCTCCACTTCCTCCTCCTGGGGTTTCAAAGCCAACAACCTGGGGCAGGAAGTGTATTCATAATATATTTACAGACAGACATGTACAGTAGAGGGCTGCAGATCCCTACATCAGAATCCAGGATGCAAATGAAAAAAAAAAAAAGGGTAATGTTGTTAAACCCAAAAGCAAACTTTTATTATATTGTAGCTTACCATTTCTTAGATGTGATGACTGCTATAATTTTCTTCTATTTTCATCTGGTGGTTCTGCCAGTAAGTCTATTATTTTTAAAAAGAACAAGCTCACCAGCAGAATGCATCAGTTACAGAGATGATACAAACCATTAAACACTAGCAGGGATGCTTACAACTATTGATTATAAAGTATTATCTGGAGTTTGGCTTCTATTTGTTAGTGTATTTAAATCTGTAGTACATCTAACAGTCCCTTCCCCCCATACTGACAGTGTTGCTGTCCAAAGCACCCTAATACAGGAGGTGTGTTACTGGCCAGATCACCGGGTGAAAACAGATTAAAATGGCCTAAAAAAGAAACAAATGCAACCACCACATCTAAGGATTGGTAAGCTGCAATATAATACATTTTTGGTTTGGGCTTTAATACGGCTTTAAAGCAAGAAAATATAATACACTTTCCCTTTTTTAATAATGCTAGCAGCATTAGGTTTGAAAAATAGTTAGTGTTACTAAACCTACAACGGTAGAATCAGTCTGTATATGCATGCTTGTTATACTCACTGTGGAACCTAAGGGGTTAATCCTCTGCATTGTATAAAAAGCTGGCTGTTTGATCCTGGCTTCTCTGATTCTCCCCTTTTTCCACTGTCCCCAATCCATCTGCTGATAGAACAGAGCCTTGGAGGCATTTGGCATGTACTCAGTTTGGTGTGTGGTGCTAGAGAGAGTTTTTTATTTATTTTTTATTTGTTTTTTTGGGAGGGTGCATGTGATCAGCACAGGGCCAATCAGCACTGTCCAGACAGAGGGTCAGGGGTCATGTAGCCTCAAAGGACAGTTGGAGGAGAATGAAAACTCCTTCTACAAGCTTTAACCAGACACTGATAGAAGTAATATACTGCTGATTAGAAAAGGTATTTAGCAGTTTATATTTACTAAAATTATTGCATTTCCATGTTCTGTGTACTGTGGGAGACCAGATATAGTGAATGCAGGCTCCTGGGTTTAGTAACACTTTAATGTTGATTGAGAGAGTTTAGTCTCAGCATTAGGGGGTTATACCAGGATGATGCCCATCCCGGTACTGTTTTTTTAGAGCGGGTAGTCGGCTCTTCAGGGATAACAACTGATGCGGCTAAAAGCCGCTCGGCTGTTATACCGGTGCAGAGAGAGAGGGGACGTACCACCTTCCGCCTTTTTTACTGGGCCTCCCTTTCCACCGGGAGACCCGGTCTGCGATCCGGTACTTCCACCGGCTAGAGAGAGACTGGCACAAAGCCGGAAACGGCTTAGTTCCAGTCTTCTCTCTGTAAACACGGAAGTGACGTCACAACGTCGCTTTCGGTTTACTCGGCTGCCAGTGGTGCCGGTTTTTAAAAAAGTGACTGTATTCAGAGTCACAGTTTTTGGCTATCTGAATACTTTGAAGTGCAAAAGGAGGGATTTGGGGTCTTTTAGACCCCCGATCCCTTCATAAAGAGTACCTGTCACCACCTATTACTGTTAAAAGTGATGTTTACATTCCTTGTGACAGCAATAAAAGTGATACATTTTTTTTTTTAAAGTGGCAAAAAAAAAGGTATAAAATTAATTGGAAAAAAAATGTAATGCGCCCCCATCCCTGCGAGCTCGTGCAGCAAAGAAAACGCACATGTAAGTCGCGCCCACATATGTAAATGGTGTCCAAATCACAAATTTGAGGTATCGCCGCGATCGTCAGAGCGAGAGCAGTAATTCTCGCACTAGATCTCCTCTGTAACTCGGACCCGGTAACCGTGATTTTTTTCTTTTAAAGTTTGTCGCCATTCCACGAGTGTGCGCAATTTCAAATCATGACATGTTGGGTATCTTTTTACTCTGCGTAACATCATCTTTCACATTATACAAAAAAATTGGGCTAACTTTACTGTTTAGTTTTTTTTTAATTCGTGAAGGTGTATTTTTTCCTAAAAAAAATTGCATTTGAAAGACCGCTGCGCAAATACAGTGTGACATAAAATATTGCAACGATCGCCATTTTATTCTCAATATTCTCTGCTAAATATATAAACAAAATAGTGCAGCGCTATAAAATGTGAAAAATTATTCTAGAATTGCTACTGAAAGCAACTCAAAAACACGTGAATAACTAATATACTGTACAATGTGCTGGTGAACTAATATATAAAGTTCATAAACAATCCACTCCAATGGATGGTCTCACATATGAGCTGTCCTCCATAGGAGCTGAAGAGTGTAACCCCTAGGGGTTATACAAAACTGTGATAAACAAACAAAAGAGTCCAAAACAATATGTGTACAATTTGAATGGATGTCTTTTCATGGACAACACCACTGCAGCATGAACTGGCAGAGGGACCACAATGTTGATGGTGGGATTCACAATATAAGGCACAGATGATACAGTTGGGTACTCTTACCACAGATGGTGGACCCACCTGTCGTATGACAGTGGGTCAATCAAGCTTGACAGAAATGATGGAACTGGATATCCTGGATACCTCAGACCGACTCTAACAGGGTGGTTGGATGAACAGCTCACACGATGGAAACTCCTCTGATCATACAGGCTCCGAATCAGTCCAGGAGAGACACAAGGGTAGGAGAAAAGAAAAAACTCCAGATGGTGCAGGTCAATAAAACCAATGGGGGGGTTTATTGAATAAAATTTGTCTTACAGACATTAGACAAATAAAAAGGTGATCACGAAATAAAAAGATAAAAACAATGTGGGGTGCAGCATCGGCAAGCCCTACGCGTTTCTACTGCAGCAGTCTTCAACAGGGGCAGAATGATGCCCCTGGACTGATTCAGAGCCTATATGATCAGAGGAGTTTCCATCGTGTGAGCTGTTCATCCAACCACCCTGTTAGAGTCGGTCTGAGGTATCCAGGATATCCAGTTCCATCATTTCTGGTCATGGTGACCACCAAACTTGATTGACCCACTGTCATACGACAGGTGGGTCCACCATCTGTGGTAAGAGTACCCAACTGTATCATCTGTGCCTTATATTGTGAATCCCACCATCAACATTGGGGTCCCTCTGCCAGTTCATGCTGTGGTGGTGTTGTCCATGAAAAGACATTCATTCAAATTGTACACATATTGTTTTGGACTCTTTTTTGTTTGTATCACAGTTTTGTATAACCCCTAGGGGTTACACTCTTCAGCTCCTATGGAGGACAGCTCATATGTGAGACCATCCATTGGAGTGGATTGTTTATGAACTTTATATATTAGTTCACCAGCACATTGTATATTGGTTATTCACGTGTTTTTGAGTTGCTTTCAGTAGCAATTCTAGAATCATTTTACAGCGTTGCACTATTTTGTTTATATTTGCCTTATACTTTGTTTGTTTGAGTGTCAGCAGCTTACACTTTTGGTTTAGCGCAGTTTTTTCACTTATATATATATATATATATATATATATATATATATATATATATATATATATGTTTGGGGGTTCTTAGCAAAAAATACAGATTTTAACTTGCAAGAAACAAATGTCAGAAATAGGCTTAGTCATGAAAGGGTTAAAGAAGCATGTAACCATCTCTCGTGTGTGTACAGTACAGGTAAAATTTAGCTGTGGCTATAAAGGAGACAACATGCTCATTCAATTATACTTTGAGAATCAATAATCGAATGTGCATGGCAAAGGGGTGGAACTTGTGCTGGGGTTGTAAACATTCTGGTGTGCTTATAGAAGTATAATACCCCAATACAGTCCTGCTCTAGAATATTTTGTCTCTTGGCCCCTTTGCTAACCCTCACCCATAGCATACACTTTCCTTTTTTTCTTTTAATATTCTGGTCCTAGCAATTGTGCTGCATGGTTAATCCATCATGACCACCTACTAGGGGCCAATGACTGCACCCTATTCAATCACTCACTCCATTCCCGGTTATTTACACTCTGGTTAGATGATTTATAGACTTGTTTATTCCTTAAACTGACCATCAGTCATATCTGCCTGTGTATATTATTGTGATAAATGAGGTTGATTTCGAAAGTGACCAACTAGCTATGACATTTTGATATTTCCTCCATGATCTTTTTTTCCTTTTAGTTTTTTTTTTTTTTGGTCTGACAAATTTTCTGCTTTAGTGGTTGTCACATGAGCCCTGAGATAACCTTGGTTCGCTGATTTCTCCTGTTAGACAACATTTTTTTGGCTAATTGTGATCAAATGTCAACGCACATTGTTTAAATCACATCTATGGTGTTTTAGGTTGTAACTTATACAAGGGTATCGCTTAAACTCCAAACCTTCCAGCTATAAAAATTGAACTAATTGGCTTAAAGGAGTAATAGACCCTAAAGCCCTGTACACACGATCAGATTTCCTATGGATTCTGATCCGATGGATTTTTCCATCGGAAATCCGATGAAGCTGACTTCCATCAGTCTTGCCTACACACCATCAGTCAAAAATCCGACCGTCCCAAACGCCTTTACGTAAAACACTCCGACAAGCCAAGAAAATTAAGTTCAATGCTTCTGAGCATGTGTCAACTTGATTCTGAGCATGCGTGGGTTTTTTGTCCGATGGAGTTCCACACAGACGATCGGAATTTGCTATCAGTTTTTCTATTTTTTCTCACCGATGGAAAAAAGACTGATGGGGCCCATACACGATCGGTTTGTCCGATGAGAAAACTCCATCGGACTGTTTTCATCGGTAAAACCGATCGTGTGTACATGACATAAAACAAAAATGTAATATATTGCAGCTTACCAGTCCGTAGATGTGTTGGCTGCATTAGTTTTCTTTTTTAAGCTTTTTTCTTTATTTCACCTGTTGATCAGCCCGTAATACACCTCTTGTATTAGAGTGTCTACTTTAGGAAAACCACAATTGCTCTTTATAGGACTTTGAAAGCAACTTCTAACCAAAAAATAAGATTGAAATAATACCATGTATTTTCTCTATTTAAAAGGTTTGAACCACATATATTACATCACATATTACATAGTATAAAGTATTGTACACAGGGTTACAACATCAAAAAGTGTGATCCAAACGGTATCCCCCAAGGCATCCCCTGGGAGAACACAGTGGCTCCACGGGAGGCATTCCCCTGTCTGTGTTGATGGGGGAATCGAGCAGATTTCTTTCCTGCAACCCATGATTGCAGGAAGGAAATTCACTTTGTTCACTTCCCAAAGTTTTGGGAAGTAGAAAGTCCCTTTCCCAAGATCCTTAGGGCAGATGGTGTTATTTTCTTATTACAAAACTGCGATTGGTCAGGTGCTAATAATGCAGGCAAATACAATTAGTTTATAAAAGGTGCAGTGGTAAAACTATGTACAAATGGAAGTTCATAGACCTGCCATAGAGTCTATATGTAAGCCTGGAGCATACACATAAAATTTGGTCTTGCTGCATGATAACTCATTTGGGTAGCAGTAGAGTTTTGCAGATAATAAATGCTACAATCATTTAAAAAAAGTTGCAGTACAAAGCACTAAACGATCTCTAATTCCGTGTACACACGATCAGTTTTACCGATGAAAACAGTCCGATGGACTTTTGTCATCGGATAAACCGATCGTGTATGGGCCCCATCGGTCTATTTTCCATCGGTGTGAAAAAATAGAACCGGTTTTAAATTTATCCGATGGAAAAAAAAACGATGGCAAACCGATGAAAAACCCACTCATGTTCAGACTGAATTATGAGACGGGAGCGCTCGTTCTGGTAAAACTAGCTTTCGTAATGGAGATGGCACATTCGTCATGCTGTAATGGACTGAAAAGCACGAATCGGCTCTCACCAAACTTTTACTAACACGCGGTAACACGAAATTGGCAAAAAGCAGAGCAAAGAGTGGCGCCATTGGATTTGAACTTCCCATTTATAGTGTTGTCGTACGTCACAGCGTTTGGGACAATCGTTTTTTTGACTGATGGTGTGTAGGCAAGACTGATGGAAGTCAGCTTCATCGGATTTCCGATGGAAAAATACATTGGATTAGAATCCATAGGAAAACCAATCATGTGTACAGGGCTTTAGTCATTTGCTGCAGGCCTCAGTGTTGAGATTGTCTAGGCTTGAAGACCTCTATATACAGTGTGCTGTGCAGTCTAGTCACTTGTAGTTGATTGAACAGTACCCAAAGTATTAATTCTACGTATATCATTTACAGGAGTGAGTCTGAGAAGTCGTACCAAGGGAAGGCTGCCAGTTCCAATGGTCATCCTACCATTTATGAAGCATGGTGATCTCCACACCTTCCTGTTGATGTCTCGCATTGGAGAAGAACCCATTGTAAGTTTGTCAGGAGGTGTAGCTTTGATATTTTGATGTTTCAGTTGCCGTGTTGGCTGCTGAACCCTGGCTTGTGTTGACATACCAATATTTCTTTCTCGTACATCACGGGACACAGAGCGACATAGTCATTACTAATGGGTTATATAGATACCGTCAGGTGCTGGCACTGGCAACTTCCAAAACCGGAAGTACCCTCCCCTATATAAGCCCCTCCCATCCGGGAGCACCTCAGTTTTTTGCCAGTGTCTAAGGTGTTGGCCAAGAAGAAACATGTGTTTTTCACTGAGCTTGCGTACAGGTTCTTTTGGGCCTCAGTAAGCTATTCCGGATCCGACCAAAAAAGCTTCATAGCTAAACGGTCGGTACCCGGGCCTTGCAGAGAAGAGCAAGGTTTTGCCTGTAATGCTTCTCTTAGGAGAGCTGGACCCTGGGATCCAGAGCTCTGGTCATACCCACGACCAAGATGTTTTCTGTGCAGGGTGCTATACAGGTCCAGGGGAGTGGAATCCTTGGGAACCCGGTCCCTGAAGGTTTGATTACAATGCCTGCCGTGATAGGTGAAGTTTGGGCTTTTGTGGACCAAACAAAGTCCTGCGGCGGGGAACAGGTAAGTGGGGGCCCCCAGGAACTTGGTTCTATTGGGGGACCCCAAGCCTAATTTGTCTTTCTGTCTGTTACCTAATGGTATTCCCGCAAAATTCTGTGCATGCCTGTAACTACTAAAAAAAATGTAATAATTTTTAATGGTGGTCAAGAAAAAAAAAAAAAAAAATTTTTTTTATATATATATTTAATATATTAGACTGCGGTACCTGTGTTTGTCCACTAGAGGCCGCTGTGGAATGTTTTCTTGTCATGTGGACTAGCTTCTTCTCAGCAGAGCAAAGTCCAGGCAGATGGTGAGTTCTCTTATAGGAAACTGCTTCCTCTGCCATGTTGCAGTGCTCGTCCATCCCCCGGCCTGCGGCAAAGAGGGGCCCTGGCTCCTGTCCCTTGTTACCATTTTTTGAAATTAGCGCCGAAGGCGCACGTGGCCGCGAGCGTGCGCATGCACGCGCCTCTATATATAGAGGTGAGCCGGGAAAGGGGGCGGAGCCTGGGGGATGACGCTCTGTGCGCGCCGCAGCGCTTCTGCGCATGTGCGGGCGTCCCAGCAGTTTTAAAAAAAACACAATGTTGTAGTGAGCTGGCTATGAAGTACAGAGACAGAGCTGGCAACATTTAAAGGCATACAGCAAGCGGTTGATACAGGCATCCCCTAGAAAGGCACATTAGTAGACACCAACTGTGATATAGCAGCAATTGTGCTAGACTATTCTCAGTAAAAGTGGTGTATTACGGCTGGAATACCTCAGCTTTAGGCTTAGGAATATGCCGTCCAGAAGCTCCGGAACTGAATCTTCCAGGAAGCGAAGGGGGTCTCATCGGGCTCGGAGGATCTTGGGCATACTTCTGCTGCACCAGTCTCCCCTGAAGTTCAGAGGTAAGTGACCGTAGAGACCCCGCAGGGGTACTTGGTACTGTGGCTGTCCTCAGTTCACCTGCTCCTGTGTATGTAACAGAGGAGGTTTTTTTCCTCAGCTCTGGGAGGATTAGAGAGAGATTGTCAACATTAATCGCTGCCTCCCTGTCAGGGAAAGCACGCCCGATCTCCGTCTCCTCCTTCAGAGTGCCTGTTAGCAGAGCAACAGTCCCATACAGGGATCGACCTGCCTGAAGGGGATCAGGATGAGGTTGATTCTGTTATAGAGGAATCAACAGTGGGGGAACCTTTTCTCAGCATCTCAAGCTGAAAGATTATGGGTTCAGTCTCTGACTAACATGGTCCGATCAGCATTTAAAAATGCACCTTGCGGAACCATCAACCACTACTGTATCCTCGTTGGGGTCGCTAGAAGCCCCCAGACTGTTTGTTCTTTTCCACTTCACCCTTTACTGAAAGGGCTCATTTACCAGGATTGGGAACGTCCTGAGAAAATATTTATTCCCTCAAGAGATTTCCGGTGGTCTATCCCATGGAGGATAAGTTCATCAAAAAAAAAAATGGAAGGTCCCTACAGTGGACGCAGCCACTCTTGTATGTATAAATCACTGACATGTCCAGTGGATAATGTCCAAATGTTCAAGAACCCAATAGATAAAAGATTGGAGTCCTTATGAAAATCTGCTTGGTGATACAACCAGCAGTAGCAGCTATTGGGGTCTGCTAAGCAGTGAAGGATCAGTTGAAACAGGTCTTGAGGGACTTGACAGATCAGCAGGCTTTGCCCTAGCTGATCTACATAGAGCCTTAGGCTTTGCGGTTGACGCCATAGAGGATTCACTCCATCAGGCCTCCCGCCTTATGCTGTCTATAGTACATATGCGTAGGCTCCTATGGCTCAAAAACTGGTCTGCTGAAGCTCCCTGTAAAGAATGGCTGGTTAGCGTCCCATTTCATGGTGAACGCTTATTCAGGGAAAACCTGGACAAATATATCCAGAAAATTTCCAGCGGTAAAAATACGCTCTTGCCGGTTAAAAACAGAGTTAGAGGTCCCTCTTTAAGAGGCCTGCTTCTCCAGTCCCTGGGGCATCGGCTGTGTAACAGTTCCGACGGCCTCCTCGGTCAATTCCCGGGGGTAAAAAACAGGGACAGTAGCAGGGTAATGAGAAACCCTGGGTCAGGGGAGGTACAAAACCTCCCCCAAAGTTAAATTCATTGAAGCCCCCACTCAGTCGGGTGGGGGGAGGACTCCAGTTGTTCGCAAGAGACCTGGCGGGACACGATCAAGACAGATAGGTGCTCTCCGCAGTAGGTTTGGGATACAGTTTGGAGTTAAGACTCTCCTCCTTCCCATTTTTGAGGTCAAACGTGCCAAGGGATCCCCGGAAGAGAGAGTCCCTCCTGTTGGCACTAGAACAACTATTGCTCCAAGGAATAATTATGGAGGTTCCCCTGGAAGAATGAGGGTTCGGGTTTTACTCAAACCTCTTTACAGTCCCGAAGCAAACGCGGACGGGAGGCCCATATTAATTCTAAAAGGGCTATACAAATTCCTGTATATCAGGACTTTCCGATGGAGTCGATCCGATCGGTGGCCACTGCCCTACAAGGGGAGGATTGGTTAGCCGCGATCGACATCAAAGATGCTTATTTGCACATTCCCATCTTTCCAGTCCACCAAAAATTTCTACGCTTTGCAGTAGAAGGGCGCCATTTTCAGTTCAGAGCCTTACCCTTCGGTTTGGCCACAGCACCACGAGTGTTTACAAAAATTCTGGCCCTTTATTGGCCAATCTAAGAACACAAGGTGTAATGATAATGGCATATCTGGATGACTTGTTGCTGATAGACCACTCAGTGAAAGAACTAGACGTGGTCGTTCACAAGACAATCAAGTATCTGGAATCTCACGGTTGGATTATCAACCGAGACAAGTCAGCCCTAAAAACCAGTCAAAAGTCTGGAATACTTGGGGCTAAGGTTGGATTCAGGCCAGAGAAAAAATATTCTTGCCTCGAGGAAAGGTGTTGTCTTTGAAAGATTTGATCCACTTAGTGGGTACAAAAAAGACAGCCGTCCATACGCCTGTATATGAGGCTGCTGGGAAAAATGGTGGCATCATTCGAAGCAGTACCCTACGGTCAATTCCATTCAAGGAATTTGCAAGGGGCCATACTGTCAGCCTGGAACAAAAAAGTTCAGGCCCTAGACTTACAATGTCCTTGTCCCCTTCCGTTCGCAAGAGCCTCCGTTGGTGGTTGGTTCCCCAGAATCTGGAAAAGGAAATCCTTCAGTCCGATTTCTTGGAAGGTGGTCACTACAGATGCCAGCCTTATAGGCTGGGGAGCAGTACTGGAGCAATAGTCTCTCCAGGGCAGATGGTCGGATGCAGAAAAGGCCCTGCCCATCAATCTCTTAGAGATACGAGCAGCCCGGTATGCCCTAGTAGCATGGACATCCAAACTCCAAGGGTCCCCTGTCAGAATTCAATCAGACAATGCCACAGCAGTGGCATATATCAATCATCAGGGGGGCACCAGGAGTCGTGCAGCCCAGAGGGAAGTAAATTACATCCTGAAATGGGCAGAAAAATATGTCCCAGCCATATCTGCGGTATTCATTCCAGGAGTGGAGAATTGGAAGGCGGACTTTCTAAGTCGCCAGCAATTAGGCCCAGAGGAAGGGTCCCTTCACCCCGAGGTTTTCTGGACAATATGTCAGCGGTGGGGAACATCGGATGTAGATCTTCTAGCATCCAGATTCAACGCAAAGGGGGACAGGTTTGTCTCTCGGACAAGGGATCCCCTAGCTTGCGGCTCGGATGCCCTAGTGTTCCCTTGGGATCAGTTCAAGCTGATATATGCATTCACACCGCCACAATGGTTACCTCGATTACTCCGCAGAATCAGGGTAGAAAAGAAACAGTGATTCCGGTGGCTCCAGCGTGGCCCCGAAGAGCGTGGTACGCGGAGATTGTAAAATTTCAGTGGGGAGTCCTTGGACTCTCCCACGTCGTCCGGACCTGCTTTCGCAAGGACCGATATACCACCCTTCCTTACCAGCCCTAGGTTTGACGGCCTGGCTATTGAAGCCCACATTCTAAAAAAGAGAGGGCTCTCTAATGCTGTGGTATCTACCATGATCAATGCCAGGAAGCCGGTATCCAGGCAGATCTACTATAGAATCTGGAAGGCGTACATCGCGTGGTGTGAGGCCAAGAAATGGCATCCACATAAGTACGTAATAGGTAGGATTCTGGACTTCCTACAGTGGGCTGTAGATAGGAAGCTTGCCTTGAGTACTATCAAGGGTCAGATTTCGGCCTTGTCAATATTTTTTCAAAGGCCCTTGGCTTCGCATTCACTAGTCAAAGCCTTTATACAAGGAGTGATGCGTATTAGTCCTCCGGTTAATATTCCCATATGTCCATGGGATCTAAACTTGGTTCTGTCGGTTCTACAGAAACAACCATTTGAACCATTACAGCATATTTCCTTGGTGCTTCTCACCAGGAAATTGATTTTTCTAGTAGCCATTTGTTCGGCTAAAAGAGTATCGGAATTAGCAGCTATGTCCTGTAAGGAGCCATATCTGGTTATCCATAAGGACAGAGTAGTGTTACGTCCTCATCCAGCCTTTCTTCCTAAGGTGGTATCGAGGTTTCATTTGAACCAAGATGTGGTTCTTCCTTCTTTTTTCCCCAAACCTACTTCGGTAGAGGAAAAGTTATTGCATTCTTTGGATGTAGTAAGAGCAGTTAAAGCTTATCTAAAAGCCACTGCTCAGATTCGCAGAACGGATACTTTGTTTATTCTGCCGGAAGGCCCCAGAAAGGGTCAGGCAGCGTCAAAATCTACTTTAGCCAAGTGGATTCGACAGGTCATTATGCAAGCTTATGGCTTGAGAAGGAGACCGCCTCCGTTCAAAGTTAGAGCGCACTCCACGAGAGCAGTTGGAACTTCATGGGCAGTGCATCACCAGGCCTCCCTGGCTCAAATCTGTAGGGCCGCAACATGGTCTTCAGTTCACACGTTTACTAGGTTCTACCAGGTGGACGTTAGAAGTCAGGAGGATGTCGCCTTTGGGCGCAGTGTGTTGCAGGCCGCAAAAGATCCTCATGTCTGATAGCGCTCAGCTTATATATGGTGTATCCCCCCCCTCATTTGGCATTGCTTTAGGACATCCCATTAGTAATGACTATGTCGCTCTGTGTCCCGTGATGTACGAGAAAGAAAATAGGATTTTTATAACAGCTTACCTGTAAAATCCTTTTCTTGGAGTACATCACGGGACACAGAGCTCCCGCCCCTCTTTGGGGACACTTATTGCTTTGCTACAAAACTGAGGTGCTCCCGGATGGGAGGGGCTTATATAGGGGAGGGTACTTCCGGTTTTGGAAGTTGCCAGTGCCAGCACGTGACGGTATCTATATAACCCATTAGTAATGACTATGTCGCTCTGTGTCCCGTGATGTACTCCAAGAAAAGGATTTTACAGGTAAGCTGTTATAAAAATCCTATTTTTCCACTGCCAGAAGCTAAAAAAGCTTGAGTATCTTTGATCTTATGCAAGGATTTGAATTTGATAGTCTTACGTTATAAGTCTATATACGTGCCTATGGAAACATCTTTACCTTCCAATTTAGCTTTGATTTAGAATTACTCTTTGTCAAAGGTAAAAGACCCCTGGAGATCTGCCCTGTCAGCTGTCTGGATTTTGAATGCTGATATCACACTCCGTCTTCTAGCTCCTAAGGTAATATATCAGTATCAAGCCCAGAGCTCTGTAGTGTACATTCCTCTTAACATGGGGCTCGGTGTGCACACTGAACATAAGATATGGCAGTTGGCAGTACAACAGCTGTCAGATTTTACATGACATTTCATCTCTAACTTCCTGGGCCTAGAGTCCACTTTGCAGTTATAACTATGTAAAACATTAAGTGCCTACGCTGTTAAAAAATCCAGTAATACACTGTTTCACTCTGCTCTGCACATGCTCAGTTGCTCTCCATTTTTAGGCACCTTTGGGCACTGACGAATTGGTAGAGGCCGATCTGCTGGTAGCATTAAAGTGGAAATAAATCCTCTTATGCTTTATAGCCAAGGAAGCTGCTTTTGTTTGATCTGCAACTGCTGGGGTGCTGCACATGTGGTCAGTTATTTAAAGATTTTACAGTTTAGTTGAGGAAACAAGCAAATGTGACCGCAAAGCTGGCATTTCAGGAATGTAACTTTTTTGAAACTGTTGGGTTTAGTTCTGCTTTATGATTTACTTTCTGCTCAGGGGCTCTGGGCTTCAACAAAATGGCAGCCTCCAGCAAGAAGAAATAGGAGCAATGCTGGGGGCAATTTACAGCACACACAATTTTTTGAAGCATAATTATTAATGTGGAATGTATGTTCCTTGGTAAAGAACATTTTGTATCAAGTTGTTATGGATAATGGTGCGCTCAAAGACAAAGTGAATGAGGGGAAAACTGCACATCTATGATTATTTGACTGAACATAGAGTCCTGGTCAGCCCCTGATCCTTTTTTTATTTTTTTTTATGAAAAATGATGTTTGTCATGTCTTAACTTTGAACCCTGACTGCAACAGTATAACAAGGCAATCTAAGGTATTTTGCCTTACAGGCAACATTAACTCTGAGCTCTCATGGGTGATTTATGTATTCTTGCAGTGGTAAGCGTTGTTCAGAAAGAAGCAGTGATCATCCTGTATGTGAATAATGTGGACATTTTATACAAACAAATATTTTATTACAGGTGTTTATATAGCGCTTTACATACAGTGGGTACGGAAAGTATTCAGACCCCCTTAAATTTTTCACTCTTTGTTATATTGCAGCCATTTGCTAAAATCATTTAAGTTCATTTTTTTTTCCTCATTAATGTACACACAGCACCCCATATTGACAGAAAAACACAGAATTGTTGACATTTTTGCAGATGTATTAAAAAAGAAAAACTGAAATCTCACATGGTCCTAAGTATTCAGACCCTTTGCTGTGACACGCATATATTTAACTCAGGTGCTGTCCATTTCTTCTGATCATCCTTGAGATGGTTCTACGCCTACATTTGAGTCCAGCTGTGTTTGATTGGACTTGATTTGGAAAGCCACACACCTGTCTATATAAGACCTTACAGCTCACAGTGCATGTCAGAGCAAATAAGAATCATGAAGTCAAAGGAACTGCCTGAAGAACTCAGAGACAGAATTGTGGCAAGGCACAGATCTGGCCAAGGTTACAAAAAAATTCTGCTGCACTTAAGGTTCCTAAGCGCACAGTGGCCTCCATAATCCTTAAATGGAAGACGTTTGGGAAGACCAGAACCCTTCCTAGAGCTGGCCATTCAGCCAAACTGAGCTATCGGAGGAGATGAGCCTTGGTGAGAGAGGTAAAGAAGAACCCAAAGATCACTGTGGCTGAGCTCCAGAGATGCAGTCGGGAGATAGGAGAAAGTTGTAGAAAGTCAACCATCACTGCAGCCCTCCACCAGTCGGGGCTTTATGGCAGAGTGGCCCGACGGAAGCCTCTCCTCAGTGCAAGACACATGAAAGCCGGCATGAAGTTTGCTAAAAAAACACCTGAAGGACTCCAAGATGGTGAGAAATAAGATTCTCTGGTCTGAGGAGACCAAGATAGAACTTTTTGGCCTTAATTCTAAGTGGTATGTGTGGAGAAAACCAGGCAATGCTCATCACCTGTCCAATACAGTCCCAACAGTGAAGCATGGTGGTGGTAGCATCATGCTGTGGGGGTGTTTTTCAGCTGCAGGGACAGGACGACTGGTTGCAATCGAGGGAAAGATGAATGCGGCCAAGTACAGGGATATCCTGGACGAAAACCTTCTCCAGAGTGCTCAGAACCTCAGACTGGGCCGAAGGTTTACCTTCCAACAAGACAATGACCCTAAGCACACAGCTAAAATAACGAAGGAGTGGCTTCACAACAACTCCGTGACTGTTCTTGAATGGCCCAGCCAGAGCCCTGACTTAAACCCAATTGAGCATCTCTGGAGAGACCTAAAAATGGCTGCCCACCAACGTTTACCATCCAACCTGACAGAACTGGAGAGGATCTGCAAGGAGAAATGGTAGAGGATCCCCAAATCCTGGTGTGAAAAACTTGTTGCATCTTTCCCAAAAAGACTCATGGCTGTATTAGATCAAAAGGGTGCAAAAACTAAATAGTGAGCAAAGGGTCTGAATACTTAGGACCATGTGATATTTCACTTTTTCTTTTTTAATAAATCTGCAAAAATGTCAACAATTCTGTGTTTTTCTGACAATATGGGGTGCTGTGTTAATGAGGAAAAAAATGAACTTGAATGATTTTAGCAAATGCCTGCAATATAACAAAGAGTGAAAAATTTAAGGGGGTCTGAATACTTTCCGTACCCACTGTATATATGTATTGTACATTCACATCAGTCCCTGCCCTCAAGGAGTTTACAAACTAAGGTCCCTTACTCACATTCATAAATACACATAATAGGACCTATTTAGACAGATGTGAATAAAGCTACCAGCATGTCTTTGGAGTGTGGGGGGAAACTCGCGCAAACTCCATGCAGGTAGTGCCGTGGTTGGGACAGTAAAAAAAACCTTCTGCATGCAGCTTCCACCACAGCCCCCCTAAATACATACCTGAACCAGTTCTCGATCCAGTGATGTGCACGAGAGCCGAGACTCCCTCAGCTCTCTCGATCTTCATTGACTCAGATACAGTAGCAGGAGCCATTGTCTCCTTCTGCTGTCAATCATAGCCAGTGACGAGAGAGTAGGGAGCAGGGCCCAGCTCTGCTCTGTGTGTCTTATGGAAACACAGAGCAGGGCTCAGGAGCGAGCATGCACAAATGCCCCCATAGAGAGTGGCTTGCTATGAGGCACCTGGCAGGGGGGGGGAGGAGCCCAAAGCACTAGTGGGGCAATACCATTGCACAGAGAAGGTAAGTGTGACATGTTTGCTATTTTAAAACAAAACAAACCTTTAATATTTCTTTAAAGTGTATTTCCACTTTTGCAGCAGCTCCATGAGATTTGTTGCATCTTCTCATTCACATAGCATAATTAAAAACAAAAAACTGTGTACTTCTTTACATGTCCTTTTCTAAAAACTCCAACACTGAAGTTTTCCCCTGCTATGCAGATGGGACTCGAGAGTTAATGATTACCATAGCTAACTCTTCTGTACTGTGCTGGCAGATATTATTATCAGTTGTAAATTTGAACATTCTGTCCCAACAAAGGGGTAACTAAACGTGGAGCTTCTGCTTTGCTATGATAATGAGGGGAAACTCAGTGTGTCACCGTCAGTGGAGACAGATTGAGTTTAATTTAAATTATTCAGAGTTTCTTGCTGTCTTCCCAAGGCCTGTTTAAAACAAGCACCTAAAAGATAGAACATATTTTTAGGTATGCTGTGTACATTGGAAGACATATAACAAATATAGTGGGGTTTTCTCAAATTTGACTGCAAAACTGGACACTGAAAATTTTTAATGCACTTTATTGCTGAATATAGACTTTAGAACAGGGGTGCCCAACCTTTTGAAGAGCGAGGGCCACTTTAGCGACTTGGCAGCTGGTCGTGGGCCACAATGAGCAGGCAGATGACAGGTCTGTATCCACTCTGCATATGCAGAGCAGATAGGGACACAGCCCACTTTTCTCTATGGGCCCTCCGATCCGCCCAGACAGAAGGGGACGGATTCCCTTCTGTTTTTTTAAGCAGATTGGATTGGAGATAGGTGGGTGTAAAAGGACGCAGGTCAGTTTAAATCTCCCGCTCTATAGAGGTGATCACGTGAAAGGAGCCTAAGGCTGCTTTCACACTGATGCACTGTGGTTTACCTGCACCTTAACTGACCTCAATCTTCACTTCTTCTTCAGGATTCCACAGGGATTGCTGGCTGCTGCTGTCTCCTAGATGGGTATGGCTGGTGGCTGCTGCTGGCTGTCTTTCAGGGCGGGTACGGCTGGTGGGTCCTGCTGGCTGGTACTGCTGGCTGGTTTTGGTGGGTACTGCTGGCTGGTACTGGTGGATACTTCTGGCTGGTACTGCTGGTAAGTACTGGTGGGAACTGCTGGCTACTGGTGGGCACTGCTGGCTGGTACTTCAGGCTGGTACTGGTGGGTACTTCTGGATAGTATTCTGGGTACTGGTGGGTACTGCTGGCTGGTACTTCTGGGCACTAGTGGGTAATTTTTGGTACTGCTTGGTGGTGCTTGTGGCTGGTACTTCTGGGTATTGCTGGCTGGTACTTCTGGGTACTTTTTGATACTGCTGGGTGGTGCTTGTGGGTACTGCTTGCTGGTACTTTTGGGTACTGGTGGCTGGTACTTCTGGGTGGTACTTTTGGGTACTGGTGGGTACTGTTGGCTGGTACATCTGGGTACTGGTGGGTGGTGCTGGCTGGTACTTCTGGGTACTGCTGTGTAGTACTTCTGTGTTCTGCTGTGTGGTTCTTCTGGGTACTGCTGTGTAGTACTTCTGGGTACTGCTGGCTGATTCTTGATCCCCCATACCTGCCATCAGTGTGACAGGAGCAGCGCTGGAGGAAACATACAGCTGCTGTAGAGAGCATAGAGCCGATGCGTCCTGTATCGCGCTGGGAACTGTCACAGGCGGAGCACATTTGGTATCACTCCGCCTGAGTCAGAAGCCGGCGCTATACAGAAAGCATCGGCTCTGCTATCTACAGCAGCCGTATGCTTCCTCCAGCGCCGGCTCTGATCGTCCAGCTGATGCTCGGGGATGGCGGGTCGGAAACCCGCAATCTGGGCTTGCCATCCCAGAGCAGGAGGTGGCGGGCCACGTCAGAGGACGCCACAGGCCACATGTGGCCCGTGGGCCAGCGGTTGGGCACCCATGCTTTAGAAGATAGGTCACAAGTGCAGCTATTTTCTGACAACCCCAGGCCTTCTAGCTCTGTTGCCTAGGCAAGTTTATGTTCATGCAGAGTGGAAGGAGGATGCAGTGAATGACAGATGCTCAGAGGGAGAATTGTAATGACAGAGGTTTTCTAATCTGTCTCATTAGGGTTTCCCCAAAAGCTGGTGGGCATCTGCTTTCCACCAGACAAGAGATCTTAGACTAGCCATTCTCAATCCTAGGGTTCCTCCAGAGATTGCTAGGGGTAGGGGTTACTTGAGCATTTACTTTTTATCTGATGGTGCCTGCATAATTACAGGACCAATGCCACTTGGCAAAACCAACTACACCAATGTTCATTTTAGCTGTCTGTAAGTGTGGCATTCCTTCTGTCACTGTAATGGTCACATTCTATCTATTGACCATAAATGTAAGGGGAATTTTTGCTGTTGACTCCCAATGAATTGATTTTAGTAGGGGTGCTCCAAAAATTATTTTAGGGGTTTCTATGGGAGAAAAAGTTATGAAAGGCTGTAAGTCTGGCCTTATCAGATGACTGTCTTTTCACGTATATAGACTTATTTAGCCAATAATAATAAACTTTATTTTATATAGTGCCTTTTAAATAGTGCCTTTTAAAGATAGCTTCTCAAAGGGCTTTACAATAAAAAAATACAAATACACAGAATAACATAAAGGAAAAAAAGGGCCAATTATATAAAAGTTTGTCTAAACAAAGTTTTTAGATTTGTTTTAAATGAGTTTAGAGAAGATGACTCTTTGATGTTCTTTGGAAATTAATTTGAGTTTTGGCGCATAGCAAGACAAGGCTCTGTTTCCCATCAAGTGTAGGTGAGTAGGGGACACACACAGAAGACCAGAAATCGAGGAGCGGAGGTTGTGAGGGGAGGAGTAAGTTGATAAAACTTTAGAGAGATAATGGGGTGCCAAGACATGAAGAGCCTTATATGTGAGCAAGAGGATCCTAAAGTCTATGCTAAAAACATATGTCTAAATGCAGAGCAGGTACTTCTATCACTGGTGGTCTATAGACCATCGACCAATAAACCCACCCCAGCCAATAGGATTTAGACATTGAGAGCATTCAATCTTAGACATGCTGAGCCTGCAGATTTCAGAAACATCAAGAGACAGTCGCTTTATATCTGAGTAAGTGCATATATACTATATAGTGCACATATGAACAAGAAAACTCAAAAGAAGCACTGTGCTATCAATTAAAGTAGTAAAGTCAAAGACCGTCCCAAGTCCACAGCAACCATATGTGCTGTTGAAATGACCACTATCATCAGTGAGGTGTTATGAGATTGCCAGGGTGTATGTAGTTAGTACTATTTAATATGGCACTGATTGCGCTTAGAAGAAAAAATATAGAACATCCCCTGCTAGGAGAAATTCTCAACCAGGGTTCTGTGGAACCTCAGGGTTCCTCCAGGGATAACTAGGAATTTCTTGAGCTGTGACTAACTGACCTCCAATCTGATGGTGCCTGCATGGTTCCAGGTCCAACACAACATGGTAGAGCCAGCGAAATGACTGCAAGGGTGTCATTCTGGCAACCTCTGCAAGGGGGATATTTTTCCCACTTACTACCACCAATGTAAGGGGCATTTTCCTAATGAACTCCGATAGACTTATCTAACCAGTGGTTCCCTGAGACCTGAAAATTATTTCAAGGGTTCCTCTGGGTTAAAAAGTTTAGGAAAAGCTGCTCTAGATAGATGCATGATTACCCAGTATACGCTTGGTTTTGACTTTTCTTTTTGGCTGAGAGTGACACTGTTCAGAGCTCCATCCCTTGGAGAACAGAGGCTTGAGTTGTAAATTGGCCAGATTATTTGTGGTGGCGGAGGACTCATTTACAGGCTCTGCGTGAATCCTTCTCTGCCGCTTCAGGCTTGTTTGCAGTCGCACTAATTCTGTGTTAGTTGGCAGATTTAGCCACATGTTGTTGTTTTTCTGATGCAAAGATAATTTAACTTGAACTTTTTATTTAGGAGATGAAAAGTTTTGTCTGCCTACCAACTCTTCTTAAACTTTTGAGCTTTAACAAACTCTATGAATTCTCTAATGGGAGAGGGGTGTATCTGATAAGCATAATATGAAGTCATTGTGCCTGCTGGGGACATAATCACATCAGGGTGTCGTGCATAAATGCAGTTGCACACACTGTCAATGATTTAGAGCCTCCAGCTTATCGCATTGATTGGAGAGGTTGTAGTCAAAAGCCCTAAGGAAACACTTACCGTTGGTAAATAGTGTAATGTATTTTCAGAAAGAAGATATTTTGAGCTATAATTACAGTGATTATCATGTTTTAACTTTATTCCTCTTCTGTATTTTTATGACTGTATTAAAAATAGCAATTTGTAGATTAGCCACTAACTTGCAATCACTCGCAGCCTTTAACAACTGTTGAGATAAGATATCAGCTGCAAAAAGTGCATTGTTTTTAGTGAGTCAGCTGGCTTATAGACTTGCATTGTAAGGCCCCTTTCACACTGAGGCGCTTTGCAGGCGCTATTGCGCTAAAAATAGCGCCTGCAATGCTCCCAGAAAAAGCCGCTCCTTTGTATCCAGTGTGAAAGCCCTCGGGCTTTCACACTGGAGCGGTGCGCTTGCAGAAGGGTAAAAAAAATCCTGCAAGCCGCATCTTTGAGGCGCGGAAGAAGCGGTAAAAATACCGCTCCTCTAGCGCCCCTGTCCATTGAAATCAATGGGGTAGCGCCTGAAAAAGGGTTGAAAAACGCCTGCAAAAACGCCTCTTTGCGGCGTTTTGCGAGCGTTTTCAACCCTTTTTCAGCCACTAGCGGGGGTCAAAATCACCCCGTTGGCGCCCGCAAATTGCAGCAAAAACTACGGTATAGCAGCGCTAAAAATAGCACCGCTATACCGCCAGCGCATCCAGCGCTTCAGTGTGAAAGTAGCCTAAGGAGTAGTAGTAGGACTGGTCATACACTAGTTGAATTTAGTTCAACATTTTTTGTTGTGAGAACGTTCCTTCATTTTTCTAAACATTAGTGGGACCAAATAGACGTTTGTTATCCACCACTGCGAGGAGAAAATTTGAAGGAGCAGAATGGAAAATTTTTCTTAAATGTATGAATTTGTGTATGTGGTTTTCGTTTGGTCCATTCATTCCAAAATCAAATGTTTAAAGTGAACCAAATCTCAAACTATTTTAGAATGATGTTCAAATGTTCAGAGAATTTTGATATAATTTTAGTAGTGTATACTCTGCTCAAGGCACAACCATAGTGTCAAGGCAAGGGGGGCCATGTGCAGGCAATGAGCAAATAGGTTTGCCCTCATGTACATCTATGATCACAAATTATACATAGAAACAAGGTTTAACACACATTGATAACATTATTTACATCAAGCTGATCCCTTTTGCACATATATGTAAAATTTGATTAAAACACTATGTGGTCTCTATATTAAAAAAATAAAAATAAAATAATTCTGTCTAAAGAATTGACACGGCTGTCACAAACTATTCCTGTAATTTGCTTAAGGCTACTTTCTTACCAGCGATTAGGGCTGGTGCAAATAGTAGCAGCAGGAATCAGAGATTGCTGCTGTGGCTATTGTGAGACCATCAGCTCTGTTAACTATAATGACAGGTCGCCAGCAGCCGCAGCTATTCGCTGCTGTCCGCATAGCCATTTATGTGCATCCTGCAGTGCTCACCGCAGGTAATCGCTGTCTGTGCAGAGAGCAACAGCTGTGTCTGCCGACAACGTGTCATTATAGTGAAAGGGGCCGGCTGTCACACCTAGCCACTGAGAGTCAGAGTAGGAAACTCTGATTCCTGCCGCTACTATTTCCACCTATCCTAATCGCTGGTGTAAATGTAGCCTAATGCGTTTAATTCCTATGATCATCAAATTCATCTAGTGGCCATAATGTGGTATATTCATGCTTTAGGTATTTCAGAAAAATACTGTATTATGGCCACTAGATGGAGCTTACAATCAATTGAAATAAACATAGTTGGTAAATTACAGGAATTACTGATTACAGCTGTGCGAATGACTGAGACGTTCACACAGCAATTTTTTTTCAAATAAACCCATATGTATTTCCTTTCCTCTAAGGCTTCATGTACACTGTCCTACATTTACTGCAGCCATGGGAAAATGTAAATTGCAGCATATTTTTGAGGCGATCTTGCCATGTTTCGTGTTTTACAGTGGCCGGTGCCCAAAAAGTTCCTATCCTGAACGCGATTCTTCTGCGTTTAGGAGAGAAAGGTGGAAGCTCACCTAAACGCGGCAGCTCCTAAACTCTGTTAAAAGCCTATGTGTACATTGACACACAGGCTTTTATGGAGTTGAGTTTAGAAGCTTTTGCAAAAAAATGGCAAGAGATCCTAAACTCAAGTCTAGGGGCTGCCAGTGTAGGCTACTGTACATGTGAATGAATGAATGACTTGTATAGCGTTACAAATGCAAACTGAATCCCCCCAAGGCACTTTTTGCAGCCAGTGTCTTGCTGGCTGGTGCGGTCATTTACCCCGTAGGATCTCGACACGCTTGGGACACACATTCGTACACATATATACTGGGCCAATTTGGACAGGATCCAATTAACCTACCAGGATGTCTTTGGAGTGTTGGAGGAAACCGGAGTACCCGGAGGAAACCCACGCAGACGCAGGGAGAACATGCAAACTCCAGGCAGAAGGTGTCATGGTTGGGATTCGAACCAGCAACCCTTTTGCTGCTAGGTGAAAGTGCCAACCACTACACCACTGTGCTGCCCACAGCAGCCTTTAATGGGTCATACATGTAGCCTTTAATGGGTCATACAAGCTAAGCATTTAACTAGTCACAGGACTTTAACACAATTATAGAAAAAAACTAAGCTCAGTTACACATTAAAAAAAAAAAAAAGATCTGAACCAGGAAAAAAATCTTCAGCTTTCTTTATCGTACACCACGGGACACAGAGCTAGTCATTACATAATGGGTTAAGGGTCACCAGCGGTGATTGGACACTGGCACAACCAATGGAAGACAGTTCCCCTCCATATAACCCCTCCCATCAGGGAAGTACCTCAGTTTTTTCGCCAGTGTCGAAAGGTGTTGGACGCGTTAGGAGGTGCTAAAGGAAAGCTCTACCAAAGAGACCCTCTGGGGGTAAAAGAGCTATGCTTTCGGATCCATCCAAGACGCCTACAAAGGAGCTGAATCTGGATGGGATCCGGGCCTCATCCATGAGGCGTCGCCTGTAATGTCTCTCTTCGGAGGACTGGGCTCTAAGATCCAGCACTTTCGCTATTTCGCTATAAAGTCCTGGTAAGAGTCTTGTACAAGGCCCAGGGGAGAGGTATCCTTTAAATAGGAACCCATATCCCTGAAGGTTGGCACACATAGCCCACCGTGAAGGGTGAAGTTTGGTATCTGTCTGAAATCTTTCAGCAGAAAAACCTGCGGCGTGGATAAGGTGAGATTAGAAGGTCCATAACTAGGTTGGGACCTTTTTCAAAAAGTGGATGTCTTCTTTTTTTCCACCACTGGGGGGAGTAAAGAGCTGAATATACTCACCTCACTCTGTTCAGTGTCGGCTTCGGCGAAGTACACTGCTCGTCACCTCCGCTGCTGAGCTTGCTGGGGCACCCCGATCCTCCTTTCGGTGGCCGACCAGACACCTGCAGATGCAGGTAAGTGGGAACAAGGGCTGATGAGAGTCCTCTCTCACTATGGCCACCGCCATAGCGCTAAGGGCCGCGCGCGCGGGAGCGCGCTTTATCGGAGGGGGGGGGGGGGGCGAAGGCGTGCGCGGGCACGTGGCGCGCGCAGGCACAGAAACGGCGCCAAATTTAAAAGACTGTCAGTGTGAGAAGCACTGCAGCAGCAAGCAAGCTCGTTAGTTCTCTTATTCCTGGCAGAGAAACACAGCAGCTATACAGGGACGTAAGACTCCATGTGGTTGGATTGGGTACTTCCTAGAAGACATCCATGTTATGCATAGTTATGTGTTAAAAGTTGCATACTTAATGTATTTGCTAAACTAAACACGGTAGTATATGCATTTAGGTACCTTGTATTTTGTCTAAACAGTAAGCCTTCCAGGGGAAGTAATACGGACAAAAAGAGATAAGAAAGCACCACCGCCTGAGAGGAGGCTCTAACTGTGCTGACTCGGTACCTTTCTCTCCTGTGTTGCTAAATGCACCTGTTCAGGATGAGCCATTACCTCTGTCAGGTATGGCGGCTTCCCCAGTGAAGCCTGGGCCTGTATATGTCACTGAGGACACTTTATCAGCTGCCCTAAATAATCTGGAGGAAAAAATTGCTACCTTAATCGCTAAGTCCTCTAAAAAGGGACAATAAGCGAAGCAGGTCTCTTCCAGTATTGGACCTCCCTTCAGAAGTACCTGAGGGAGGAGGATGAGGAGGAGGAGGCTACATCAGCAGGTACAATGCTATAGCAGTGCATTTAAGTTAACCTCTGCGGAGGTAACGGAATTACCTGTCTCCTCCCTAGGGTCATTAAGATCCCTGCAAGGTGCATGCTCCTTCCCGGTTCATCCGTTACTAGAGGATCTAATATACGCAAACTGGCAACATCCAGATAAGCGTTTCTCACCTCCAAAAAGGTTTAACATTCTTTATCCTATGGGGGAATTTTTTTTTTTAAAGAAATGGAGCCTGCCTGCGGTAGTTGCGGCTATTTCTTGTGTAAATAAAAACCTGACATGTCCGGTGGATAATGTACAAGGGTTTAAAAGATCCTTCTGAGAGGAAGTTGAATTCCTCCTTCCTTTTGGCCGGCTCAATTACCCAACCTGCAGTAGCAGCAGTCGGTATGTGTCAGGTCATCAGCCAACAGGTAAAGCAGGGGCTGAAGGAACTGCCTTCAGAGCAGGCTAGAAATTGGGAAAATTTGCCTAAAGCCTTATGCTTCACAGTGGATGCCATGAGAGATTCTATCATACAGGCATCACGCCTTACACTCCAGCTGGTACAGATGCGCAGAGTACTTTGGCTTAAGCATTGGTCAGCGGAGACCCCATGCAAAAAGCTGTTGGCAAGTTCCCGTTCCATGGCGAACGCCTATTTGGGGAAGATTTAGAAAAATAGATACAGAAGATCAAGTGGTAAAACGACTTTTACCTGAGAGAAAGAAAAACAAGAGATCTTGTTTTAAACGCTCTCTCCCCAGCTCCCGGGAAATCTGACTCCAACCAGTGGCGGCGGCCTGTTTTAGCCGCCCACAAAAGCCAAGGGGCAAGCTCAGAAGAACAAGAAGCCGTGGGGTGCAAGAGCTAATAAGCAAGCCCCCAAAGCCTCTCAGTGAAGGGGCGCCCCCGCTCGGCCGAGTGGGAGGAAGGCTTTGTCAGTTCTGAGCAACTTGGTGGTCAGAAATCCAGGACAATTGGGTAGTATCCACAATATCCTCAGGGTACAAACTGGAATTTCGAGAGATCCCATCTTCTCAATTCCGAGGTTCAAGACTCTCCAAGGATCCACAAAAAAGAGAATCCTTCTTCAAAGGTTTGAATCACTTAATGGCTCAAGGGGTAGTTACAGACGTACCCCAAAAAGAGCGAGGTTCAGGTTTTTACTCAAACCTCTTTGTGATTCCAAAGCCAAATGGAGATGTCAGACCCATCCTGGATCTAAAATCCCTAAATCGGTTCCTGAACGATCGCCATTTTCGAATGGAAACGATCCGATCCGTGGCCGCCACTTTAAAGGGCGGAAAATTCATGGCGCCCATAGATATCAAGGACGCACATTTACACATACCCATCCTCCCCGCTCACCAAAGATTCCTAAGGTTTGCGGTAGAAGATCGCCACTTTCAATTTGTGGCTCTGCCGTTTGGTGTAGCCACCGCGCCCATAGTATTCACAAAGGTGCTAGCTCCTCTGTTAGCAAACCTAAGAACACGGGGCATTGCGGTAACAGCCTATCTGGACGATCTACTAGTAATAGATCAGTCAAAGGACGGATTGGGTCACGCTGTACACACTACAGTAGGATACCTGGAGCATTTAGGATGGATTATAAATTTACAAAAATCCTCTCTCCAGGCCCAAAGAAGGATAGGGTACCTGGGCATGATCATAGATACAGCCCAAAACGGGGTATACCTGCCAGAACCGAAGATACAGTCTCTGAAAGACCTGATCCACAAGGTCAAAGCAAACAAGAGGCCGTCTATTCGCCTTTGCATGAGACTATTGGGAAAGATGGTAGCCTCCTTCGAGGCGGTCCCTTACGCCCAGTTTCATTCGAGACTACTTCAAGGCAATATTTTAGCTTCCTGGAACAGGAAGAGCCAAGCTCTGGATATACCCATGCGCCTGTCCTCACAAGTACGCCACAGCTTCGATTGGTGGCTAGAAGCCAGGAATTTACGGAAGGGAAAGTCCTTCCTCCCAGTGGCCTGGAAGGTGGTATCTAGGGATGCCAGCCTATCGGACTGGGGTGCAGTATTCGAGGAGGCTTCTACCCAGGGAACCTGGGCCAAGACTCAGGGGATCCTGCCCATCAATGTGCTAGAGATCCGGGCGGTATATCTAGCCCTCAAAACCTGGACATACAGGTTACAGGGCTACCCAGTTCGGGTTCAATCCGACAATGCTACTGCAGTAGCTTACATCAATCACCAAGGAGGCACCCGCAGTCGGGCAGCCCAAAGAGAGGTGAACCGGATCCTGGCATGGGCAGAAGAGCATGTACCTTGCCTTTCTGCAATCTTCATTCCAGGGATGGAAAATTGGCAAGCAGACTACCTGAGTCGTCAGCAGCTGCTACCAGGGAGTGGTCTCTTCACCCCGAGATCTTTCAGGCCATATGTCTGAGATGGGGAAACCCAGATGTAGACCTGCTAGCTGCCAGGTTCAACAAGAAATTGGACAACTTTGTGTCCAGAACGAGAGATCCTCTAGCCTACGGGACAGACGCTCTAATAATACAGACGCTCTAATAACTCCATGGAATCAGTTCTCACTGATCTAGGCATTCCCTCCGATCCCTCTTCTACAAAGACTGCTTCGCAGGATCAAGGAGGAGGGAATACCAGTAATCCTAGTGGCCCCAAACTGGCCCAGGAGGCCTTGGTACGCCGAGATTGTAAAAACGGCGATAGGAAGGCCCTGGAAGTTTCCACTCCGACATGACCTGCTGTCACAGGGTCCAGTATTCCACCCTTCCTTACAAAGGCTAAAGTTGACGGCCTGGCTGCTGAGACCCACATTTTTAAAAAGAGAGGGGTCTCTGGTCCGGCTCTTTCTACGCTCATTAATGCTAGAAAGCCAGCCTCCAGACTCATCTATCAGAGAGTCTGGAGAGCATACGTTTCCTGGTGTGAATCCAGATGTTGGAATCCTCAGAAGTATGAAATAAGTAGGATTCTTGCTTTTTGCCAGTTAGGAGTGGATATGAATTTAGCCCTTAGCACCATCAAAGGGCAAATATCGGCTCTATCAGTCTTCTTTCAGAGACCATTGGCATCTCACTCCCTAGTTCGGACATTCATTAAGGGGGTACTGAGGATAAATCCTCCAGTTAGGACTTCCTTGTGTCCATGGGATTTGAATTTGGTTTTGTCAGTGTTGCAAAAGCAACCTTTTGAACCTATTCGCCATATTCCTTTAATTATATTAAGTAGGAAGTTGGCCGTTCTGATTGCTATAGCTTCTGCTAGGAGAGTATCAGAGCTAGCAGCTCTTTCTTGTAAAGAGCCTTATCTAATTTGTCACAAGGACAAAATCGTACTACGACCCCATCCGGCTTTTCTACCCAAGGTGGTGTCGGCTTTTCACTTGAATCAAGACATTGTTCTGCCTTCCTTTTTTCCAAACCCGCGGACGGCGGGGGAAAAATTATTACACTCTCTAGATCTACTGAGAGCGGTAAAGGTGTATCTGCAAGCAACCGCTCAGATACGTAAAACAGATGTTTTGTTTATTTTACCAGATGGGCCCAAGAGGGGCCAAGCGGTATCAAAATCCACCATTTCCAGGTGGATTAGACAAGTAATTATTCAAGCTTATGGTTTAAAGAACAGGACTCCTCCTTTTCCTGTTAAGGCGCACTCTACCAGGGCGATAGGTGCTTCATGGGCAGTGCACCACCAGGCTTCGATGGCTCAGATCTGTAAAGCTGCAACTTGGTCTTCAGTCCATACATTTTCCAAATTCTATCAAATAGATGTGAAAGGACATGAGGATTCCGCCTTTGGGCGAAGTGTGCTGCAGGCAGCAGTATAGGGCTTCTGGTCCGCAAGCGGCCTGTTTTGATCTGTGTCTCCCCCCCTTCATATGAGCATTGCTCTGGGACGTCCCATTATGTAATGACTAGCTCTGTGTCCCGTGGTGTACGATAAAGAAAATAGGATTTTTATAACAGCTTACCTGTAAAATCCTTTTCTTGGAGTACACCACGGGACACAGAGGTCCCCCCCTTCTTATGGGAACCTTACTGCTTTGCTACAAAACTGAGGTACTTCCCTGATGGGAGGGGTTATATGGAGGGGAACTGTCTTCCATTGGTTGTGCCAGTGTCCAATCACCGCTGGTGACCCTTAACCCATTATGTAATGACTAGCTCTGTGTCCCGTGGTGTACTCCAAGAAAAGGATTTTACAGGTAAGCTGTTATAAAAATCCTATTTTTACTATGCAATTGGAGGTTTCTTTGCTCTGAAATACGTTGCACAATGTTAATGAGTTGACGGGAACATAATATACTTTTTGAGGGTTTTGGCTTCCAGACAACTGCTATTCTATTCTGCCATTGTAAGGTAAGTATGTAAAAGCGATAAGGTTATATGATTGATTGATTTCAAGCTCTAGTCCCTTCAAAATAGATATTCATTTTGATAAAATGTATACATTCATTTGCATTATTGTGCTTTCATTTGTACAGACTCTGCCTATACAGATATTAACAAGATTCATGATTGACATTTGTAGCGGAATGGAATATCTAAGTTCCAAAAATTTTATCCACCGGGACCTCGCCACACGCAATTGCATGTAAGTACATCATTTATTCATGATGGTTTTTATTTAATGCATTGGTTTTCTTAGCCTTGGCAGTACACTTTACAGTTCAAAATTATTCTACAAATCACTACACAAAGCTACACCTACCTGTTATTTGATGCTACTTTACCCCTCCAATCTGAAGTCTTCAGGCTTCGAATGACTTTAAGAGTCAGTCCACACAACAGTGATGATTGTTATTGGTGGAGGCTGGTGGGCAACATCATCCCTTTAATACAGTATCTCACAAGAGTGAATACACCCCTCACATTTTAGTAAATATTTTATTATATCTTTTCATGTGACAACACTGAAGAAATGACACTTTGCTACAATGTAAAGTAGAGAGTGTACAGCTTGTATAACAGTGCAAATTTGCTCTCCCCTCAAAATAACTCCACAGACAGCCATTAATGTCTAAACTGCTGGCAACAGACATATAAGTGCTACCAGCGTTGCTGCAGAGGTTGAAGGGGTGGGTGGGGGGGGGTCAGCCTGTCGGTGCTCAGACCATACGCCACACACTGCATCAAATTGGTCTGCATGGCTGTCATCCCAGAAGGAAGCCTCTTCTAAAGATGATACACAAGAAAGTCTGCAAACAGTTTGCTGAAGACAAGCAGACTAATGACATGGATTACTGGAACCATGTCCTGTGGTCTGATGAGACCAAGGTAAACTTATTTGGTTCAGATGGTGTCAAGTGTGTGGGGCAGCAATCAGGTGAGGAGTACAAAGACAAGTGTGTCTTGACTACAGTCAAGCATAGTGGTGGGAATGTCATGGTCTGGGGCTGCAAGAGTGCTACCGGCACTGAGGAGCTACAGTTCATTGAGGGAACCATGAATGCCAACATGTACTGTGACATACTGAAGCAGAGCATGATCCCCTCCCTTCGGAGACTGGACCGCAGAGCAGTATTCCAACATAACGACCCCAAACACACCTCCAGGACGACCACTGCCTTGCTAAAGAAGCTGAGGGTATAGGTGATGGACTGACCAAGCATGTCTCCAGATCTGGTGAAAAAAGAAAACTGCGCTAATGGACCTCTAAATAAAGCTGCAACAATAAGTGTTATACAACACCAAACCATGTAATAAAGAAAAAAAGAGTTGCGCTAAAGTGAACGTGGCACCTAAAGTGACAACTGATTATAATGAACAAATGAGATACGATATTAAATTGAAAGTACATACAATCAATGAGCACAACAGCTCACACAGTGAATAAACACCAAAAAAGATGACCTATATAACAGTGATATAAATCTAAAAAAAACTGTGATAAAAAATCGCTGATGATAAAATTGAATTAAGTCCATATACAAAAATTGTCCATAGGCAAAAATATGATTTAAGGAACAAAGTTCATGCAAATAGGTGTATCAAGTAATTGATAATCCTCCACCATGCAGCTGAATTCCAGACCAAAATAAACACCAACAGCGAGTGTTTGTGTAGAACAGCCTCCACCAATAAAATGATTGCCTCTTACCGAAAGACATGGATCCCTTATCACAGGGGATCAGAGAACGCCTGTGGCTATTCCCCAGCCAGGGGTAGGGGGCTTACAGCGTCTACTGCGATGGCGTCTTAACCGGGAGGTCGGCGGCTCACAGTGTCAGAAACCAAGGTCCCTTTGTGCTCCTTGTACATCTCGTCATCCATGTGTTCCAGTGAGTTTCAGCATCCCAGTTCTCCTAGAGGCCTCTGTGCCGCAAGTTACTTCTGCTAGTACAGCTTCCCTGCAAGCCCAGCACTCCAGTGCTGCAAGATATCCCTTAACTAGTGGACCCCTGACTTAACAGGATGGTCATAAGCGCTTTAATGTGATAGCAGCATCCACGGCATCCAGCTTCAATAAGATCAGTAGGGTAAAAGATCCAGAATCACATATAAGATAAAAGCATCCTCATAGTGTTTTCCATCTAAAACAACTGCCAGCGTGTGTTCTTTAGAGCGGAGATCAGGAGATAGCATAGTCTCCAGATCTAAACCCTATTGAGCATCTGTGGGGCATCCTCAAACGGAAGGTGGAGGAGCGCAAGGTCTCTAACATCCACCAGCTCCGTGATGTCATCATGGAGGGGTGGAAGAGGACTCCAGTGGCAACCTGTGAAGCTCTGGTGAACTCCATGCCCAAGAGAGTTAAGGCAGTGCTGGAAAATAATGGTGGCCACACAAAATATTGACACTTTGGGCCCAATTTGGACATTTTCACTTAGGGATGTACTCACTTTTGTTGCCAGCCGTTTAGACATTAATGGCTGTGTGAGTTATTTTGAGGGGACAGCAAATTTACACTGTTATATAAGCTGTACACTCACTACTTTACATTGTAGCAAAGTATAATTTCTTCAGTGTTGTCACATGAAAAGCTATAGTAAAATATTTACAAAAATGTGGGGGGTGTACTCACTTTTGTGAGAGACTGTATCTTGTATACCAGTGGCGGCTCGGTGGTATATTTTTTTTGGGTCCCAGTTGATTGCCAGGTCACCTAAAGCCAACCTGCCCCCCGGGCAGGTCAGTCGGGTCACCGGCCCTGCACTTACCCCATCTAGGTTGCGGTGGCTCTGGGTGGCGGGCCACGGCTTCCCCTCCATCTACTCTTTCCCTGCATCATGCCGTGCATCTCCTCCCTCCTCTCCTACATGCGTTGTGCGTCTCCTCCCTTCTCCTAGGCGGCCAATCGGATCGCCTCTCCTTTCGGCCAATCGGGTAACGGATCTCATGACCCGCTTCCTGATTGGCTGGGAGGAGAATCAGTGTGACAATAGTGAATAATCATTTTTCTATTGTCACACAAGTGGGTGTTCTCTGCGCCCCAAGCCCACCCTTTTTTGAAGCCTATTAGAGCCTCTGGCTCTAAAAACGTGCTGGAAAAAATAAATAAAAATATAGACGAAGAGGGGACAGTACCCTTGCGCCCGATATGGATGGGCTGCCACTGTTGGATACTCCAATAACAAGGTGGTCTGGTCATAATTCCTTGTTGCCCATCTGGGAGTTTTGTGTGTTCCAGCAAAACAAATACTGTAGCTGCTGACTTTTGATAAACAGACACCTATCTGTCCCAGGATCCAGCGTTGTCCCCATCGGAGCAGTTGTTTGCCGGTCTTCGGGTCCTCGGTGCTGCCATGTTGACTTTGAGAAGCCAACTGTGACTCCCTGCAGCTTCACAGCTGGCTCCGCATGCACGAGCCACGCTGCACTCTGTGAATGGTCCCTCAGCCTCCGGAGACCTGTAAAGTGTTCCAGGAGGTTTCGGGCAGAGTGGGAGGGGTTGAATTTCTGCTATCACCTAGGCAAATCCAGCGGAATTGGGAGCAGATACCTGTCAAAACGAGGTACCTGCTCCCCCCCCCCCCCACCCAAAAAAAAGTGTTTTAATTATTGGCAGAGGAGGAGGAAGAGTGGAACTTTTAATTTTCAGTGAAGTTCTGCTTTAAGGAATATATTTTCATAAATGTTTTCATGCCAGGAGTTCGACTTTAACCACTTGACCACTGGGCACTTAAACCCCCTTAATAACCAGACCAATTTTCAGCTTTCGGTGCTCTCACATTTTGAATGACAATTACTCAGTCATACAACACTGTACCCATATGAAATTTTTGTCCTTTTTTTCACACAAATAGAGCTTTCTTTTGGTGGTATTTAATCACTGTTGGGTTTTTTATTTTTTGCGCTATAAGAGAAAAAAGACTGAAAATTTTGTAAAAAAATGATTTTTTTTTCGTTTCTGTTATAAAATTTTGCAAATTACTATTTTTTCTTCATAAATTTTGGCCAAAATTTATACTGCTACATATCTTTGGTAAAAATAAGTACAAATTGGTGGATATTATTTGGTCTTTGTGAAAGTTATAGAGTCCACAAGCTATGGTGCCAATATCTGAAAATTGATCACACCTGAAGTACTGACGGCCTATCTCATTTCTTGAGACCCTAACATGCCAGAAAAGTACAAATACCCCCCAAATGACCCCTTTTTGGAAAGAAGACATTCCAAGGTATTCAGAAAGAGGCATTGTGAGTTTTTTGAAGTTGTAATTTTTTCCCACAATTCTTTGCAAAATCAAGATTTTTTTTTTCTCTTTTTTTTTTTTTCACAAAATTGTCATATTAGCAGGTTATTTCTCACACACAGCATATGCATTCCACAAATTACACCCCAAAACACATTCTGCTATTACTCCCGAGTATGGCGATACCACATGTGTGAGACTTTTACACAGCGTGGCCACATACAGAGGCCCAACATGCAGGGAGCACCTTCAGGCGTTCTGGAGCACCAAGGCCAATTCTGACATTTCTCTCCTACATGTAAAAATCATCATTTATTTGCTAGAAAATTACATAGAACCCCAAAACATTATATATGTTTTTTTAGCAAAGACCTTAGAGAATATAATGGTGGTTGTTGCAACTTTTTATCTCGCACGATATTGCAGCAGGGTATTGCAGAGTATTGCAGCAGGGTATTGCAGAGTATTGCAGCAGGGTATTGCAGAGTATTGCAGCAGAGTATTGCACCAGGGTATTGCAGAGTATTGCACCAGGGTATTGCAGAGTATTGCACCAGGGTATTGCAGAGTATTGCACCAGGGTATTGCAGAGTATTTCGCAGGGTATTGCAGAGTATTTCGCAGGGTATTGCAGAGTATTGCACCAGGGTATTGCAGAGTATTGCACCAGGGTATTGCAGAGTATTGCACCAGGGTATTGCAGAGTATTGCACCAGGGTATTGCAGAGTATTGCACCAGGGTATTGCAGAGTATTGGCAGGGTATTTTGCAGAGTATTGGCAGGGTGTATTGCAGAGTATTGGCAGGGTATAGCACAGGGATGGCTGAGCAGGGATGGATGGATGGATGGATCTGTGACTGCAATTGTCACAGATCCAGCCCACAGTGCTGCTGCTGCCATCCGCTCCCTCCCCCTCCCCTCTCACACTGTACCGATCGGTACAGAGAGGGGAGGGAGGAACCGGCGTCATCAAATGACGCCGGTCTGTTTACAAGTGATTGCTCCGTCATTTGACGGAGCGATCACGTGGTAAACGGCCGCTATCAGCGGCGATTTACCGCGATTCGTGATCCGCCGGGTCCTCTGGACCCGGTGGTCACGGAGTTTCCCGTGTGCGCGCCCCAGGGGGCGCGCGGGAGCGCGATTCTGGGAGGACGTTATATAACGTCCTCCCAGAGTTAAGCAACCACCTTGTCGACGTTATTTGTCGGCAGGTGGTTGTTAAGTGGTTAAAGCAAACCTGTGCTCGCTGAAATTCCACAATGCTTTTCCTTTATGGTAATCCTAAGGTCATCAGCTGAGCATGGAACAGATAGAATCCACAAGGAGGAGATCAAAGAGGGGATAGAGAAAGAGAGCTTAGGAGTAAGCACAAGAAATCCTTATGAAGCTGTAGCTCAGGGATGATGCTAATATATTCTTTTCCAGTACTAACAACATATGGTGTTGTAAAGCACAGTTATTTAGTGTTGCAGAGATAAAAATATAGTGTTTGTTTCCTGAAGCTTGGGATATCTAAGGACCTTATTTACTGAAATGTGGCTTTCCACAAGGCACCATATGGTGGCTCATTTGCACAGGCTCTTCTCTTCTCCTTCATTATGTCTGATACATATGGATGAAGCACAGTCCCCTTACTGCAATAAATTGATCCTTATACTCTGGGCTAGGATTTGCCCTTGTTTTATTAGAGCCAATACAATTATTTTTTTTAATAATTACCAACAGATTCCAGAGATGTGGAATTGTGTGTAGGGAAAACATCAAATCGCATAGGAAACTAGGCACAAATAGAATTTAGGAAGACACCAATCTCCAGTCTGAGAAAAGCTGGCACAGGGTAGCATGCCATGCTGATGACTGGAACAGCAAATGTTCGATGAAGAGCAGAGTGAGGAAATTTTCTGTTTCGAAGCCAGTAAAGTCATTAACCCTCGTTAGTGTCTGTTGCCCAGAACCATGCTGTGCTAGGAGACCCAGCAAAAACAATGCACCTGAACCTTAAGCCCATCTAGATTATTTGATTATTCTAGAAGATTGTCAAGAACTGAGCTGTCCTTTGTTAGAGAATAATGAATGGCTCCAAAACTAAAATTAAGAGAGAACTGCAGGTGAATCAGGAAATTCAAAAATAATGAATACTAAGAATAGATGCATCTATCTGCTTTCTCGTTTTACATTTTTTCTACTGGAAAGAAGACCAGTCTTGAAATTAAGTGCACATAAGGTCCCAATGAATGTGAAAAGCACCCACTGGTACAGTGAATGGAAGCTTCATTGACCGATATCTACTGGTAGGTGCTCTTCACAGGTTCAGTGACTTTTAGAACAGCCAATGGAACCTTTGTGTGGGCCCCAGTCAGGGCCGCCATCAGGAATTTTGGGACCCCTTACACAGCTTCAGGCATGGGCCCCCTGGAGTAGAGGAGAACCGGGGGGGGTGCTGCCGCCGCAAATTAAGAAGCGGGGGGCAGCTGCTGTTGAGGTCGGGGGGGCTTGCTTTGGGTGCTGACGAACAAAAAAAAGGGGGGGTTGCCATCCGGGGCCCTGGGGACCTCTGGGCCCCTTACAAAAAAATAAAAAACACATTTTTTTTAAAATAAAAAATACATAGAAAAGGGGGGTTACCATCCGGGGCCCCGGGGATCTCCGGGCCTCTGGGGACCTCTGGGCCCCTTACAAAAAAAAAATATATAACAAAAAAGGTAAAAAAAAATATAAAAGAAAAAAAAAGGGGGGTTGCCATCTCCGGGCCTCTGGGGACCTCTGGGCCTCTTACAAAAAATAAATAAAAAATAAATAAAATAAAAATAAATTATTTATTTTTATAAAAAAATACATAAAAAAGGGGGGTTGCCATCCGGGCCCCTTACAGGGGTACTGCCTGTACCCCCCCTGATGGCGGCCCTGGCCCCAGTAACCCTGTTTTAAAATTGAATTGAGAATTAAACATGAATATTTAAATACCAATAATGTAGCAATCTATCTATGACCTTTATGTTGTCCAATTTTCAGTCTCTAAAGACTCGGGGAGAATGAATAGGAAGCAGTTTGTCTCATAAACAAAGTGTCTTATCTGCTAATTTCTTGCCTATACTTTTAGTGCAGCTCAGCTATTCCACTATTGGTATCATATTTAGTTCTACCTCTTATTTTTAAAAATAAGTTTTAGGGCTGGTTCACTCCAGAACGCAGTGCGGGAAAGGCCAGTTCTGTGTGCGTTTTTCCTGCAGCACACATTTCTGTGCGATCTTGGTGTGAACTGAGCTGAAGTTTAGGCGTACAGCTAAAAGAAAATGATGAAATACATTCTGTATATGGAAGTTGTTTTACCTACCAATAGATTTATATTTCTGTCCATCCAATCCTGAGATTTCTACAGTTCGACATTGAGGCACAACTCCTCTTGTGAGACAGAGAACCAGATTTTTTTTGCTGTAATCAAGTGATATTTGGAAGTCTTTTTTTCCCCTACTGTGACTGGACAGTGATGTCAAAGCAGCAAACTGATGAGTTCATCTCTGTCAGTTTGATCGCTCCGCTGTCAGTTGATGTTTCCTGTTAGTACTGCAGCACAACGGATTGGCTCCTTGTGTTGCTTCTCCCTCACTGCAATTATTTTAATTGAAAAAACAAATCCAAGTACCTTTATTCCTAATCGATATACAGCTGTCACAGGACCCATATCTTTCCCAGCCTGTCTGTAGAGAAAAGAGGAGCTTCTAGTCCTCTGCTGCTGGTCACATGTTAAAAAAAATAAAAAAACAGCCTTTGGAATACAGAGTAAAAAAAAAATATACCAATAAACTGTTTTAAATTGTTATACAAATATTAATTTGAAATCAAATCTTTATTTTTATTTTTGGTAGTATCGTGTTATGGGTAGATTTCTGTCAGTCATAGGCTGTGTCACGCCCCTCCAGCCTGTGTCTTAGAATAACAAGTAAGCATTAAACCTCCATCAATCAAGATGTAATATCCCACTCCATTGTGTTTAGCTGGCTAGTGGGCATGGAGGAGGTGGGGGGAAGTGGGCTGAGATTTACCACTGTGTATACACCCACATGTGTGACTCTATAGTCACATGGGCTGCTCAGATGTGATAGGGAGGAAATTCTCAGCATAGAAACTTACTGAAAACTGAGCATGGGCAGTAGCTGCCAACACTGCTCTGCAGAATCCCCAACTGCATTGGGGACATGAATGGAAGGGGGCGATGGAGAACAGCAGGATCAACCATGTTTTTTGCAGAATACCAAAAACAAATCCCATAGTGAGTGAGTGAGTATGAACAGCATGTAATACACCTTTTACTGATTTATTCTTTTGATGTGGGTTTAGTGACACTTTAAGAAAAGGATGGGTGGGGGGTTTGGGTCCACTTTATTGAGTACAGAGCTGCATTAATTTTATATCTGCCTGGAGTTCAGCTTTAAATGTCTCTTGCCAGTATATAAAGCAGTCAAATATACTATATATAGTATATAAACAAGGTAAATTATATAGCAGCACCCCTTGATAGCATGAATTTCTTTAGGCCACATTCTCACAGCTGGTTACTTGCGGCCACTGGATTCTAACGGCAAGAATCAGGGGAATCTTGGGGCTGGAATGACTGGGGAATGCGATTAGCAACAGCCACACCGCGGACTAACAGCGGCCACTGCTGTTCGCATGTGGCCACAGACTTGGACATCTGTCCCTAGCCACATGTAACTGCTTTGTGTGTGGTTACAGACGGACAGCAGTGGCCGCTGTCAGCCTGCCATTAGTCTAAATAAGCTGATCGCATGCCCTGGTCTTTCCGGCCACAAGAATCCACTGATTCTCGCTGCTGGTAATTGGCGATTTGTGATCAGCTAGTGACATTTCCTAAAATATGTGTTTAGAATTATTTGCCGGCCCCTGATGTAAGTTAATATCAGGCTTGAAGTAGGCATGTCTTTCTTGTAAGTTATGTACAGCAGAGAGAGAGAGACTTATTTAGACCTACAAAAAGCATGAAGTTCCAGCTAGGAATCCTCAGTTCAAGAAAAAGCAGGGGGCAATAGAAGTAGCATGACAACACAAGTGTTTTCAACCTTCTTATATTGTACAGCCACATGACAAAACAGGGGTGGACAAATTAAATTACAATATGGTGCATAACTTTACACTCTCCTTTTTTCTTTTTTTTTATGCAGTGAAAATAGTTTCTGTATATCCACTTGACCTCCGTAAGATTTACCCCTCTTCCTGACAAGGTCATTTTTTTGTAATATGCCTTTGCGTTACTTTAACTGACAATTGCGTGGTCATACAACACTATACACAAAAAAAATACCGTATTTATCGGCGTATAACACGCACCCCAATTTTAAGAGGGAAGTTTCAGAAAAAAAAACATATTTTTTAAATAAACAACTTTGAAGCAAATTAAGGGTCAGTGCCCATCAATGCATCAATCTGCAGCCTGATTAATGTCCTCAGTGCAGCCCAAATAAAGTCCTCAATGCAGCCTGATCAATGCATCAATGCATCAATGCAGCCTGATTATTGTCCTCAATGCAGCTTGATTAATGCCTTTTTTAAACTACGTTCATTTGCAGCCTCACCATCTCCCTCACCAGCAGCCTGAATCAGGAATAGCCGAGCCGCCATTTCCTCTCCACTCGGCTCTCACGTTACACACACACACACAGTCCCGCCTCCGCCATCGGCATTGGACCAGCTACTGTGTTAGGCAGAACACTGGTCCAATGCCGGTGGCGGAGGCGGGACTGTGTGTGTGTGACGTGAGAGCCGAGTGGAGAGGAGATGACGGTTCGGTGAGGTACACTGTCGGCGTATAACACAAACCCCTGCTTTGCCCCCGATTTTCAGAGGAAAAAAGTGCGTGTTATACGCCGATAAATACGGTATATGTCCTTTTTTTCCCACATAGAGCTTTCTTTTGGTGGTATTTGATCATATCTGCATTTTTTTAATTTGTGCGCTATAAACAAAGAACGACTGACCATTTTGAAAAAAAAAATATTTTTTATTTTCTGCAATAAAAAAAATTTTACTAAATCAGATTTCTTCAAAAATGTAGGCCAATAGGTATTCAGCTACATATTTTTGGTAAAAAAAATCCCAATAAGCGTATATTGATTGGTCTGCGCAAAAGTTATAGCATCTACAAACTATGGAATATTTGTATTTATTTTATTTACTAGTAATAGTGGCGAAATGGACCCTAGAATGTGTATCCTAGGACTAGGGGAAGGAACAAGCAGAGCAGCCAGTATAACAAAAGCCAGTGCTCAGATGTCTTTTTCATGCAAGAAAATTAATTGCGCAAAGATGGCAGGCGGAGAACCCTCCTTCAGTGAGAGACTGGGTTAATATTGTTACTGAAACAATATGGAAGGAGAAGGTAGTGTATATCAGGAGAAGGAATATAAGAGAGTTTGAAAAAGTGTGGAACCCGTGGTTGGAAAACAATGGGGAATCCCCGGTAAAATATAAAAAGGAAGTAAGAAGAATGGTATAAGGAAAAGTAAATGAAAATAAAAATAATTTTAAATAATGTGTAAAAAAAAAAAAAAAAAAAATGGAAGAAAAGATAATAGAAAAACCCATTATGAGAAATGGTAAAGTGGGATGAGGGAGGGAAGGAGGGAGGGATGAGGGTCAATAGAGTAAAAATTATACTGATAATATTTTGCTATTTTTAATTATGAAAAATAAATTTGTATAAGTATGTACACTATTGATTTTTTTTCATATTCAAATTAACAAAGAGAATATAATTAAAAAAGTAATAGTGGCGATCAGCGACTTCTAGCGGGACTGTGATATTGCAGTGGACAAATAGGACCCCTAACTGACAATTTTGACACTTTTGACACTTTTTTGGGGGACCAGTGACATTATTACAGTGATCAGTGCTAAAGATTTGCACTGTCACTGTACTAATGACCCTGGCAGGGAAAGGGTTAACATCAGGGGCAATCAAAGGGTTAACTGTGTGCCTAGCTAATGCTTCAGTGTAGTGGTGGATGTGCTTTCACTAGTGGACAGCATGGATCAATATTTCTGCTTTACAGGAACACAGGATCCATGCCTTCTGTACTGACAGAATGACAATCTGCCTTGTTAACATAGGCAGACTGCCATTCTGCCAGTGTACTGAATGATCAGTGGGTGCCAGCGGACATCGGGTCCTCGGGACCTGCTGATCAGCTTCCGCTGTGTAAAATCACTGCAGGAGCGAGCCGCCAGTGGTGCACACTCGCACCCAATACCCGGAAGTGCAGGATCACGTACATATATGTGATCCTGCGCAGTACCGCCCTGTAGCAGTAAATCTGCTATGGGGCGGTCGGCAAGTGTACTTAACTTATTGGCTGCAATTGCCCTTTAAAACTGACATTTATATTTAGATGATAAATTCCCATTTGACTTTCTATGGCAAATGTATTTCATAAATCCTAGCAGCTGCTGCTCGTGTCACCTGAGAGACACCTGAATGTTAAATAGATATTAAGTGACTTGATAATCTTCCCAGAGTGTTCAGTTCCTTTGTTCACTTAGTTCAGTTACTGCGCAGCCTCCTGGAATCTAGGACACATACTTGCAGAATATTGTTAAAGGCCAATTAGAGGGGGTGGCAGTTGAATCTAAATGGGAGCCCCTCACAAATGTGCCCTGCCAAAAGACTGGGAAAGCTAAATTTCATTGCTTAACTAAATTTACAATTTCCAATGCAGTAGGAGTCTGAGGCCAATAAAGCAGATGGTTTTCTTTTTCCTTTCTTTCCCAAGAGTATGAAGGACCTAGCAAGTATAAGACGTCCTTGTGTTGAAGGTAGAAATTTATTTTGCGGACTTCTGCCTGGACGTTATGCTGACACGTTCCCACATAAATACAGTTAAAGTGGATAGTATGGTAAAGGACTCCCAATGAATGTTTTTACATTCCAAATGATAATAAAGACTTCTCTAAAAATAATACCCAACAATTATTTTATTATATTAAGTGGTTGAAAGATTTTGCTGGTTGGAAGCTGAAGAGTGGGAAATTTGAGTGGCGAGTGAAAAACTGTTTTGCTTTTGACTGCTGGTGATTGCTGTGTTTTTCCAATTTTAGGTTGTTTTTTTGTTTGTTTTTTTGGTGTCCTTCCTTGCAGCTTTTTTGCAGGCACTATAGCATTAAAAATAGTGCCTGCAATTCGCCCGAAAACAGCTGCTCTATTGTCTCCAGTGTGAAAGCCCGAGGGCTTTCACACTGGAGCGGTGCACTGGCAGGGCGTCGGGAAAAGTCCTGCCAGCAGCTTCTTTGGAGCGGTGTGTTTACCCCTCCTCCACCGCTCCTGCCCATTGAAATCAATGGATCAGCGCAGCTATACCGCCGGCAAAACGCCGCTATTGCGGGTGGTTTTAACCCTTTCTCGCCCGCTAGCGGGGGTTAAAAGCGCCCTGCTAGTGGCCAAAATGCGCCGCAAATCCGACGGCAAAGCTCGACTAAAAATAGTGGCGTTTTACCGCCGACGCTATGGGCGGCTCAGTGTGAAAGGGGTCTTTCTGTTGGTTTTTAAATAGCCTTTTATTTTTTCCTTCCTTCAGACTACTAATTAAGGGGAGTGGTTAATTGATCACAGGTGCTTCAGGTCCTATATAACTTTCTGTAGAACTCCTTTCTGAGCTTGCTCATCCTTGAGCTTGCACTTTTTTGCTTGCTGGAACTTTGAATAAGTGGTGAGTTAAAAACCAGATTATTACAGGAGTCTTCAAGACTGTAACATCTGAAACTTCCTGTTAGTAATATTATTATTGTAACTGGGAAAATGTGTGCTAGCAAGATTAAATGTTTTGTGCAGTGCGCAGTGTGCCGCATGTATACAGTAAAGGAGCAACAGCTCCAGAATGGATAACGCTGTGACAGATGTGAGCAGGTTGCCCTTCTGGAAGCTCACATTAGAGATCTGGAGGCGCAAATTCCAGTACTGGGCAGAACTGACAACCTTGAAAGGAGTCCTTTGCTCACTGAGCAGGTGGCTAGTAGAGTTAATTGGGAGGGTGGAGGGGTAAATCAGGATTATCAGGTAGGAAGATGGGTTAAGGCAGTTAGAGGGAGTGGCAGGGGCTCACAGAAAAGGAAGGCCAGCCCTGGGTTTGAGCACCCTAACCGATTTGCCAAGTTGGGTGAAGATGTGGGGGTGGCAAGCTCAGAGGTGGCAGTCCTAGCTGTCACTGCTACCCCTAACAGCCGGGAGAGCAGCTTATCTAGTAGAGGTGGGACGGGTAGTGCAGGTAGGTCTAGACAGTTGGTAATAGGGGATTCTATAATCAGGACGACTGATAGAATAATTTGTCATCAGGATCGCCTCAACTGAATTGTTTGCGGTCTCCCTGGTGCCAGGGTTCAGCATGTGGTGGCCCAGGTTGATAAATTACTGGAAGGAGCTGGGAATGACCCAGCTGTCTTAGTTCACTTTAGAGCCAATGACAGATTATATGAAAGATGGATGCTCCTTAGGAACCAATTTAAAGAACTAGGCAAAGGAAAGGCAGGGGGAGATTAGAGAAATGAATGCATGGCTAAAGACCTGGTGTAGGAAGGAGGGATTTGGGTTTTTAGAGCACTGGGCTGACTTTTCATTGGGGTACAATCATATGCTAAAGATGGTTTGCACCTAAATGGAAGGGAGTCTGCTCTGCTTAGGGAGAGTCTAGGGAAGGCTGGAGAGGTATTTAACCGCTTCAGCCCCGGAAGATTTTACCCCCTTCCTGACCTGGCACTTTTTACAATTTGGTACTGCGTCGCTTTAACTGACAATTGCGCGGTCATGCAATGCTGTACCCTCTTTTTTTCCCACAAATAGAGCTTTCTTTTGGTGGTATTTGATCACCTCTGCAGTATTTATTTTTTCTACTATAAACAAAAAAGAGCGACAATTTTGAAAAGAAAACAATATTTTTTACTTTTTGCTATAATATCCCTCAAATTTTTTTAAAAAGCAAACTAACTCATCAGTTTAGGCCAATATGTATTCTACTTATTTTTGGTAAAAAAAAATCTCAATAAGCGTATATTAATTGGTTTGTGCAAAAGTTATAGCATCTGCATTTTTATTATTATTTTTTATTTATTTTTTACTAGTAATGGTGGTGATCTGCGATTTTTAGCGTTATTGCGACGAACTTTCGCCCAGGAGAGCCATTCTGCAGCAGTAAAAAAGACTTGAGCCGGTCGAAAACTGGTTAAACTAGGCTTGAGTGGGAGGGTAAATAAGTGTTTGTTCACCAATGCCAGAAGTCTGCCAAGCAAATTAGGAATGTACATGGGTGTGCGTACTACAAAGTTAATCATTGGAGTTTGTTCTAGACCTCCCGGTGTTAATGAGGAGGTGGAGTCTCAGCTCCTTGCACAGATAGAAAGAGCTGCAAGGGCTGGGGCAGTGATAATAATGGGGCATTTTAACTACCCAGAAATTGACTGGAGTAATGGCACTACTGGGACTGTTAAGGGCAAACATTTATAAACCTATTACAAGACAATTTTATGGTTCAGTTTTTTGAGGCCGCCGACTAGGATGATGCTCTGCTGGACCTGGTAATCTTAAACCATGCAGAGCTTATTATTTATTTTCAAAGAACATCTGGGTAGCAGTGACCATAATTGAATGTTAGCTGTAAGCAACAAACACAGGAAATATAAAAACACTTAACTTTAAGGGAGCAAATTTTCCAAGGATGTAGGTTGCTCTTCAAGACTTAAGCCTTGTACACACGACCGGTTTTCTTGGCAAGAACCAGCAAGAAAATTGCTGGCAGAGCTTTCTTGCCGAGTAAACTGTGCGTGTGTGCGAGGCTTTCAGGTTTCTCGTCAAGAAAACTGGCCAGAATCTCGACGAGAAAAATAGAGAACCTGCTCTCTATTTTCTCGTCGGGATTCTCGTCGGCCTGTTTCCAGACGTGAAACCCGAGAAGTGTGTACGCTTACCTGTCACCGTGGAAACCAGCGCATGCTCGAAATGACTGACGTGTGCGCGGTAGCTTCCCAGGCATAGGTAGGGTGTAGCAAGATGGCGGCGACGGCATTGAATGTGACGAGTGCACGCTCATTGTAGTCGATGACGTCACCGCATTTGTTACTTTCAAAAGAACGGCGGTTCTTTTGAATCGAGCGTGTGTGCACTCGGCCCGGGAGTGGATTCTTGTCAAGAATCTCGTCAGGGAAAAACTACAGGTTTTTTTCTGACGAGATTCTCGGTCGTGTGTACTAGGCTTTAGACTGGGAGGGAATATTGGCATTGATGAACACAGAACAGAAATGGGACTGTAAAGTATTATCCCATGATGATAATTTAAAAGGATAAAAATAAAACCTATGAGGCTCGTTGCCAAAGTTAAAGAGCTTTTAAAAAATATAAAAATGAAGGAACACTATAATTTAAATGTTACAAAGATTATAACAGAATATGTAAAAAGGAAACCAAGGAGGTAAAAATTCATAATAAGCGACAGATTGCAAAAGAAAGTAGGACAAACCCCAAACATTCTTCAAATGTATTAATAGTAAAAAGGTCAGGTCTGAGCATGTAGGCCCTTTACAAAATAATCTGGAGTGTGTGACTGGGGACAAAGAGAAGGCAAATTTATTAAATATTTTTCTTCAGCTCTGTGTATACAAAAGGAGCATAGGGGAGCTAATCTCCATAATGGGGATGGTTGGTATAGACACAGCCCCTAATGATCCACAATGGCTCAAAAGTGATATGGTCCAGAAATATTTAGACGGAATAAAGGTGGATAAAGCACCTGGACCAGATGGCAACCACCCACGGATCCTAAAAGAATTGAGCTCTGTCATTTCAAAGCCATTGTTTCTAATTTTTAGGGACTCTTTAAAGTGGTTGTAAACCCATATAACTTTTTTTTTTCTAGCCCACCTGCAAGACAAAGCTATAATGAGCTAGTATGACTAGCATACTAGCTCATTATGTACCACTTACCTTAGATCGGGGCCCCCGAAGCCGTCCATGTCCCTCTCTCCAGCCGCAGCCATCGCTGCGGCGACAGCCGGAATGTTACTTAGGGTATCGCCGCTCCAGCCAATCACAGCGCCGCTCCAGCGCTGTGATTGGCCGGAGCGGCGAAGACGTGACTCCACGCATGCGCGCGGCTGCTGTCAAATTTGGCTAAGCCCAAGCATTGCTGGGACTTAGCCGAATTTGTGAATGGGATTAACCCCATGAATGCGCCGTTGTCTACGGCGCGCATGCGCCGTAGACAGAGGCGCCTGTGATTTTAGTAAATATCTCCTAAACCGTGTAGGTTTAGGAGATATTTCTTGCACCTATAGGTAAGCCTTAATCTAGGCTTACCTGTAGGTGCAAGTTGCAAAAGTGAGTTTACAACCACTTTAATGACTGGAATAGTTATCACTGAATTGGCATAAGGCCAATGTGGTGCATATATATTAAAAGGGATAAAAGTCTTTACCAAATAACTATAGACCTGTTAGTTTAACTTATATAGTCGGGAAGATACTGTAGAGTTTAATAAAAAAGCCCACATAGATGAGTTCTTAAAAATATTTTAAGCAACAGACAGCATGGATTCATGAAAGACAAACATTGTCAGACAAACCTTATTACTTTTTATGAAGAGGTAGAGGACAAGAGAGCACTATATAGGGACTTTTAGGAAGCCATGGCCTGGTAAGGCTCTGTATTTCTATCCCTAGGGACTTTAAATGAAAAACATGGCCCGGTAAGGCCATGTCTTTCCATCCCAAATTCATTACATTGAGAAGAGCAAAAAGGGTGGGACTTTAAATGAAGCACTGGGTTGCAAGAAAATATTAGGTGGACCAAGAGAATTTTATTTAAAAGATCATATAGCAAATACAAACAGTAATGGTATTGAGGTACATGGTAAACATAGTATAACAATTCACATGATGATAACATATAGTTTCATGATGTAACCACTGCTATATGGGTAAACAATAAACATGGTTAAGCAATATTCATAAGGTATGGTAAGAGTAATGTCACAATTTAGGGACACAAAAAATTCCAATGGGTCACCAACCAAAAGTAATGTAAAATCGTAGTAAAGAATTGATTCCTGCAGGGCCTATGGCCTTTGGACCTGTAGAGTTTGAGGTAGCTGGATAATAAGACAATGGGAACTTAGAATTGTAAAACACGGCATCATATCGCTCGAAGCGTTTCGTGGCCGCTATGCCACTCATCAGGAGCATGCGCGTGATATATCTAAGGTGGAAAGATTAGGTAAGTACAAGGATGGAAATGTGAATGGGGGTAAGGTATAAACCCCCTGCACCGCAGTGCATACTTACAATGATAATTTATAATTGATGGGGTGTGGGTAGGGCATGAGGGTATCCGGGAAAACCTCTAAATCGGGAGCCGTGGCGGACGGATCCATGGAGGCCACCAAACGGGGAACCACCTGGCAGGCATGGTCACATGAGGCATCCCTGCGGGGAGAAAACCAATGGGGGTGGGATATTAATGTCAATAGGTGACCGCAGAAAAGAGGGGGAGAGAAAGGGGGTGTTGTACCGGGGAAGACCCATATATAAAGGGAAAGGGGGTAATGAAAAGTGGGAAGTGGATACCCAGGAAAAGGTGAGGGTGAAAAGTGCCAGAAAGCCAAGAGAACTGTGACAAGGAGTGAAGATAAGAGGCTGTGTGAGCCAGATACTGGAGTGACGGTTTACCTCAGTGATGTGGAGTGACCGTCCAGAAGAAAATGATTCCGTGTGCAGTGAAGTGTATGGACAGATGCCTCAAGTGCCAAGACCGCCAAATGTGGAGCCCATATAGGCGCCCCACGGTACCGCCCACCACCGTCACGACGTGAAGCAAGGAAGAGGGAGGAGCGCCGTTAGCTGGGGATGCGTTCCCCGTCAATCGGCGCCCTGATTCCCCCCTCTGACTGCACTCACTGGGTGGAAAACAACCGACCGCATGGACGCAGCGGCGTTCAAAGGGACGCCATACGTGCAGCGTGGTTTGCGTGACGCCGACGCTCAATGCCGGGACCACCGCCCACCACCTGCATCAGAAGAGGCGGGGAGGGGGTGGGGATCCGCAGAGAGCGTCACGGCCCCCTGGCTGGGAGTGACCAGACGCCGTGACAGCCACTGGGACAACGCTAACCATCAACAATAGAATTTGGCCAGAATAGCTGGTAAAATGCATAAATTGCAAGATAATAAGGTACTGATAGTATATATGTTAAAACAATGGTCACAGGAAGGCTAAACATAGGATCATTAGATGCAGGTGATGTTAAATAAGTATAACCAATGGAGCAATCCCATGTGCTTCCATCCCTAAATTATGTGGAGGACAAGAGAGCACTATATAGGGACTTTTAGGAAGCCATGGCCTGGTAAGGCTCTGTATTTCCATCCCTAGGGACTTTAAATGAAAAACATGGCCCGGTAAGGCCATGTCTTTCCATCCCAAATTCATTACATTGAGAAGAGCAAAAAGGGTGGGACTTTAAATGAAGCACTGGGTTGCAAGAAAATATTAGGTGGACCAAGAAAATTTTATTTAAAAGATCATATAGCAAATACAAACAGTAATGGTATTGAGGTACATGGTAAACATGGTATAACAATTCACATGATGATAACATATAGTTTCATGATGTAACCACTGCTATATGGGTAAACAATAAACATGGTTTTCCCGGATACCCTCATGCCCTACCCACACCCCATCAATTATAAATTATCATTGTAAGTATGCACTGCGGTGCAGGGGGTTTATACCTTACCCCCATTCACATTTCCATCCTTGTACTTACCTAATCTTTCCACCTTAGATATATCACGCGCATGCTCCTGATGAGTGGCATAGCGGCCACGAAACGCGTCGATCGATACGATGCCGTGTTTTACAGTTCTAAGTTCCCATTGTCTTATTATCCAGCTACCTCAAACTCTACAGGTCCAAAGGCCATAGGCCCTGCAGGAATCAATTCTTTACTACGATTTTACATTACTTTTGGTTGGTGACCCATTGGAATTTTTTGTGTCCCTAAATTGTGACATTACTCTTACCATACCTTATGAATATTGCTTAACCATGTTTATTGTTTACCCATATAGCAGTGGTTACATCATGAAACTATATGTTATCATCATGTGAATTGTTATACTATGTTTACCATGTACCTCAATACCATTACTGTTTGTATTTGCTATATGATCTTTTAAATAAAATTCTCTTGGTCCACCTAATATTTTCTTGCAACCCAGTGCTTCATTTAAAGTCCCACCCTTTTTGCTCTTCTCAATGTTTATGAAGAGGTAAATAAAACCCCTTAGACAGAGGGGTGGCGGTGGACGTGGTATGACGTGGTATACTTGTATTTTGAAAAAGCATTTGACACAGTTCCCCACATACCGCTAATGTATAAGGTAAAGTCTACAGGCTTGGAAAGATCAGTTTGTAAATGGATAGAAAACTGGCTAAAAGACCAAATTCAGAGAGTAGTGGTTAATGATTCTTACTCTGAATGGTCTAAGGTTATTAGTGGTGTACCCAAAGGTTCAGTGTTGGGACCCTTACTTTTTAATAACTTTATAAATGATATAGGATTCTGGGAATTCAAAGTACCATTTCTGTCTTTGCAGATGACACCAAGCTATGTAGTGGAATAACATGCTTACAGGATGTCTCCAACTTACAAGCCGACCTCAATGCACTGTTTAATAGGACACCTATATGGCAAATTAGGTTTTTAGTTGATAAATGTAATGTTATGCACTTGGGGGCTAACAATATGCATGTATCATACATACTAGGGGGCGTACAACTCTGAACATCCATAGTGGAGAAGGATCTGGGGGTTTTGGTAGATCATAAGCTCAATAACAACATGCAATGCCAAACTGCGGTTTCCAAAGCGAGCAAAGTACTTTCTTGTATTAAGAGAGGTATGAACTCCAGAGAGAGAGATATCATTTTGCTCCTGTACAAATCATTAGTAAGACCTCACCTGGAATATGCAGTTCAGTTTTGGGCACCAGTTCACAAAAAGGATATCGGGGAACTTGAGAAAATGCAGAGAAGGGCAACCAAACTGATAAGAGGCATAGAGGAGCTCAGCTGTGGGGAAGGATTAGAGGAACTGAATTTATTCTCTTGAGAAGAGGAGATTAAGGGGGGATATGATCAACATGTACAAATATAGAAGGGGTCCATATAATGAACTTGGTGTTGAGTTATTCACTTTGAGGTTGTCACAGAAGACAAGGGGGCACTCTTTACGTCTAGAGGAAAAGATATTTCATCTCCAAATATGGAAAAGTTTCCTCACAGTAAGAGCTGTAAAAATGTGGAATAGACTCCCCCCAGAGGTGGTTCTGGCCAGCTCAGTAGATTGCTTTAAAAAAAAAAAAAAAAAGGCTACTAACATATTTATAGGTAAAGTTGATCCATGGAATATCCGATTGCCTCTCGGGGGATCAGGAAGGAATTTTTTCCCCTGCTGTAGCAAATTGGATCGTGTTCTGCTGGGGTTTTTCGCCTGCCTCTGGATTAACTGTGGGTATAGGATTGTGCATATGGGATTGAATGGTTGGTTTTTTGTTTTTGTTTTATTGGCTGAACTATATATATATATATATATATATATATATATATATATATATATATATGTATATATATATACTTGTGTCTTTTTTTTCAACCTAACTATGTAAACCCTCTCATATACCCAGTGTAGTGAATGGCCTAAGGTGATACACAGAGATGAAATAAATCCTCCTACACAAGTTTTACTTGTATATTTGCAGTCTTCTCTTGTCTACAACCATTCAAAAGAGCACAGTTGTGCTCAAATCCTTCTGCATCTGTGAGAAGTACAGAGGAGGGGGTGGAGAGCTGCAGTTATAGCTCTTATACACTGAGTGAGAGCTGATATTCTGAATAGACAAGCTGTGTGCTTATCTCCCGAGTCCCTCCCCGTCACAAATTTTATCTCATGTGTTGGGAAAACGTCTCAGAAGGGACTCATACTGATAACAGAGGAACGAAGCACCAGAGAGCGCTTTGGAGAAAGACAAGTAAACACTACAGCTATACAATATGAGCTTTGTTCAGATTTCATAACTGGGGTATCCAACCACCTTAAGGCTGAACTGTAGAAAAATATAAAAGACACAAATGTTTGCAGTTCTATAATCATTTTTCTGTTGCTAAATGTATCGTGTACCTGAATGTGACCTTGTATCAGCTACTTGCAGTCCCTGTACAGCAGGGCTAGAGAGCGAGAGTAAAAGGCAGCACAAGGAGTCAATCAATTCATGTGATGACAATAAGAATGTGGATAGAAAGAGTGTGAACAATTCCATAAACAGTGGTATTATTGGCACGACTTTAAATATTCACGGGACTATGCTTCATATCTGTCCTCCATACAGGCTCTAGGCCAATAACGATTAGCTACTCTGCACCTTTGACTTTCTAGGTGGGTACCCTGTACCCCCTATCCCCCCCCCCTTTTGTTTCCCTTCCCTTCTTTCCAGCTCATTTCTCCCTGATTCCCATATCTGTTTTTACTCAGGTTAAAAAATGCTCTCTTGGCTTAAGCCTGCATGGGTCGGACCCCCGCTTATGCACTAGTGCTATGTGACCATGAATAATATGTTCCAGGGGCCTTGTTTTGCTCTGTTATTTTCCATGTAATCGGGTCTCTAATGATTTAAGAGATGTACAAGATAACAAGGTTCTGGATGTGCATTGATTTTCATTGCTCTTATTGTTATGTACCTTATGACTGTCATTATTCCGCGATGTTTGGCAGATTGCTTTCTGTTGTACTTTACCATGTGCTTTGCTGAAGGGCGAAATAAAAACTTTAACCTAAAGCAAGGGGGTGACAGAGACATGGATGATCTCATCATTGTGCTGCTTCTCCTTTCCCTGTCCAGTCACAGGCTGGGGGAGGGTCCAGAATGACCTGGGTTCAGAGAAAGCAGGTTGAATGAGGCTAACCATCAGACTGAGGACATCTAGTGGTAGAAAAAAAATGCTGCTTGGGAAATCTCAAGGTAGTAGGTGAATATTGCAGCATTATCTTTTAATGGGCTATTTATTTTGGACAGTGCAGATCACAGGTAAAAGTAAAGGACCTAATAAGAGTGATTTTGTACCTTGTGATCGCTGTGACCAATCACAGTGATTACAAATATAAATAATGTAATAGTAAACTGCTCTCCACTACCTCATGCAGCCACTGATCTTGGATGCAAATCGCTCTGCCAGAAAGAGAGGGAGAGCCAGGCTGCTGCCCCAGTGAAGTAAATCTTTGATCACTATCACTGATTAATTTCTTGACAGTAGGGTCCATAAGGTGCCAGTTCATAAATGTTTTTTACTGATGTCTGAGCCAAACCCTCCTGCCTGTACATATGTGAATACGACATCCTTTATACAAACTATATACACCCCCCAGTCTGTACATATGAGTATGACACACATTCCCCCTATTTCAAAGAATATGTTATGATCTGCAATTCTGAAGAAAGATTATTTATTTTGTATGTTTTATAGCAGAAAGCAAGGGAGATTTTTTAATTTTGGTCTTGTTTTCTTAATTTCAAATAATTTTATTGGTTTTAAAGCAGTAGCAAACTTTCAACTACAACAAAACATTTTTCCTTCTGCAAAATCATTTGATGTGCTTGCTTAAAACAAAGCCATCCAGCAGCATGCTGTCACCGCTGACAGGGCTTCCATCTTCACCTGGTCTTCCTTTCGGGTTCACCGGCTCTGGTCATTCTAATGGCTGAGCCGCGATTATGTCTCTCCCGTGCATGCGCATGGGAGTCATGGCTGCGGCACAGAGATTTGAAGGAACGGCATACTCCATGCGAATACGCCAGTGACATCACCGACTGCAGGAACGGCGAATATCTCCTAAACGGTGTACGTTTAGGAAATATTCCTTGTACCTACAGGTAAGCTTTATTATAAGCCCCCCCCTTTTTTGTAATCCCTTCTCTGTTTACCTCTGGACACTTTGCAGTACAGGCTGATGGCAGGATCAGTGACTGTGGCATGCAGGGCTTGTTGGACATACCCAATGTCGGCGGGACATTCAGCAATGGTGATGCTGGATCAGGTCTTATGGCATTTGAAATGCCTATGACTGCGCTAACAATTTATATATCAATGCCACCCACAATTTACATATCAATGCCACCACGATTTACATAGCAATGCCACCACGATTTACATAGCAATGCTGTCCCAATTTGCATATCAGTCATGTGTACACTGCACACAGGGAAGGGCTCGGCAGCATTAGTGACTCACTCACACCACTGGGCTGGGCCTATCTTAAGGAAGAGTCCTGGAGCTGCAGCTCCAATAGCCCCTATATTAATCTGGCCCTGCCTATGAATTGTGGCACTGTATATATTGTATAGAGTATAGGGGGCAGCGCAAATATCTTTATTGGTGATTTCATGCGTTTATTTTATTGCAGAAGACTGCCTGTTCGGAAGTTTTGTGTGTAAGTTTTCCGCTTTCAGAGAACTTTTGCATTAACCTAAACCTCCTAAGTATTCGTATAAGCGTGATCCATAACTAAACTGGTGGCTAAGGAATGACATCTCCTGTATGATAGTGATAAACTATTCATATGCTTATTTAGGTATGACGTCTTCTCAATAGTTCATTAAAAAAAGCAACTAAAGCGTCTCCTAGCCGCGTGTGACAGTTTTCTTCTGTTAGCTAAAGCTATTTTTACCTTGTTGTCTGGAAACCTAAATTTTTTCCCCATGCTAAGCTGCAGCCGCTGTCATAAGAAAACTGTGGGTTTTCTTTTTTTTTCTGACTTTTTAAAATAGTTTACACTGGTTAGTATACTGTTGCCTGGCAACCACTTAGCTCAGTGTCTGTGGGCGAGCACAAAGCATCCCTTCCTTGTATACTTCAAGTAGTAACAGATTAGGGAAGTGCTAGTTTCACTGGGTGAATTTACCATTACTGTATGTGTGTGTAAGCGGGACCTCCAGGCACATGGACAAAAACCAGAAGCAAGAAAGATGTAAATTCTTTATAAAAATAGAATTAAAACTGAAACTCAAAAGCAAAAATGTATTATTGCAACTTACCAATTCTTGGATCTGGTGGCTGCGTTAGTTTTTTTTTTTTTTTTTTTTTTTTTTTTTTTAGGCTTTGTTTGCTTTATTTTCATCTGGTGAGCTAGCCAGTAAGTCTGTTTTTCAAAAGAACAAGCTCTCCTGCAGATTTAGTAGTTATAGAGATGAAACAAACCATTTGCCACTGACATGAGCGCTTACATTAAAGTGGTTGTTAACCCACTCTTATAACTTTATATAATCCTGTTTTTTTCCTAATGCTAGTTGCTCCTGTCTCTCTGTTTTATAAAAAACATGCCGGCTATACCTGATTTCAGAGTGCCGCTCGGCGCTCACGTGACTGGCCGGCTCTCTCCTCTCCCCGTCTGACAGCTTCAGCAGGCGAGCTGAGATTCCCTCGCTGACATCAGTCGAGAGGAAGAGAGAGCCGGCCTGTCATGTGAGCGCCGAGCATTTTTTTTATAAAACACAGAGACAGGAGCACCTAGCATTAGGAACAGAATTATATAAATGTTTATTTCAGCAGCAGGAGTGGAGGGGGTGGGCACTGACACAGAGCAGACAGGCAGGGAGAGGAGGATAGGAAAGTTGTGGCTGACGGAGGCACGTAAACTGACCACGGTGTCAGGGCTCAGCAGCCATGAAAATCCCTGGACAGTTTACAAGGGGGAGGGCAGAACCAGGCAGGATCAGGCAGATTTTTTAGGGGATACAGGGGGCCAAATGACACAGCACAAGTAGGGTTGCCACCTCATCCCTTTAAACCCGAACACATATGAATTACACAGGTTCTGAGGCTAATTTATTGCGGATGAGGCACCAAGTGGGTTTAATTATCACCTTATTTAGCCGCAGAACCTGTGTAATTAATATGTTCAGTTTTAAAGGGATGAGGTGGCAACCCTAAGCACAAGCACTGTGCTGTATAACATGCCTTAACCACTTAACGACCGCTCACTGTATATATACGTCGGCAGAATGGCACCGACAGGCACAATCACGTAGAGTGTACGTGATTGCCTTTGTATAGTTGGGGGGTCCAATCGGACCCCCCTCCTATACAGTGAGCGGTGGCTAAGTGTCCGGGAGCGTTCCGGGATGAGGGGGCAGCCATTAGTTTCTGGCCACCCCCTCGCGATCGCTCCCGGCGAATGGAAATGCCCCCTCTGTCTGTGTCAGACAGAGGGAGCAGGAGGAAGTGATGTCATCTCTGGTGCGGCGCTCACATATACCGAGCGCCGTACAAGAGAAGACATCAGGTCAGTGCACACAACACTACACTGACACCAGGACACATAGGGACATCGCCCCCCCAGACACCCCAGATCACCCCCCCCAGTCACAGTGTCACTGATTGCAGTGACCATTTATTTAGTGATCACTGCAATCAGTGACATTTGTGACTGTAAAAGTGTCACCAAAGTTTAGTCTTAGGTCCAGTGTAGCCCCCTAACCCCCCCTAATAAAGGTTTAACCCCCTGATCACCCCCCAGATAACCCTTTCACCGCCTATCACCACTGTCGCTAAGCGATCATTTTTCTGATCGCTGTCTTAGCGTCAGTGATGCCGATCGGCAGCCAGTATTTTTTTTTAGGTTCGCTGCATGTTTTTATAGCGTCAGGTACCCCAATATATTATCTAATAAAGGTTTAACCCCCTTGATCGCCCCCCAGGTAACCCTTTCACCCCCTATCACCACTGTCACTAAGCGATCGTTTTTCTAAACGCTGTCTTAGTGTCTGTGATGCAGATCGGTAGCCGGTAATTTTTTTTAGGTTTGTCGCAGGTTTTTATAGCGTCAGGTACCCCAATATATTATCTAATAAAGGTTTAACCCCCTTGATCGCCCCCCAGGTAACCCTTTCACCCCCTATCACCAGTGTCGCTAAGCGATCGTTTTTCTAAACGCTGTCTTAGTGTCGGTTATGCAGATCGGTAGCCAGTAATTTTTTTAGGGTCGCCGCATGTTTTTATAGCGTCAGGTACCCCAATATATTATCTAATAAAGGTTTAACCCCCTTGATCGCCCCCCAGGTAACCCTTTCACCCCCATCACCACTGTCGCTAAGCGATCGTTTTTCTAAACGCTGTCTTAGTGTCGGTGATGCAGATCGGTAGCTGGTAATTTTTTTTAGGTTCGCCGCAGGTTTTTATAGCGTCAGGTACCCCCATATATTATCTAATAAAGGTTTTAACCCCCTGATTGCCCCTAGTTAACCCTTTCACCAGTGATCACCATATAAGTGTTATGGGTGACGCTGGTTAGTTAGTTTGCTTTTTATAGTGTCAGGGCACCCGCCGTGTATATAACCCAATAAAGGTTTAACCCCCTGATCGCCCGGCGGGTGACATCAATTAGGTTTTAGCGTCAGAGAGGGTCTGAGTCACACCCCAGGCAGCGTCAGGTTAGTGCCAGTAACGCTAACACCCACGCGTGAAGCATACACCCCCCTTAGTGGTATAGTATCTGAACAGATCAATATCTGATCTGATCAGATCTATACTAGCGTCCCCAGCAGTTTAGGGTTCCCAAAAACGCAGTGTTAGCGGGATCAGCCCAGATACCTGCTGGCACCTGCGTTTTGCCCCTCCGTCCAGCCCAGGCCACCCAAGTGCAGTATCGATCGATCACTGTCACTTACAAAACAAAAACACACATAACTGCAGCGTTCGCAGAGACAGGCCTGATCCCTGCGACTCCAGTGCTGTAGGAGGTGATTTCACCACCACAGTTAAAAAAAAAAAGCAAATATGCCGAAGCATTGGGGCAGCAGGGGCGGAGGAGCGATTTTGCTCCTAATGCCGCGTACATACGGTCGAAATTCCGACGGAAGCTTGCCCGTGGAAAAGTCCGACCATGTGTGTGCGGCATAACTTTTTTGCGGGAGGATGCCCCCATGCTTCGGCATATATAAATGGTGCGTGTATGCCCATCATTGGAAGTGGGTGGATGAAGGGCGGTATTCTAATGGTGGGCATACCCACCGATCAATCTCTTTTTTCGTTCAGCCAACTGAATTTTTTAACCCAAAAAATGCGTTTGAAAAATCGCTGCGCAAATACTGTGTAGAAAAAAAAATGCAACACCCACCATTTTAATCTGTAGGGCCTTTGCTTTAAAAATATATATAATGTTTGGGGGTTCAACATAATTTTCTTGCAAAAAAAAAAATGTTTTCATGTAAACAAAAAGTGTCAAAAGGCTTTGTCTTCAAGTGGTTAGAAGAGTGGATGTAAGCTTCCTAATGTTGTGTATAAAATGCCAGAACAGTTCAAAACCCCCCCAAATGACCCCATTTTGGAAAGTAGACACCCCAAGCTATATACTGAGAGGCATGTCGAGTCCATGGAATATTTTATATGTTGACACAAGTTGCGGAAAAAACGACATTTTTTTTTTTTTTTTGCACAAAGTTGTCACTAAATGATATATTGCTCAAACATGCCATGGGCATATGTGGAATTACACCCCAAAATACATTCTGTTGCTTCTCCTGTGTACGGGGATACCACATGTGTGAGACTTTTTGGGAGCCTAGCCACGTACGGGACCCCAAAAACCAAGCACCGCCTTCAGGCTTTCTAAGGGTGTAAATTTTTGATTTCACTTCTCACTGCCTATCACAGTTTCGGAGGCCATGGAATGCCCAGATAGCACAAAACCCCCCCAAATGACCCCATTTTGGAAAGTAGACACCCCAAGCTATTTGCTGAGAGGTATTGTGAGTATTTTGCAGATCTCACTTTTTGTCACAAAGTTTTGAAAATTGAAAAAAAAAAAAAATATATATATATATATTTTCTTTCTTCATTTTCAAAAACAAATGAGAGCTGTAAAATACTCGCCATTCCTCTCAGCAAATAGCTTGGGGTGTCTATATTCCAAAATGGGGTCATTTGGGGGGGTTTTGTGCTATTTTGGCATTTTATGGCCTTCGAAACTGTGATAGGTAGTGAGGAGTGAAATCAAAAATTTGCGCCCTTAGAAATCCTGAAGGCGGTGCTTGGTTTCCGGGGTCCCGTACGCGGCTAGGCTCCTAAAAAGTCCCACACATGTGGTATCCCCGTACTCAGGAGAAGCAGAAAAATGTATTTTGGGGTGTAATTCCACATATAACCATGGCATGTGTGAGCAATATATCATTTAGTGACAACTTTTTGTAATTTTTTTTTTTTTTTTTTTATTAATTATTCAATCACTTGGGACAAAAAAAAAAAAATTCAATGGGCTCAACATGCCTCTCAGCAATTTCCTTGGGGTGTCTACTTTCCAAAATGGGGTCATTTGGGGGGGTTTTGTACTGCCCTGTCATTTTAGCACCTCAAGAAATGAGATAGGCAGTCATAAATTTAAAGCTGTGTAAATTTCAGAAAATGTACCCTAGTTTGTAAACTCTATAACTTTTGCGCAAACCAAAAAATATACGCTTATTGACTTTTTTTTTTACTAAAGACGTGGCTGAATACATTTTGGCCTAAATGTCTGACTAAAATTGAGTTTATTCGATTTTTCTTATAACAAAAAGTAGAAAATATCATTTTTTTTCAAAATTTTTGGTCTTTTTCCGTTTATATCGCAAAAAATTAAAATCGCAGAGGCAATAAAATACCATTAAAAGAAAGCTCTATTTGTGGGAAGAAAAGGACGCAAATTTCGTTTGGGTACAACATTGCATGTCCGCACAATTTACAGTGCAGCGCAGTGCAAAATTCTAAATTCACCTCTGGTCCTTTAGCTACCAAATGGTCCGGGGCTTAAGTGGTTAAAGAAAACAAACAAGATTTATTTTTATTACGGGAACAAATGCTTTAAGAATTATTTGCGTAAAACCTTTATCCCAAAAGAAAAAAAAAACTGTTGCTGTAACTGCTTATAAAGTGTGAGCTGGAGTTTGGCTTAAATTTATTAGTGTATTTAAATCTGCAAGTACATCTAACACTCCCCTCCCCCCCAGACTGACAATGCTGCTGTCCAAAGGTGCCCCTGTGCTCCTTCATCCAGAGTGAGGGCACTCTAATACAGAAGGTGTGTTACTGGTCAGATCACCAGGGGGAAAACAGAGGGGAAAAAGCCTTAACAAGAAAACTAATGCAGCCACCACAGCTAATGATTGTTAAGCTGCAAAACATTACATTTTGAGTTTTGGGAAAACCAGAGGACACATATTGATGCAGTTCTGTGATCATTAAAGTGGATGTGAACAGCCTCAGATGATACACAGAGATTAAACAAATCTCCCTCTATACGTTTTACTTGTTTATCTGCAGTCTTCCATTGTCTACAACCCTTTAAAAAAGTGCATTTTTGTGATAAAATCATTCTGCATCTGTGAGTACAAAGATCGGGGTAGAGAACTGCAGTTACAGCTCGTATTCACTATGTGAGAGCCGATTGGAGAAAAGGGACACCCCCCCCTCCACATAGGCAGAAGAATGAAGAAACATGCAGAGCTGTATTCTGCTCCATGTTTATCTCCCTGCCTGACACAAATTTTAGCTCATGTTATCTCATGAAAACTTCTCAGAAGTGAATTATGCTGATAACAGAGGAAGGAAGCACCAGAGAGAAAGGACAATTGGAGCTTTGGAGAGAGACAAGTAAACACTACAGATTTAGGTGCTTAGTTCAAATCTCATGACTGAGGTTTACAACCACTTAAAGCGGAGGTCCACCCTAAAAAAAAAAAATTCCATAAAAGGGCTCCTAAAAATGTGAAAAAAAAAAATGTTTTACTTACCAGAAATGGCGGTTGCTAGGCAGATCTTCGTAATCTGCCACTTTCTATACCCGCGGTAGCTTTTTTCTCGTCCTCCTCGCGTTGTCTTCTGGGGAATGGGGTGTGCTGTCTTCTGGAACCTGTGTGTGTCCCAGAAGACAGCCGGCCATTCACAAAGCACCACGCAACTCGCGCATGCGCAGTAGGAAACGGACAGTGAAGCCGCAAGGCTCCACTGCCTGTTTCCCTTAGTTGAATAGCGGCACCGACACCCGATCCAATGGACGGATCGGCCTCGGGGGGCCGACATCGCGGGTGTGCTTATTAAGTGTGCTTATTAAAAGTCAGCAGCTACAGTGTTTGTAGCTGCTGACTTTAAAAAAAAAAAAAAAAATCAGCTGGAACACCACTTTAAGTGGAATTCCAGCTTTACCCTAACCACTCTTAAAACTGTCCCCTCTCCCTTCTAACTCATCTGCTTACTAACTTGTGTAAGGAAAATGTATACACTTCCCTATTTTCAGGCCTCACTGGTCCAGTCATGTGATCTCCCCTGTTTCGGCTAGCAGCAGCTGCAGGGGAGAGGAGGGAGTGCCAACAAGGGCTAGTAAAGCCTGAAGTGGTGACATCACCCATAGGCTTCAATGGCCCATCCGTTGTCGGTGTTCTCCCCTCTCCCCTGCAGCCACACTGGCTGTGAACAGGGGAGTGGCATTTCGTGACCGCACAAGAGCGGAATGAAAAAAAGGTAGTTATATATATATATATATATATCTTTCTTACACAGGTTAGTTAGCATAGGTGTTAGGATGAAGGAGGGGACAGTTTTAACAGTAGTTTAAGGTGATATTAAAGTCTTGTATTTTCTTATTTAAAAATAACAAACATGTTATACTTACCTGCTCTGTGCAATGGTCTTGCACAGAGCAGCCCAGGTCCTCCTCCTCCTGGGTCCCTCGCTGGCGATCCTGGCCCTTCCCTCCTGCCGAGTGCTCCCACAGCAAGCAGCTGCTCTGTGTGTCCATTCAGACACGAAGTCGCGGCTAGGCCCTGCCCCCTCTCTCTCTCCTAATTTGCTTGCTGACTTTGATAGACAGCAGTGGGAGCCAATGGCGTGTCCCGGACAGCCAAAGCAGTCGTGCAACATTGCTGGATCGTGAGGGGCTCAGGTATTAGGGGGCTGAGGGGGCTGCTGCACACAGAAGATTTTTTTATCTTAATGTATTAAGATAAAAAAAAACTTCTGCCTTTAGAACCACGTTAAGCTAGAATTCCACTTTAATACATTATTACATTTATTTTTGTGAATGCAAGCCGCGTAAGTACATACATTTTACCTGGTATCAGCCTCTCAAAACGCCTGCACAACATCTCAGACTGGGAGAGGGAGAAGCAGCACAAAGAGCCGGTCAGGTATGTTAAAGGGAGCATCCCGACAGTAGGAGAGAGAGCAGAATGATAGATACATGCACATCAGCCTGCTGCTTCTTTTTTCACTGTCCAATCACAAGCTTGGGGGAGGGTAAAGACCTGGACTGGCTTTGTGTTGTCAGCAGAAATCGGACTTCAGCCCGCTGTTTGCTGAAAACGTGTCACAGGAGTGCAAAACAAACTGCACCCGTGATCCATAGGAGAAGTACAGCCAAACGAGCTTTGGCTGTACTTCTCCTTTAAAACTGGCTTACTGCAATTCTGTATACCAATGATCTCCAAACTGTAGCCCTTTGCCTGCTTATATTTAGCCCTTAAGGGGACAATTTCTTTCACTTACACCAACAATGGGGCATATTTCCTCCTACTGACACCAATGACGAGGCATTTATCCTTCCCTTGATACCAATGATAGAGCACTACTCCTCCCACTAATGCCAATGATGGACCATCAGTTGCACACATGGGCGTCAGGAGGGGGGGCTGACAGGGGCTGGAGCCCCGAGTGTGCCCCCAAATGCCTCAGGTCTCAAAATCCCTAAATGCATTATTAGCCCCGAGCCGCGGCAACAGGGAACCATCTACCGTCTGCGCGGCCGAGTGACGTACAAAAAATCCCGCCTCCAGGACACGGCTCCTATGACGGACGTCACACTTGTCCAATACCGAGACCGTGGGACGTGTGACGTCCATCATAGGTGCTGCCGAGTCCAGGAGGAAGTGGGAATGACAATGCGGCCGCGCTGGCTACTGGGAGATCCCCGCTGAGCCAGTCACTCTGTGTAAATGGGCAGGCGGCTCTTCTATCCTGGCTCTGGCTGCCTGGTGCCTGCAGGGCTGTCTGAGTGGTGGTGAATGCCATGTATGTCAGTCAGGTCAGTCATGTATGTAGGTCAGTCATGTATGTATGTCAGTCAGGTCAGGTAGATTAGTGTTAAGCAAGTGAGCCTATCACCCTCCCTGAGCCCACCCCCTGACCAACCCACCTCACTCCCCCCACTTTACCTCCAGGCTGAAGCCACTGGTCTTTTTCCCACCTGTTTGGGAAGTTTGGACACCCCTGCTATATACAACAGAACACAAACTGTGATAGGGAGAGCTATCACCATCAGCCAATCAGGTTTTTTCCTCTGTGTACCATGTGATGACAGTGATTGAAATTTTTGGGTTTAATTGAACAGCACTTTATTTACATTGTTAACTATAGACAAATGGAGGGTGTGCAGTTTACTTTAGGACTATAGTTTAGGTAATTAGCATGTCATTTTCAGATGGAAAATAATGTGAACATGCTGACAGAAGGAGGGATAGAATTAACTTACCGTGTTAGTGTGACGCTGTTCCCTCACTGTTCAATCGGCAAGTTGGGGTTATGCTCTTGATCCATCTCTGTTTCGGAGGAGGTCAGGAACCTGGATGTACTGTGTAGGCCACAAGATTGGCTACAATAAATAACAAACATTTGGCACTTGAAATACCGTAGTTCCCACTATTTTGCAATTTTAATTGTGTGTTTAGCTGTTTGTTTTTTTTTTTTTTTTTGTTTTTTGTTATTATTATTAACAGGGAACACATAGGATTGGGTAAATAGTGATAATAAAGTAGTATGATCTGTGCTCTCTTGGCTCCCATGACCATACCTTCTGGTCCAAAGCCCAATGCCACTGGGAAATGGTTTTCCAAACATTATTGTATTTCATAAACCCCCTGTACCTCTATGTATATATATATTTGGGAAACCTTCAGTCAAAAACCGGTTAACCTTTTTCTTACCAGATGCCTCATTTCGACAACAAACTACCCTCCTAACCATGAACCACCTTTACTATGTACAACCCTGTATATTCAGATGATGAATATCTCACCACAAAACCTCCAAACAGATCACCTCACTTAAGCAGGGTGTGGGCATCTTGGGGGAGATTTACTAAAACTAGGGCACTCAGAACCTGGTGCATCTGTACATGGTAGCCAAATCAGCTTCTAAATTCAGTTAGGCTTTGGCAATAAAACCTGGAAGTGCACCCAATTTTGCACTCTTCAGCTTTAGCAACTAACCCAAGTGTCATCACATTTCTATATCTATATTTACATTGAAATCCTCCCCCCCCCTCTTTTTTCTGTAACCCTTTCCTTCCAAGCCCCTCCCCCCCTTCCTCCTGTTATAGGTATGAACCATTTCCGCTTCTTGGCGGTGACAAGAGGTATACCCTCCATCAGGTGGATGGCAGTATTCCCCATTTGTCTTTTTTTTATATTATATTTAGTGTTCCAGGTTCAGGTGGACCCTGCTTTACTCACGCACCTTAAAAAAAAAAAAAGTAGGGCCAAAGCCCTTTTGGTCCTACTTCTCCTGTACGTCACAGGAGTGTACTTCGTTCTGCACTCCTGTGACCCGTATTTAGCCAACAGCGATCTAAAGTCCACTGATGACTGATGTGTCTCAGCCAGTCCAGACTCTGCAGGATACCCAGATGCCTAACCGGCAGCTGGCTCAGCCTCTCAGCATGCTGCTGAGAGGCTGAGCCAGCTGCTCCCGCCTTCTCCACAGCCCTGCACTCCAGTGAACACTGGAGGGGTAGACAGAGCACAGAGCTGGTCACTTAAACTCACCACTCTTTGCTTAGTGAAGACCGAGAACTTAAGCAATCAGTGCTCTTTGATTGCTCGGTTCAATGTCTTGTCTGTAGTTCAAGGCAGCAGGGGACAGATGCAGCATTGGATTGATGCTGCATCCACTTAAGTGAGTATGTAGGTTTGTTTTTTTAAACCACATACCTGTTTTAAAATGTATCATATCGAAACCCAAGAGAAAAAATTTAAAATATTGCAGCTTACCAGTCCATAGTTGTGTGCAGGCTGCTTTTGTTTTCTTTTTTTTTTAAGGCTAAAATAATACTCAGCGAGTACAGAGAATATCTGTTAATTTTTCCAGAAATGCAGTGTCCTTGTCACTTCCTGTGAGCTGAAATAAAAGGAATCATTTCTTCCTTGGCTAAACTACTCATCCCATCAGCCTCTATGCAATGTAGATGAACAAATGCAGACATGTTTGAAGTTCAGCCTGTGTGACCACCTAATTACAGTGTAGAAAGGAGTGTAGTCACCCAGGGACAGGCAGTGCTTGATTTGCAGGATTAAAAAACAGGACAGGCAAACTGAAATTTATCTGAAAAGCTGAACTTCAGAAAATGAAAAAGTCCTCCTTAATATTGGGGCTGTGCCTACAATGCAAGTGTTAACTGCTCGTTAAAGAAGTAGAGCTAGGAGCACCAGCGGGGCACCCAAGAAGAGGACAATCGGGCTGCAGGTAAGTACAATCACTTCAAGTTCTTTACTGGTGCCTTTTAGAGATGCTGTATAATTCTTAATATTTCAAAAGGCAAAATTCATATTTTGCAGTGGTTGGTGTCGAACACATCAACACATGTGATGACTTAAACAGACGTTATGAGATACAGTATGCAATGGCTGTTTCTGTTTTTCCTCTTGCAGGTTACATGAGGACATGACTGTGTGTGTTGCAGACTTTGGTCTCTCTAAGAAAATCTACAGCGGGGACTACTACCGCCAAGGGTGTGCATCCAAGCTTCCTGTCAAGTGGCTGGCACTGGAGAGCCTGGCAGACAATGTTTACACCGTGTACAGTGATGTGGTGGGTGCTTTTTGCTGCAAATGTACTGTTCAATCTACATTCTTGTAGAACCCTTGAATGTCTGTATTCTCTGCCTGAATTTTCAACATGCACAAATGTATCTACAATGCATCCAGAAAGTATTAACAGGATTAAATTCATTATTTTGAATGCTTATGTACTTTTTCATTTTTTTATTTTTAATAAATTGGAAAGATTTCAAATAAACTTCTTTCACGTTGTCATTATGGGGTATTGTTTGTAGAATTTTGAGGAAAATAATGAATTTAATCCATTTTGGAATAAGGCTGGAACATAAAAAAACTTGGAAAAAGTAAAGCGCTGTGAATATTTTCTGGATGCACTGTAAGCGTATTGATTACTTGTAGACCTTACAGGTATCTGATCATATAGTGGACCAGGATCCAGGTACACAGGAGCTATAAATAATTGTTTTTATTGACTATGGATATCCATATCATTTTGTGGTTTGCGGATGTGAAGGTCAGATTTTTTTTTTTTTTTAGTAAAGTTATTCATTAATTAAAATGTATTAATCCTATTTAAATTGCTGCTACTATAACTATATAAATCATTTATTTATACTGTCTTCCCTAAATTCTCTTGACAGTAGAAATTAGACAGAGCACTGGGGTTTGCACTGTACAGTACAGGGCTGCCAGATCAACATCTTTTCATGCACTGGAAGCTGGAGCCAGAAGTATGGAGAGACTTTTACAGATATAGGGAAGCATGTATTGTTATGAAAGGGGTGTCTTTGCATACTTACAGTTTCAGCTATATTTTCTATTGGGACACCTACAACTGCGTGGTTGGTTGAAACTGGCCATACATGGTTCATTTTTTTCTTCCCCCCTCCATCCATTCACACTAACAAAATGGATGGAGGTACCCCCCCCCCCCCCCCACACACACACACCGCCAGGAAAGTGGGCGGCACCTGCTGTTGTCAGAATGCACTGATCAAAAGCTGCAGGCTACAGCTGTTGATTGATGCACTAGTGTGTGATACGCACAGGAGTTGCACCGCATTCCTGCGCACATTACATGCAATTTGAGCCATAGATTTTGAACAGTTTAAATTGCATCCGGGCCAAAATGACGTAGGACCTTTTTTTCTGCACCTGAATCGCATTGCATTGCTGCAGCAGATCGCATGGATGCCATGCGATTGCGTGTGTTTTTCCTGCATCATTGTGGGTGTGTGTTTCCTTCATCAGAACAGTGTGAACAAGGGCTTAACCTTCGACTTCTATAAAGCAGTGGAGTCCGCACACTGATTTAAATTCAGCCAAACTTTTGATCAATGTGTGTCGAAGAGTTTTCTGTGACAACCAATGACAAAACAATGAGAAGGAAATAAGTTCTGGCAACTACACCATGTTTTAATTTTCAAGGGATTGCTAGCTTCTGTTTCAAGAGACAATTAACTTAAAGTAACACAATCTGTGGAGAACAGTTTAAACTTTCTGCTGACTTTAAACATAAGTTATTTGGCTTATAAAATGGTTAATGTTCAACTTCAACCAAAACGTTAATTTAATTTTGGATCAAGGAAGGGCAAAGCCTCTGTCATGATAAAAAGGGATGGTAAATCTCTCCAACATGGTGGCAGAGAAACACATTTTAGAGTGATTTAAAACCTCAAACTGTAATTGTATTCCTTTCTGTGCCTTCCGGTGAAGGAAAATCTCCCCAATGGGGTCACAAACAGAAATTGGAAACCTGACGGTAGTTTTACCTCTTGCCCACTCAAAAACGTTTAATAAATAAATTTGTTTCAATAGTTTTTATTAAAGTTTTGCATACAAAGTATAAAAAAATAGAAACTCTCAGCTTATCATTGCACAGTATCAAAAACAAATAAATTTAAATAAGAAAAAATGGCTTTAAATCAACTAGTATCAGCGGAGGTGGTTTGGTTATTTTATAAATGTGCTTCCTGGAAAAGTCCAATATCCAAATGGGAAGAGCTTAGTCCCAGATCACACTAGCTGGAATGAGGCTGATTTACTAAGGGCCTGATATGCTGTGTATTTGCGAAAAGCACATGCATGGTGTTACATAGTCTGGTTGAAAAAAGACACAAGTCCATTGTGTTCAACCAATAAAAGGGGAAAAATGGTGTGATCAGGGCACATAGAGAATAATTGTTTTCTATGTGTCCTTGGGTCGAGGCTCTGTTGCATAATGCATATCAAAGCAGCTTAATGTACCTGGAATGACGAAGTATTAGATATGCATCTAAATCTCCCTTGCCTCTAAAGCCCGATCTGTTTCCAGAGATGCAACACCACCTCACTGCCTGTTTCAGCCCCATTTTTGCCGACAATCACGCCGCAATTTCGTGCCTTGCACATGATTGCAGGGCTTTGTGTTACTTCCCCATACACTTTCTTTTGTAGCGTTTACCGCTACATGTTGGGTCAACTTAGCCACGGACCAGAGGCATTGTGTACAAGTAAAAGGCGCAAATATCTAATACAAGGTTATCCTATAGATGTATTATGTGCTGGATGCATAAATAAACCATGTATGCACAGTATGGTACTAAGTCCACAGTCTCCTTAATAGGTGTCCACAAGGACTTGAGTCTTTCAATGATAGTTCATAAAGAGTTAAAATTGAAGGGGAAGGAGAGGGAATGAAACAATAAATTAGTGAAATAGGATAAAATGGAATGGGAATGGACCACACTCAGGGCTGCCATCAAGGTGGAACAGAGACCATGTTCCCAGCGCTGAAAAGACAAAAGGGGAGAGAAGAGGCGCCTCTGGGTGCAGATTTTACAACAAGTTTAATATGCAATTAGATTTCCTTATAGTGCACTCACATTTAAGTAGTTAAAATCAGGCATTGAGTCATGTCCCAAGGTGTGGGGCTGTCCTCGGTTGAGTCGGTCCCTCTCCTTGATCTCCTAGGCTGTGCGTCTTTTGATTGTAATGGCAGCTCTACACGGCTGGATGGAGTGCAGCAGGTTTGCGGTGGAGCAGTGGAGCGTGTCCTCAGCGCGAGACTTGGAGTGCAGGGAGAAGTCAGGCGGAGGGGGATGACGTCATCGGTATGCGACCAGGTTTCCTGAGTGTGCAGGCTGTAGATGGAAGAAACAGCCACTCTCCTTTTATCAAGCTAACAGACAGAGACTCATCAGATATCATTATAAGGGCGGGCAGGGGGAGTGGTTGAGTATATATATGCCGTGATAGGTGGACAAGGGGGCAGAGCACAGGAAGGGCAGGAACGATCATGATGACACAAAACATGTATGAAAAATATTACAATCACAGGACGCACAGCCTAGGAGATCAAGGAGTGGGACCGACTCAACCGAGGACAGCCCCACACCTTGGGACATGATTCAATGCCTGATTTTAACTACTTAAATGTGAGTGCACTATAAGGAAATCTAATTGTATATTAACCACTTAACGACCGCCCACTGTAAATATACGTCAGCAGAATGGCACCGACAGGCAGAATCACGTATATGTACGTGATTGCCTTTGTATAGTTGGGGGGTCCGATCGGACCCCCCTTCTTTACAGTGAGCGGTCGTTTTACCTTCGGGAGCGATCCGGCATGAGGGGACAGCCGTTCGATTCCGGCCACCCCCTCTCGATCGCTCCCGGCGAATGAGAGCTTCCCCTGCCTGTGTGCTTGTTTACACAGACAGGAGGAAGTGATGTCATCTCTCCTGTGGCGCTCACATATACCGAGCGCCGTACAGGAGAAGATGCAGGTTAGTGCACACAACACTACACTGACACCAGGACACATAGGCACATAAATCGCCCCCCCAGATCACCCCCCAGATCAGCCCCCAGTCACAGTGTCACTGATTGCAGTGACCATTTATTTAGTGATCACTGCAATCAGTGACATTTGTGACTGTAAAAGTGTCAGTACATTTAGTTTTAGGTCCAGTGTAGCCCCCTAACCCCCCCTAATAAAGGTTTAACCCCCTGATCACCCCCCAGATAACCCTTTCACCCCCTAGTACCGCCGTCGCTAAGCGATCATTTTTCTGATCGATGTCTTAGCGTCAGTGATGCTGATCGGTAGCCAGTAATTTTTTTTAGGTTCGCCGCAGGTTTTTATAGCGTCGGGTACCCCCATATATTACCTAATAAAGGTTTAACCCCCTTGATCGCCCCCCAGGTAACCCTTTCACCCCCTATCACCACTGTCACTAAGCGATAATTTTTCTGATCGCTGTCTTAGCGTCGGTGATGCAGATCGGTAGCCAGTAATTTTTTTTAGGTTCGCCGCAGGTTTTTATAGCGTCAGGTACCCCAATATATTACCTAATAAAGGTTTAACCCCCTTGATCGCCCCCCAGGTAACCCTTTCTCCCCCTATCACCACTGTCGCTAAGCGATCATTTTTCTGATCGCTGTCTTAGCGTCAGTGATGCAGATCAGTAGCCAGTAATTTTTTTTAGGTTCGCCGCAGGTTTTTATAGCGTCAGGTACCCCCATATATTATCTAATAAAGGTTTAACCCCCTGATCGCCCCCCAGGTAACCCTTTCACCCCCTATCACCACTGTCACTAAGCGATAATTTTTCTGATCGATGTTTTAGCGTCGGCGATGCAGATCAGTAGCCAGTAATTTTTTTTAGGTTCGCCGCAGGTTTTTATAGCGTCAGGTACCCCCATATATTATCTAATAAAGGTTTAACCCCCTGATCGCCCCCCAGGTAACCCTTTCACCCCCTATCACCATTGTCACTAAGCGATAATTTTTCTGATCGATGTTTTAGCGTCGGCGATGCTGATCGGTAGCCAGTATTTTTTTTTTAGGTTCGCCGTCAGGTTTTTATATAGCGTCAGGTACCCCCATATATTACCTAATAAAGGTTTTAACCCCCTAATTGCCCCTAGTTAACCCTTTCACCAGTAATCACCATATAAGTGTTACGGGTGACGCTGGTTAGTTAGTTTGCTTTTTATAGTGTCAGGGCACCCGCCGTATATAACCCAATAAAGGTTTAACCCCCTGATCGCCCGGCGGGTGATATCAATTAGGTTTTAGCGTCAGAGAGGGTCTGCATCACACCCCAGGCAGCGTCAGGTTAGTGCCAGTAACGCTAACACCCACGCGTGAAGCATACACCCCCCTTAGTGGTATAGTATCTGAACAGATCAATATCTGATCAGATCTATACTAGCGTCCCCAGCAGTTTAGGGTTCCCAAAAACGCAGTGTTAGCGGGATCAGCCCAGATACCTGCTAGCACCTGCGTTTTGCCCCTCCGTCCAGCCCAGGCCACCCAAGTGCAGTATCGATCGATCACTGTCACTTACAAAACAAAAACACACATAACTGCAGCGTTCACAGAGACAGGCCTGATCCCTGCGACTCCAGTGCTGTAGGAGGTGATTTCGCCACCACAGTTAAAAAAAAAAAAGCATATATGCCGAAGCATTGGGGCAGCAGGGGCGGAGGAGCGATTTTGCTCCTAATGCCACGTACATACAGTCGAAATTCCGACGGAGGCTTGCCCGTGGAAAAGTCTGACCATGTGTACGCGGCATAACTTTTGCGGGAAGATGCCCCCATGCTTCGGCATATATAAATGGTGCATGTATGCCCATCATTAGAAGTGGGTGGATGAAGGGCGGTATTCTAATGGTGGGCATACCCACCGATCAATCTTTTTTTTTTTTCGTTCAGCCAGCAGGCTGCATGAAAAAAAAGATTACAATACATGTCCAACAAGGACCAGCAACGTACTGGTATGTTGCTGGACTTTGAATGTTTATACCAGAATGATGCCTGCGGGTTTAGGTATCATCTTGGTATCATTCTTTTCAGCCAGCGGCCGGCTTTCATATAAAAGCAATCCTAGTGGCTAATTAGCCTCTGGACTGCTTTTACAAGCAGTGGGAGGGAATGACCCCCCCCGGATATAAAAAGCGCCATTGGGAAATTGGGAAAGCATTTTATCACACCGATCTTGGTGTGGTCAGATGCTTTGAGGGCAGAGGAAAGATCTAGGGTCCAATAGACCCCAGTTTTTTCAAAAAAGAGTACCTGTCATTACCTATTGCTATCATAGGGGATATTTACATTCCCTGAGATAACAATAAAAATGATAAAAAAATAAATAAATATGGAAGCAACAGTTTAAAAAAAAAATAAAAAAGCAAAATTAATAATAAAAAAAAAAATTTTTAAAAAAAAGCACCCCTGTCCTGCCCTGCTCTTGCCCAATGGCGAACGCAAGCGTCGGTCTGGCGTCATATGTAAACAGCAATTGCACCATGCATGTGAGGTATCACCGCGAAGGTCAGATCGAGGGCAGTAATTTTAGCAGTAGACCTCATCTGTAAATCTAACGGGGTAACCTGTAAAGGCTTTTAAAGGCTTTTAAAAATGTATGTAGTTTGTCGCCAATGCGCGTTTGTGCGAAATTTTAAAGCATGTCGTGTTTGGTATCTATGTACTCGGCCTAAGATCATCTTTTTTATTTCATCAAACATTTGGGCAATATAGTGTGTTTTAGTGCATTAAAATTTAAAAAAAGTGTATTTTTTCCCCAAAAAATGCGTTTGAAAAATCGCTGCGCAAATACTGTGTAGAAAAAAAAATGCAACACCCACCATTTTATTCTGTAGGGCCTTTGCTTTAAAAATATATATAATGTTTGGGGGTTCAACATAATTTTCTTGCAAAAAAAAATATGTTTTCATGTAAACAAAAAGTGTCAAAAAGGGCTTTGTCTTCAAGTGGTTAGAAGAGTGGATGTAAGGCCCCATGCACACGAGACGCTGTTATTTGCTGTTGAACGCGCGTTCAGAGGCAGTTGGACACTTTTTTCAACTGCTCCTGAACCCATTCAATGTTATCCTATGTGTCCATGCACACACTCTCGTTTATTGCCGTTTTTAGGCAGTTGCGTTTAACCTCGTTTTTCCAGAAGCAAAAAAATGGGTTCAGACGCAAAAGTTTTCCACGTTTCAGACGCAAAACGCGGCTAAACGCCGCTAAACGCGACAAAACGCGGTACCGGCGTTTTGCCGCAATTTCGTTTATTAGCGTTTTTAAAGGTGACCTATTTTTTTATATTAGAAATCTCAAAAATGATGCTAAATGATGAAAAACCATCAAAAAAATATGAAAAAAAAGTCATTGCTTGCATTGCACTGTAGACAATCCACAACTTGTGGCAGGTGACGTGGCAAGTGGACAATCCACAACTTGTGGCAGGTGATGTTGCCAGGTGACGTGGCAGGTGGAAATCCACAAATTGTGGCAGGTGACGTGGCCAGGTGACGTGGCAAGTGGACAATCCACAACTTGTGGCAGGTAACGTGGCCAGGTGACGTGGCCAGGTGACATGGCAGGTGACGTGGCAGGTGGACAATCCACAAATTGTGGCAGGTGACGTGGCAGGTGACGTGGCAAGTGGACAATCCAAAACTTGTGGCAGGTGACGTGGCCAGGTGACGTGGCAGGTGGACAATCCACAAATTGTGGCAGGTGACGTGGCAGGTGACGTGGCCAGGTGACGTGGCCAGGTGACGTGGCAAGTGGACAATCCACAACTTGTGGCAGGTGACGTGGCCAGGTGACGTATCAGGTGACGTGGCAAGTGGACAATTCACAACTTGTGGCAGGTGATGTGGCCAGGTGACGTATCAGGTGACGTGGCAAGTGGACAATCCACAGCTTGTGGCAGATGATGTGGCAAGTGATACGCTAAATACAAGTACACTGCTGCTCTCTCAGCTGCTGGTCTCCCAAAATGGCTGAAATGGTTAAATAATAATGTTTTTTGAGCTTAGGGAGGGTCTTATGATGTTTCTTAACTAAACGCCTATAGACGCAAACGCGGTAAAACGCCGCTAAAATCGCGGCAAAACGGGCGTTTTTAAACGCCGGTTTTAGCCTTTAAAAACGTGTGTTCAGCAGAGTTTGCACCGGCGTCTCGTGTGCATGGGGCCTTAGCTTCCTAATGTTGTGTATAAAATGCCAGAACAGTTCGAAACCCCCCCAAATGACCCCATTTTGGAAAGTAGACACCCCAAGCTATATACTGAGAGGCATGTCGAGTCCATGGAATATTTTATATGTTGACACAAGTTGCGGAAAAAAGACAATTTTTTTTTTTTTTTTTTGCACAAAGTTGTCACTAAATGATATATTGCTCAAACATGCCATGGGCATATGTGGAATTACACCCCAGAATACATTCTGTTGCTTCTCCTGAGTACGGGGATACCACATGTGTGAGACTTTTTGGGAGCCTAGCCACGTACGGGACCCCAAAAACCAATCACCGCCTTCAGGCTTTCTAAAGGGTGTAAATTTTTGATTTCACTTCTCACTGCCTATCACAGTTTCGGAGGCCATGGAATGCCCAGATAGCACAAACCCCCCCAAATGACCCCATTTTGGAAAGTAGACACCCCAAGCTATTTGCTGAGAGGTATTGTGAGTATTTTGCAGATCTCGCTTTTTGTCACAAAGTTTTGAAAATTGAAAAAAAAAAACAAAAAAAAAACAAAATGTTCTTTCTTCATTTTCAAAAACAAATGAGAGCTGTACAATACTCACCATGCCTCTCAGCAAACAGCTTGGGGTGTCTACTTTCCAAAATGGGGTCATTTTGGGGGGTTTTGTGCAATTTTGGCATTTTATGGCCTTCGAAACTGTGATAGGTAGTGAGGAGTGAAATCAAAAATTTGTGCCTAGAAATCCTGAAGGCGGTGATTGGTTTTCGGGGTCCCGTACGCAGCTAGGCTCCTAAAAAGTCCCACACATGTGGTATCCCCGTACTCAGGAGAAGCAGCAAAATTTATTTTGGGGTGCAATTCCACATATAACCATGGCATGTGTGAGCAATATATCATTTAGTGACAACTTTTTGTATTTTTTTTTTTTTTTTTGTCATTATTCAATCACTTGGGACAAAAAAAAAATATTCAATGGGCTCAACAGGCCTCTCAGCAATTTCCTTGGGGTGTCTACTTTCTAAAATGGGGTCATTTGGGGGGGTTTTGTACTGCCCTGCCATTTTAGCACCTCAAGAAATGAGATAGGCAGTCATAAATTTAAAGCTGTGTAAATTCCAGAAAATGTACCCTAGTTTGTAAACGCTATAACTTTTGCGCAAACTGATAAATATACGCTTATTGACATTTTTTTTACTAAAGACATGTGGCTGAATACATTTTGGCCTAAATGTATGACTAAAATTGAGTTTATTCGATTTTTCTTATAACAAAAAGTAGAAAATATCATTTTTTTTCAAAATTTTCGGTCTTTTTCCGTTTATATCGCAAAAAATAAAAATCGCAGAGGCAATCAAATACCATTAAAAGAAAGCTCTATTTGTGGGAAGAAAAGGACGCATTTCGTTTGGGTACAACATTGCATGTCCGCACAATTTACAGTTAAAGCAGCGCAGTGCAAAATTCTGAATTCACCTCTGGTCCTTTAGCTACCAAATGGTCCGGGGCTTAAGTGGTTAAACTTGTTGTAAAATCTGCACCCAGAGGCGCCTCTTCTCTCCCCTTTTGTCTTTTCAGAAGCATTTTGGCCACTGCATGTAAACATCCCCCATTACTTCCTAATGCAACTTAAAGGGGGATGGTTGGCAGGCGGCAAAAAATGTGGCTCAGATGAGCATTTTTGACCCCCCCCCCACTGCAAATCTAAACAAGGCCTTAAGGAGTTTAGAATCTTCACTCAATAAACTATCCAATCATGTGAAAAGAAAATTCATCTGCACAATTGGGTATTCAAAATGAGTGTCTTCAAATATTGGGTGAAGTTTACAAACTCCTTTTAGGTGCGCTCTATTGGTGTAGTTAACTCATATCTGCCAGAGTGATGCTTACTATGTCTTATTGATGTAATGCGTACAAATATCTTATACCTCTTGACAGCTACATGTTTACAATTATGAGGTCAAGTGTAAAAGTTATATATATGTTTTTGGTAAATCTTTATCCAAAAAAAAATTTTTTAACTTAATAAATGATCGTTTAAAAAAAAATACCCTATTATACCCACAAGATGGCAATGTGCAAGGAGTATGAGTTTGAGGTAGTGTGGACATTGAAAAAACAAGCAAATATAGAATATTTTCCAAGTCTTTGTAAAATATTCCCTAGTATGGGTTAGGTCTAGGTTTGCTTTAACACAATGGATTCTAATTTATGTACATCATTTGTTTTCCTATAAAGCAATTGTCATTGTAACTAAGATGTTTCAATCTTCTAGTGGGCATTTGGCATCACCCTCTGGGAAATAGTGACCCTGGGACAGACACCCTATGCTGGCATTGAAAACTCTGAAATCTACAGCTACCTCATTGCTGGGAATAGATTGAAGCAGCCGCCGGACTGTCTGGATGAGCTGTAAGTAAAGTGTTTACCTGTGTCGCATTCTGTGGCCATTGAAACCTGGACATGCTGTGCTATTTTTTTTACTTTTTAAGATTTTTCTGCGCGAGATCTGAAGATGGCCTGAGTAAAAATAGGACCTAATGACCGCATCTGCTGTACACTTAGTGTGGATTCTGCTCCTTATTAAAAGTGAATGTGTTTACATTGTACTGGGGAGGAGAGATCGCAGGAAATTGGCTGTGAAAAGATCATTTAGGAGGAATGAGACCTAAGAACAGCTGGGGCACTTCACTGAAGCATTAACGCTAATGCCGCGTACACACGATCGGACATTCCGACAACAAAACCGTGGATATTTTTCCGACGAATTTTCGCTCAAACTTGCCTTGCATACACACGGTCACACAAATGTTGTCGGAAATTCCGATCACCAAGAACGTGGTGACATACAACACTACAGCGAGCCGAGAAAAATGAAGTTCAATGATTCTGAGCATGCGTCGATTTGATTCCGAGCATGCGTAGGATTTTTGTGCGTTGGAATTGGATACATACGATCGGACTTTCCGACCACAACTTTTGTTGTCGGAATAATTGAGAACCAGCTCTCAATCATTTGTTGTCGGAAATTTCGACAGCAAATGTCCGATGGAGCCTACACACGGTCGGAATTTCCGACAACAAGCTCCCATCGAACATTTGTTGTCGGAAATTCCGATCGTGTGTACGCGCGGCATTAGGGTTGTAAAGATTTTGAAAGACCTATTTCAAGTGAAATAAAAACAAATTCAAGCAATATGGATATCATTTTGGACTATGGTTGGTTGGCTTTGGGCTTGTGTCAGTGGTATCCGTGTGAGACGCTTTTGAGATCATTCAGAATTAATTGACTGGTGCATTTGACTTGCCCTCCTGCTTACCTGCGTTTGACCTGCTTCAAGCAGGTTTTGCAAACTTATGCTAGGTATACACAGTTTTATTATTCGTTCAACCAGTGGGCTGAAGAAAAGTGACTCACAGGATTCCCGCATCCACACAAGAGAGATTAATGCAGAGATTTCCCCTGCTGTGCTATTGTAAACTGACGCATTCCTCCCAGCCCCCCATCAGAATACACTGATCAAATGCTGTTTTTTCAGTAGGACCGCTCAACAGAAGCCAGTCTAATGGCCAGCGTTTGAAACGGGACAAGCAAACGATCACACGGAAGGTCTCCCCGGTGGGCAACGCGTTTTGGAGCGGCTGCTTTTTTTTTTAAAAAGAAGCCAGCACTTGGAAACGCATTATCCACATGGCAAACCTTCTCTGTGGTCTATTTCTTGTCTTGTACCAGCCGTATGGCTTAGCGCTAACATCACATCCACGTCATGTGGCTTCTGGGCATGGCACCTCCAGTTCGTGTGGTTGTACACCACCTGCATTTTGTTGATTTACCAGCATCCTGGTACTAGATGATGTCTTGTCGCTCCCCCGCTTTAAATGGCCACAAGGTCAGGTATGTCAGGCCTCTATAGCCTAACATTGCACCAAGTGCAGCAGTTGTTGGTTCAGGAGCTAGGCATCGACCGCATTGTCTATTGTACATTACCTTTTAACGTTATGCTGGACTGTTTTTTTTCACCAAGTCTATGGCATGGTGAATTGTTTTTGTGCATGAGCAGTTAGTCCTTTTATATACTTTGGAGCCCTACAAGGATATCGAGCACATTTTGATGTGTATTTGTTTTTCTGGTAGAAACAATACTTCTGTAAAAAAGTTTTTTATGTAAAGCACAATATCGTGTGCATTTTTCATGCAGACAGATTTCATCTCTATGACAAAGGCCTTTTGACAAAATACTTGCAAGGCTACAAAACAATGGGTGTGACCAGTGCCATTTATTATAATGACACAGATCTCTACATACAGTATCTCACAAAAGTCAGTACACCCCTCACATTTTTGTAAATATTTTATTATGTCTTTTCATGTGACAACACTGAAGAAATTACACTTTGCTACAATATAAAGTAGTGAGTGTACAGCTTGTATAAAAGTGTAAATTTGCTGTCCTCTCAAAATAACTCAACACAGCCATTAATGTCTAAACCGCTGGCAACAAAAGTGAGTACACCCCTACGTGAAAATGTCCACATTGGGCCCAAAGTGTCAATATTTTGTGTGGCCACCATTATTTTCCAGCACTGCCTTAATCCTTTTGGGCATGGAGTTCACCAGAGCTTCACAGGTTGCCACTGGAGTCCTCTTCCACTCCTCCATGACGACATCACAGAGCTGGTGAAAGTAAGAGACTTTGCGCTCCTCCACCTTCCGTTTGAGGATGCCCCACAGATGCTCAATAGGGTTTAGGTCTGGAGACATGCTTGGCCAGTCCATCACCTTTACCCTCAGCTTCTTTAGCAAGGCAGTGGTAGTCTTGGAGGTGTGTTTGGGGTCGTTATGTTGGAATACTGCCCTGCGGCCCAGTCTCCGAAGGAAGGGTATCATGCTCTGCTTCAGTATGTCACAGTACATGTTGGCATTCATGGTTCCTTAAATGAACTATAGCTCCCCAGTGCCGGTAGCACTCATGCAGCCCCAGACCATGACACTCCCACCACCATGCTTGACTGTAGTCTTTGTACTCCTCACCTGGTTGCCACTACGCACGATTAAATCTATCGGAACCAAATAAGTTTATCTTGGTCTCATTAGACCATAGGACATGGCTCCAGTAATCCATGTCTTTAGTCTGCTTGTCTTCAGCAAACTGTTTGCGGGCTTTCTTTTACATCATGTTTAAAAGAGGCTTCCTTCTGGGAGGACAGCAATGCAGACCAATTTGATGCAGAGTGCGGCGTATGGTCTGAGCACAGACAGGCTGACCCCACACCCATTCAACCTCTGCAGCAACGCTGGCAGCACTCATATGTCTATTTCTCAAAGACAACCTCTGGATATGACTCTACGCACATACACTCAACCTCTTTGGTCGACCATGGCAAGGCCTGTTCTGAGTGGAACCTGTCCTGTTAACTGCTTCAGCCCGGACCATTTCGCTGGCCAAAGACCAGGCCACTTATTGCGATTCGGCACTGCGTCGCTTTAACTGACAATTGCGCACTGGCAACAAATGTGAAAATGTCCAAATTGGGCCCATTTAGCCATTTTCCCTCCCCAGTGTCATGTGACTCAGTGTTACAAGGTCTCAGGTGTGAGTGGGGAGCAGGTGTGTTAAATTTGGCATTATCGCTCTCACTCTCTCATACTGGTCACTTGAAGTTCAACATAGCACCTCATGGCAAAGAACTCTCTGAGGATGTTGCTCTACATAAAGATGGCCTTAGCTCTAAGAAGATTGCCAAAACCCTGAAAATGAGCTGCAGCACCGGGGCCAAGACCATACAGCGGTTTAACCACTTGCCGACCGCCGCACGCAGATGTACGTCGACAACATGTCACGGGCAGGAATATGGGCGTACCTGTACATCCATTTAAAATTGCCGCCCAGCGGGCGCCCGCCTCGTGAGTGTGCTCGCGGGTTCTGGGAACTCGATGTTCCCGGGCGACCTGCGTTTGCGGTCGGCAAAGGCAGAACAGGGGGATGCCTTTTGTAAACAAGGCATTCCCCTATTCTGCCTAGTGACATGTCACTGATGACTGTTCCCCGTGATCGGGAACGGTCATCAGTGATGTGTAACTCGTAGCCACGCCCCCTAACAGTAAGAATCACTCCCTAGTACTGACTTAACCCCTTCAGCGTCACCTAGTGGTTAACCCCTTCACTGCCAGTATAATTTTTACAGTAATCGGTGCATTTTTATAGCACTGATCGCTGTAAAATGAAAAGGGTCCCAAAAATGTGTCAAGTGTCCGATGTGTCCGCCATTACGTCGCAGTCGCAATAAAAATCGCAGATCACCGCCATTACTAGTAAAAAAAAAAATATTAATAAAAATGCCATAAAACTACCTCCTATTTTGTAGATGCTATAACTTTTGCGCAAACCAATCAATAAACGCTTATTGCGATTTTTTTTTTTTTTACCAAAAATATGTAGAAGAATACATATCGGCCTAAACTGAGGAAAAAATATGTTTTTTTATATATTTTTGGGGGGATATTTATTATAGAAAAAAGTAAAAAATTGTCGCTCTATTTTTGTTTATAGCGCAAAACATAAAAACCGCAGAGGTGATCAAATACCACCAAAAGAAATCTCTATTTGTGGGAAAAAAAGGATGTAAATTTTGTTTGGGAGCCACGTCACACGACTGCGCAATTGTCAGTTAAAGCGACGCAGTGCCGAATCGCAATAAGTGGCCTGGTCTTTGGCCAGTGAAATGGTCCGGGGCTGAAGCAGTTAACAGGACAGGTTCCACTCAGAACAGGCCTTGCCATGGTCGACCAAAGAGGTTGAGTGTATGTGCGTAGAGTCATATCCAGAGGTTGTCTTTGAGAAATAGACATATGAGTGCTGCCAGCGTTGCTGCAGAGGTTGAATGGGTGTGGGGTCAGCCTGTCTGTGCTCAGACCATACGCCGCACACTGCATCAAATTGGTCTGCATTGCTGTCCTCCCAGAAGGAAGCCTCTTTTAAACATGATGTAAAAGAAAGCCCGCAAACAGTTTGCTGAAGACAAGCAGACTAAAGACATGGATTACTGGAGCCATGTCCTGTGGTCTAATGAGACCAAGATAAACTTATTTGGTTCCGATAGATTTAATCGTGCGTAGTGGCAACCAGGTGAGGAGTACAAAGACTACAGTCAAGCATGGTGGTGGGAGTGTCATGGTCTGGGGCTGCATGAGTGCTACCGGCACTGAGGAGCTATAGTTCATTTAAGGAACCATGATTGCCAACATGTCCTGTGACATACTGAAGCAGATCATGATACCCTTCCTTCGGAGACTGGGCCGCAGGGCAGTATTCCAACATAACGACCCCAAACACACCTCCAAGACTACCACTGCCTTGCTAAAGAAGCTGAGGGTAAAGATGATGGACTGGCCAAGCATGTCTCCAGACCTAAACCCTATTGAGCATCTGTGGGGCATCCTCAAACGGAAGGTGGAGGAGCGCAAAGTCTCTTACTTTCACCAGCTCTGTGATGTCATCATGGAGGAGTGGAAGAGGACTCCAGTGGCAACCTGTGAAGCTCTGGTGAACTCCATGCCCAAAAGGATTAAGGCAGTGCTGGAAAATAATGGTGGCCACACAAAATATTGACACTTTGGGCCCAATGTGGACATTTTCACGTAGGGGTGTACTCACTTTTGTTGCCAGCGGTTTAGACATTAATGAGTGTGTGTTGAGTTATTTTGAGGGGACAGCAAATTTACACTGTTATACAAGCTGTACACTCACTACTTTACATTGTAGCAAAGTGTCATTTCTTCAGTGTTGTCACATGAAAAGATATAATAAAATATTTACAAAAATGTAAGGGGTGTACTGACTTTTGTGAGATACTGTACAACTTGAATTTGATTTCTCACAAAATTAGTTCTAAAAGGCACATGTGTGATCCGGACCTTAGTCGAACTGTTTTTTCTAGTGATCTTGCTTTTCTAGATGATGCCTAAGACCCTTTAAAAGTTACATCATCAGCATGCACAAAATCATATTCAGATTTCGCCCACCTCCCCATAGGAGTCAGAAGTGTTAATAGTAATAATGGCTTTTTAAGAACATTTTTAATCCCATGCAGGCCTGACATTGGGAAGTGGGTGGAAGTCTATTATGTGGCAGACATGGAAAGCTAAGATGTTAAAGGCGCATTGTTCCCACAATGTAAAGTGCTCACCAGTGAACAAACACCTTCAGCTTCATTTTCTGCCAAACAGTAAATATGGTATTCTTAATGATAATTAGGCATTAATGCCAATTTTTTAATCACCGGTGTGCCAATAATTAAATATACAGGTGGGCAGAAAAGTTCATATGGTTTACTAGCTCTTATAATAACACTAGAGAAAGAGGTGATGCAACAGGCAAAGTTAAAACTGGGAATCCAGCGCCATCTTGTGGCGGATGTGCAGATAAAAAATTGCTTATTTACTTTTGCTGAGAGTCAACGACGAATCGAAAATCAGCATTCAGCGTCCTGAAAGAGCAAAAACTGCTTTGTGCAAAACCCACATTGAAACAGAGCTTCCATGTTCCATGAGCAGTTGGCTGCTTCTAGTTAAAGCTTACTAGACATGTGCAATTCGTTTAGTTACGAATATGTTATTCGTCAAAATTTGTTATATTCGTTGATTCGTAAACATACGAATAAACGAATGGTTTGATAAAATTACAAATTATCGAAAAGAACTAATATGGAAAACAACGAAAATACAAATTTAGTAAATTTGAAACAGCCAAAATACGAAAAAGTAAAAAACAAAAACATAAAAACAACGAAAATACCGAACAAAGATCAAAAAATAACGAAAATCCAAATGAACGAAAACGCAAAATTACGAATATTCGGAAAAGGTAAAACAAAACAACAAAAATAACGAACAAAGATCCATATTAACGAAAATCAAAATGAACGAAATTTTTTTTTTTATGAATCTTCGGAAAACGGAAATCAAAACAACAAAAATTAGAAAAAAAGTTTTGTTAGTTCTGAATTAGTTCTGGACGTTGACCAATGGCCAATAAGCTTGTTCCTTCCCCTGAAGAGGTTGTCTCTTCCCCCAATGAGCTTGTTTCTTATTCCCTTGTGTTTTTCTGTGTTAGACTGCAGTGCATTCTATCCACAGTCCAGATAGGTTGTGGTTGGGTAGGTTGCACTGTTCTGTTGGATTTGTGAGTAGTTGTGACTTGTGAGAGAGAAATAATTTGTTTCTTAAGCATACTCTGTCTAGATTCTAATCTCTATATTTGTATTTTGTAATATCTCTGACATATTTTTGTTTTCTCCTATTCTGACACATTATGTAAAATTACGAATTATGCCCCCATTACTAATCTACGAAAACAATGTTACAAAAGTACCAATAAATGAGCCGGTCAATCTCCCGAAAGTATGAATTACAAAATTACGACGAGTAGTGTTTTGAATAAACGGAAAATGTATTCTAACGAAAGTACGAATGTAATTAAATCTACAAAAGTACGATTTTCCAATCAACGGAAATTAGACACGAAAATACGAATCATTGCAAATCAACGAAAATATAGTTCTTCCGAAAATACAAACGCGCCAGAATATAAAATATAACGTAAATACGAATTTCGAATCAATGAAAATTAGACTAACAGAAAAACGAATCAACAGAAATATAACCCTTACGGAAATCCGAAAGAGTCCGAATACGATAACCCACGTCTTACCAAATTACGAATCGTTACGAATCGTTACGAATCAACGGAAACGCACAGAAACTAAACCAAATTAAACAAATTTTTATGTTGTGCACATGTCTAAAGCTTACCTTTTTCATTTAGAACTTATTCTTTCCTTCCTTACCTACACAAATCCCTAAAGAAGAATACTATGACAACAGAAATACTAAAGCCAGGGGAAAAATTATTTGTCTGTTAGGGGTGAACAGATGCATAAAATAACCAATTTCTTTGCCTTTACAGACTTGTCAAAGCTTACACAGCGCTTTGGTCTGTTATCATGACATTTTATGACAGCCCTGGAGAAATAAGTAGGCACCAGAATTGTCACATAAGAGAGGGGGAGTGAATAACATGCCAAAGTGGCTGGTATTTCACTTCACTCCTGGAGGCCAAACAGGATGGCGTAGTAGCATGGAAATGTGAGTACATGCCAATGGGGAGAGATGGGGTTGATTTACCCTTTTACTTTGCATTACATGAGCAAGGGAAAGGGTCTCTTTTTTTTTTTTTTTTTTTTTTTTTTAGAAAGGTTAAACGGTTTTGCATAGACCTGGAGGTGCCTACTATAGCATACCAGCAGACTTTTACTAACTTTTATCTGACTTCTGTGTGGCACTTAAAAATACATCAGATTTTTCTACCTTGTCTTCTAAATTCTTCTTATAAAAACATGTTGATCCCCTGCAGATTTTGTAAGTTTGCCTACTTACGAAGGAAGGTCTATAATTTTTATCATAGGTGTATTTTAAATGATAAAGCCAGAATATCAACCAAAAATCCAGAAAAAACACATGATGTTTGACAAATGTTAGAAATTGAGTTTCAGTTCAGTGTGTAAAATAAGTATTTGATCCCCTACCAACCAACAATAATTCTGGCTCCCACAGACTGGCTACAGTGTGTGCTCATGTGGTACACGGATTAGTCCTGTCAATTTAAGAAGATGCTCCTAACAACAACTCGTTATGTGTATAAAGGACACCTGTCCACAGAATCTCTTTCTTCCATTCAAACCTCACCATCATGGGCAAGACAAAAAAAAGCTGTCAAAGGACATCAGGGACAAGATTGTAGAGCCACACAAGGCTGGAATGGGCTACAAGACCATCCGCAAGAAGTTTGGTAAGGAGGAGACAACTGTTGGAGCAATTATTCGCAAATAGAAGAAATACAAAATAACCATCAATCGCCCCTCGGTCTGGAGCTCCATGCAAGATTTTGCCTCATGGGGTGAGGATGATCCTGAGAAAAGTGAGGGATCAGCCTACAACTACATGGGAGGAGCTTGTAAATGATCTCAAGGGAGTTGGGAACACAGTCACCAAACAAACCACTGACAACACAATACGCCGCCATAGATTGAAATCCTGCAGTCCCCGCAAGGTCCCCCTCCTCAGGAAGGCACATGTACAGTCATGCCAATGAACATCTAAATGATTCAGGGAAGGATTGGAAGGAAAGTGCTGTGGTCAGATGAGACCAACATTGAGCTCTTTGACATTAACTCCACTCGCCGTGTTTGGAGGAAGAAAAATGCTGACTATGGACCATAAGAACACCATCCTCAGTCAAGCACAGAGGTGGAAACATTATGCTTTGGGGCTGTTTCTCTGCTAAAGGTACAGACCGACTTTGCCGCATTGAGGGGCCAATGGACGGGGGCCATTTATTGTAAAATCTTGGATGAGATCTTCCCTCAGCCAGAACACTGAAGATGGGTTGTGGATGGGTCTTCCTGGATGACAATGACCCAAAACATATCGCCAAGGCAACAAAGGAGTGGCTAAAGAAGAAGCACATTAAGGTCATGGAGTGGCCTAGCCAGTCTCCAGACCTTAATCCTATAGAAAATGTATGGAGGAAGCTGAAACTTCGAGTTGCCAAGCGACAGCCAAGAAACCTTAAGGATTTAGAGAATATCAGTAAAGAGAAGAGTGGACCAAAATCCCTCCTGAGATGTGTGCAAACCTGGTAACCAACTACAAGAAACGTCTTACCTCTGTGCTTGCCAACAAGGGTTTCTCCACCAAGTACCAAGTCATGTTTTGCTTGAGGATCAAATACTCACTGAATTGCAACTCCATTTATAACATTTGTATCATGTCTTTTTTCAGGATTTTTGGTTGATATTCTGTCTCTCTCATTTAAATTATACCTATGATAAAAATTATAGACCCTTCATTTCTTTGTAAGGCCCCTTTCACACTGGGGCGGGCATATGCGGTGGCGGTATAGCGGCGCGATTTTCAGCGCCCTATACCGTCGTGTTTACCGCGATATTCGGCCGCTAGCAGTGCAGTTTTAACCCCCGCTAGCGGCCGAAAAAGGGTTAATACCGCCCGCAAACCGCGGCTACAGCCGCGGTTTGCGGGCGGTATTACCGCGGTGTCCCATTGATTTCAATGGCAAGGAGTGGTAAAGGAGCGGTATACACACCGCTCCTTCACCGCTCCAAAGAGGCGGCTTGCAGGAGATTTTTTTGTCTCCTGCCAGCGCACCGCCTCAGTGTGAAAGCCCTCAGGCTTTCACATTGAGAATGCTGGGGCAGGAGTATTTCAGGCGTTTATTTATGCGCTATTTTTAGCGCAAGAACGCCTGAAATACGCCTCAGTGTGAAAGGGGCCTAAGTGGGCAAACCTACAAAATCTGCAGGGGATCAAAAAATTATTTTCCCCACTGTATGTGTTCCCTTTTGGCCTGTCAAATATATCATTCAAAATATTTTTATATGTCGGTTCATTAACTGCAAAATATACCTTTTAATCCTGCCAGAGAGATCTGAATGGATAGCTTCCTTTGCTCTGTGCCTCTACTGCCTCTCATTAGTTAGTAGGGGTGCAACAGATCAAAAAACTCACGGATCGGATCGATCCTCGGATCAGGGGTCACGGATCGGATCATTTTCGGATCGGCAAAAAAAACCAAAAAAACACAAATCTTGTTACCCCCACCGGAGTTTTGGATTTCACATTTTAAAAGCAGCAGCAAACCTGCTGACCTTACATGGTTGTTAATGTGACAGAACACCTCTGATTTTCACATTTAACTAAATGTGAAAATCAGAGGTGTTCTGTCACATTAGCAAGCAGGTAAGGTCAGCAGGTTTGCTGCTGCTTTTAAAATTTAACATGTAAACAGTCTGTTGGATTTCCAAATAAAGTATTTAAGCATATAAACTCCTGTTTGTGTTGAAAATAATTGTGAAATTTAAAACTCTGTTGGGTGTAACAAGATGTCCGCTTGGCCCCTTCTTACTATGATTACTGTGCAGGAGTGTGAGTGGAGCAAGATGGCGGCGACGAAACGTCATTACAGCGGCGCCGCCGGGTGTACCAAGATGGCCGCCATTCCGGAGCTAGGCCGAAGCCGTGGCCTTTCCTATGGCAGAGGCTCCGGAGCGCTCCGCGGATCGCGTGGTGATCCGATCCGAACAGGGTGACCCGTTCGGATCACGGATCACCACCGATCCGTTGCACCCCTATTAGTTAGCATTGTTCCTAGTTCTCTCTGTGAACTGCAATATGTTACAGAAAAGAGAAGAGAGGAAGGTGTTGTCCTGTCCTTGGATAACAAAACTGCTCTTCAATAGATACAGTACAGTGAGAGTGCATTGGCACCCTAGGACAGGAACTTTGTTACTGGCAACATCACCAGGTGAAAAAAAATAATAATAATCCTAGACATAAATACAACAACTACACCTAGGAAATGGTAAAGTGTGATATTTCACATTTTTGTCCTTGGGTTTAGAAAAGCTTTAACAAATCTAATGCAATAATAATATTCCTGATCCTTCTCCTCATGCCTTTTCCTGATTGAATCAGATTATTTTCAATGTGACCAGAAATAAATCAATGTCTCTTATTGCAGGTATGAAATCATGTGCCAGTGCTGGATCACTGAGCCCAAGAGGAGGCCCTGCTTTACAGACCTAAAAAGACGGCTAGAGACCATCTTGGGCCGCTTATCTATATTATCAGAGAGTCAAGATCCACTGTATGTAAATCTCGGGGAGACTTGTGGAGCCACCGCTGCAGACTCAATTTTTCACTCTGGTTTTGACAGCGATGACTGCTGCATGGACATTTCACAGACATGCGGGGCTGCAGCAGTCTCTGGCGACTATCGCTATATTGTGAACCCTGGGTGCCTTAGAGACACGGACGAGCGGCCTCCACCAGCACAAGCGCCGGAAGCCAGAGGCCTCCTTAATGAGGATGAGGACGATGAGGAAGAAATTCAGGAAGCTCATGTGGTCATTAACCTTTAGTAAAAACTTCAAGCTTACAGCGGGATGTGATACCTTTTAGCTGCATCTTTTAAAGCCATGTGTCTGTATAAGCTCAACCCACAATCCAGGTGGACATTGTTATGAATTCTAGGCATTATAAATTGCTTATGGATTTGCATCAATAAAAATGTACATTTTTTTCAGCTGTAAAATTGTCTTCGATAGATGAATTCCTAAAATGACTTTACTGTACATATTTTTTTACAAAACTAAAGCTCATCGATAACAAACTCTTTCTCCCCGTTTGAATGGTATCACAGCCTCACCGCTGCATCAACTTGCTCAGCTAAAGCTTCCCTGTCTCTATGGAACTACAAGATCAACTACTGAATGCAATATATGAAGACTTATAAACTTTGGTTAAAACCCTGATTTATCTATAGGCACCCCATTTTCTTTTAAGTAATAAACTGATGTGTTCAGTTGAAAATAATGTTGGCTAAATCACACCTGTAGGTTCCTTGCTACCTTCGAAAAAACGGTTGCATGTGTCATATTTAATTCATATGGTTTTTTTTCCAGAAAGAAAACAATTGTTGTGCCATTATGCTTCCAGAACCAAAATAATATTTTTCTAGAATATATGACTTTGACCTTCTTTGCACCAGTCAGTTGTTCTGTTGAGAGGACCAGACCAGCCAGACGTACCTTAGGAGGCTATTTATAAATGTTTTCATACAAAAGTCATGCAAATGCAAGATTCACACATTTTTATTGAATTCAGTTGTGTGAATGTTGTGTGAAAACATTTATAAATAGACCCCTTCGTGTTTGTGCATTGTAGATTATTGGAATTTGAAATCTGTGTTTGGGGATGAACTCTTTAGCAGCTGTCACTCAGGGTAAAGACCAAGCACAACTAAAGGAAAAATAATTTTTACATAAGTGAGGTTATTGTATCATAGTTTTCTCTAAATAAAGAATGTTAGTCCGGCGACCTAAGTTTCCTCACTTAGATACTTGTTTGTCTTCCTTCCACTTATGGTATCTTATAAATAAAGTGCAAGAAAAGGCTAGACTGTCATGACCATGATGCAGCTGTCGGAAGCCATCCATTCTTGAAGAAAACCTTTCATTAGAAAAATATGGTGGCTGCCATTGTTGACCTCTCCTGAAAATCCAGGTCGTTTTCCATCATTCTAAACCAGGGGTCTTCAAACTACGGCCCTCCAGGTGTTTAGGAACCATAATTCCCATCATGCTGAGTCATGTCTGTGAATGTCAGTTTTGCAATGCCTCATGGGATTTGTAGTTCCGCAACAGTAATCAGTGCAATCAACCAAATACTGTGAAACTGTATATAGGAGCTCCGAGATAGATTTCTACGTGCTACAATCAATAAATCTCAAATCATATACAAAATATACATATATATAAGTGTCACAAAATCTAAAATCAAGTGTTCAAAGCAAAAACAGTCTATTGTAGTTGTGACAGCAGGAAGGTAAAGTCACCTGGTTGCATCCAGGGGGGTAGATATATTTCGCCCAGATTCAGGCTTTACGCTGACTTGTACAGCTAGGTGGAGAGTTGTATAAGCCCAGCTGAGACTAGTGGGCTCATTGATGACTCATACCTCTAGGGAGAGGGCTGGGCGTCGTGCAGACAGGGAGTTGATGAGGCCAGCTGAAGCTTGTCAGCTCATTTAGGCCTCTATAAAAAACTCCCAGATTCATTAGATGTTAGCTCATGCCTGGAAGCAGACCTGTGTGGACTGTCTAGGGAGAGTGAACCCCTGTGCGGTGAGAGAAAGCCTGTGTGGCTATATTTTGCTTGGACATTTAAAACCAGGGACTAGGACAGCACTAGGCTGATCCCAGTCGTTAGTTAGGAAACCTGTAAGTTTAGTCAGAGGTCAAGTTGACCAGGATTTATTTTGTTTATGTTTTTTTTGCCTTGCTGTGTTTTTGTCACTGTAAATAGAAAATAAACCGCACCTTTTTGATTTTGAAAACCACAACCTCCGTCTGCTGGGCCTGTTTTGGGTGGGGAGCCCATCCCGGGGGTCACACATACCCGCTGCCGAGCTAGCCCCCTCACAGTTGGTGGAGAACCAGTGGCAGTTTTTTTTTTAAGCCAGCATGGAGGAGATACTGAAACAGCTGGCTCTAGCAAATGCCAATCAACAGCAGACAAATGCAGGTTTGCAAAGGAGCCTTGCAGCCCAGCAGCAAGCTCATCAACAGAGCCTTGCAACTTTACAACAGAGTCTGGAGGCTCAGCAACAAGCCCAACAGCAATCTGAGGCCCGCTTCATAGACCTGTTGCAGAAGCAAGAGCAGAGACTACAACAACAGATGGAAGCAGTAATGCAGCAACGTCCGCAGACCAGTGAGGAAAGCCGTCCCACTAATACCGCGTCCTTTGGGGTGAGTCGTTTATTGACAAAAATGACTGGAGAGGATGATCCAGAGGTATTTTTGACCACATTTGAAAGGACCGCTGAAAGAGAAAAGTGGCCTGAGGAGCAGTGGGCTGGACTAGTGGCTCCTCTGTTAACTGGTGAATCGCAGAAAGCTTACTATGACCTAGAGCCTAACCAAGCAAAAGACTATGTGATGCTAAAAGCTGAAATATTGGCAAGGCTGGGTGTCACCCTGGCTGTCCGGGCTCAGCGTGTGCATAACTGGACTTTCCAGCTTGGAAAACCCCCCAGGTCTCAAATGTATGATCTCATTCACCTGAGCAGAAAGTGGCTACAGCCAGAGACTTTGTCCGCACCAAAGATTGTGGAACGTGTTGTAATGGATCGGTTTTTGAGAGCTCTTCCTACTGCCATCCAAAAGTGGGTAAGCCATGGAGACCCAGAGACGGCCGATGGTCTTGTGGATCGTGTGGAGAAATACTTGGCTACAGAGAACCTGACGGCCTCTTCCAGAGACACTCGGACTTTCCACCCTAAGACCAGACCATCCCCAGGGGCGGATAAGAGGATTCCAAGGGGTGAGGGTGGAGAGAGTGAGAGGGTGGGAGCTCTACCCCAAGTTTGGCGAGAACAGCCTGGGAAATCAGCGGCTCAAGAGGCCGCAAGAAGGATCGTTTGCTACCGCTGCCGGCAAGCGGGACATATTGCAGCAAATTGCCCGGTTGTGGAGGAACCCATGCAGTGTGACTTTCTGACGGGCAGACGTCAGTCGCTGTGTGCGACAGTCGCATGCACTGCCATTCGGGGAACTGAGAAACATTTATGCAAAATGTGTATTAATGGTAGAAATGTTGTGGTATTGCTGGATTCAGGTAGCCTTGTGACCCTGATAAAGGCTGAGTTAGTTAAAACAGAGGTCTCTGGGAATAGCAAGGTAGCCGTTATTTGTGTGCATGGGGACACCCGAGAGTATCCAGTGACTACGGTGTGTTTCGAGACCCCCAAAGGTACCCTCTCTCATCCAGTGGGCTTAGTATCTCAGTTACCGCATGACGCCATTGTGGGAAGGGATTTTCCGAAGTTCTGGGAACTGTGGGATGATCCTGAGCCCCCCACTGGTGCCCCTATGTACCAGGAATGTGATAGCCAGAACTCCCCTGAGAGTGGTGAGGACTCTCCGGAATTTCCCTTGTCAGTATTGGCAGGGGAGACTCAAGAAACTGGAGAGGAGCCCACCTCCTCAGACGAAAACCTACCGTCTGTGGAGTTTTCTGATCTTGAGGTTCACAGGGAAAACTTTGCCACAGAACAGTTGAAAGACCCCGCCCTAATAAAGGCACGGGAAAACGTAGTGAAAATAGATGGCGAGTTAGTGAACCCAGATAATACTGGCACTTACCCATACTTCAGCGTAGAGAAGGACCTACTGTATCGGGTGGCAAAAAGGGCAGAAGAAACCGTTGAGCAGCTTGTGGTGCCCAAACCTTACAGGAAGTTGGTGTTGGAGTTGGCCCATGGGCACATTCTTGGAGGTCATCTGGGGACAGAGAAAACCCGAGAGAGGGTATTACAGAGATTCTATTGGCCTGGGGTGATGAAGGACATAGAAAATTATTGTTCCTCCTGCCCTGTGTGTCAGAGGTCGGCCCCGATGCCACATTTCCGTAGCCCGCTGGTCCCTCTACCCATCATTGAGGTCCCGTTTGAGAGAATCGCAATGGATTTGGTAGGTCCTATAATCAAGTCCGCTAGGGGGCACCAGTACATATTGGTTATAATGGACTATGCCACCCGTTATCCAGAAGCGATCCCTCTCAGAAATACCTCGGCCAAAACCATAGCCAAAGAGCTATCTCTTGTTTTTAGCCGGGTGGGTATTTGTAAAGAACTGCTTACGGACCAAGGTACACCCTTTATGTCCCGGGTTATGAAAGAGCTGTGTAAATTGTTCAAAGTGACGCAATTGCGTACATCTGTGTATCACCCCCAAACCGATGGGCTGGTTGAAAGATTCAACAAAACCCTAAAACAAATGTTGAAGAAAGTGGTGGATAGAGATGGAAGGGATTGGGACTGTCTACTTCCTTATTTGATGTTTGCTATTAGGGAGGTGCCCCAATCCTCTACGGGATTCTCCCCCTTTGAGTTACTGTATGGGAGACACCCAAGAGGGCTGTTGGATATTGCCAAGGAAACTTGGGAAAGTGAGAGTTCTCCCCACAGGAGTGTGATTGAGCATGTCGCCCTGATGCAAGATCGAATTGCACAGGTAATGCCCATCGTGAAGGAACATTTGGCCCAAGCGCAGTTGGCACAGCAGAGAGTGTACAACCGTGGAGCCAAGACCCGTACCTTTTCCCCGGGGGATAGGATATTGGTACTTGTCCCTACGGTTGAAAGTAAATTCCTTGCCAAATGGCAAGGCCCCTACGAGATAATGGAAAAAGTGAGCGAAGTGAATTACAAGGTCAGACAACCAGGAAGGCGAAAGCCCGAACAGATCTATCACGTTAATCTGTTGAAAGCCTGGAGGGATAGAGAGTCCCTAGTCGCAGACACTTGGTCACCAGCTCAAACTGGTTGCGTGATTCCTGAGGTTGGAATCGCAGCCACCTTGTCACAACCCCAACAACAGGAGGTTAAGGAGTTTGTACTTCGCAACAAGGAGGTATTCTCTGAGCTGCCGGGACAAACATCTGGGGTAGAGCATGACATTATTACCCCGCCCGGTGAAAGGGTGAAGTTAAAACCCTATCGGATCCCAGAGGCCCGACGGGAGGCAATACGGGAGGAAGTACAGAGAATGCTGAACTTAGGGGTGATAGAGGAGTCCCAAAGTGATTGGTCTAGTCCCATTGTGTTGGTGCCTAAACCGGATGGGAGCTGGCGATTTTGTAACGATTTTCGTCAGTTGAACAAAGTTACAAAATTTGACACCTACCCCATGCCACGTATAGATGAGTTGATCGACCGGCTGGGAACAGCCCGATACATGACGACTCTTGACCTCACAAAAGGGTATTGGCAAATCCCCCTGGCCAAGTCGGCCAAAGAGAAAACCGCATTTGTAACCCCAGACGGGGCGTTCCAATATAAAAGAATGCCGTTCGGGTTACAGAATGCGCCGGCCACATTCCAGCGGAAAATGGACCAGATGCTGAGGCCCCATCGGAAGTATGCTGCGGCTTACCTGGATGACATAATTGTCCATAGCACAGATTGGGCCTCACATCTGCCAAAAGTGCAAGCAGTCCTGGACTCTGTTCGGGAAGCAGGGTTTACGGCTAACCCCAAGAAGTGTACCATTGGGCAGGAGGAGGCCAAATATCTTGGGTACACCATTGGGAGGGGAGTAATAAAACCCCAACTCAACAAAGTCGAGGCCATCCAGAGTTGGCCACGTCCCAACAGCAAGAAGCAGGTACGAGCCTTTCTGGGAATCGCTGGGTATTATCGGCGATTCATTCCCCACTTTGCTTCTAAGGCTGTGCCCCTAACCAACCTGACGAAGGGGAAAGGGTCGGTCATGATTAAATGGACCCCCGAGGCTGAGGCAGCATTCCAATTCTTGAAACAAGCCTTATGTAGCCAGCCAGTGTTGTACTCACCCGACTTCTCTAGAGACTTTGTCGTACAAAGTGATGCGTCAGATGTGGGGTTAGGAGCAGTATTGTCCCAGGTCTGGAACGGGGAAGAGCACCCAGTCATTTACCTCAGCAGGAAGTTGAAGTCCCATGAGGTAAATTACGCCACCGTTGAAAAGGAGTGTTTAGCGGTGAAGTGGGCTCTAGATTCCCTTCGGTACTACCTGCTAGGTAGGCACTTTGACATGGTTACGGATCACGCTCCGTTAAAGTGGATGGCTCAAAACAAGGAAACAAATAGAAGAGTGAATAGGTGGTTCCTGGCCCTCCAGGAATTCAACTTCACAGTAAAGCATCGCCCTGGCGTTCAAATGGGGAATGTGGATGCTTTGTCTCGAGTACATGAATGCCTGATTGCTGGTGTTCCAACCCCGAGGTTAAAACAAGAGGGGGGGGTATGTGACAGCAGGAAGGTAAAGTCACCTGGTTGCATCCAGGGGGGTAGATATATTTCGCCCAGATTCAGGCTTTACGCTGACTTGTACAGCTAGGTGGAGAGTTGTATAAGCCCAGCTGAGACTAGTGGGCTCATTGATGACTCATACCTCTAGGGAGAGGGCTGGGCGTCGTGCAGACAGGGAGTTGATGAGGCCAGCTGAAGCTTGTCAGCTCATTTAGGCCTCTATAAAAAACTCCCAGATTCATTAGATGTTAGCTCATGCCTGGAAGCAGACCTGTGTGGACTGTCTAGGGAGAGTGAACCCCTGTGCGGTGAGAGAAAGCCTGTGTGGCTATATTTTGCTTGGACATTTAAAACCAGGGACTAGGACAGCACTAGGCTGATCCCAGTCGTTAGTTAGGAAACCTGTAAGTTTAGTCAGAGGTCAAGTTGACCAGGATTTATTTTGTTTATGTTTTTTTTGCCTTGCTGTGTTTTTGTCACTGTAAATAGAAAATAAACCGCACCTTTTTGATTTTGAAAACCACAACCTCCGTCTGCTGGGCCTGTTTTGGGTGGGGAGCCCATCCCGGGGGTCACACATACCCGCTGCCGAGCTAGCCCCCTCACATAGTATAAAGTGCTCCGTCCCAGTACATATGTGCAAATAGTGCCATCCTCCACATGAATAAAGTGCCTTGTCCTTTTCCTCATATAATGATTTCTTCTTCAGTGCCCACTAAATTACCCCATGTATAACGAGGACGCGTCAAGTTGGAACGTACGGTGTGTAGACTCACACACACAGCTGGAACGCACGCCGGAGCATAGAGGCCCACGGCTTCTGCTGTTCATTGGGATGCCCATATTTTCAATCGTTGCAATACTTTACTGTATGTAACCAGCTTCTGGTTGACTTTTAACAAAAAAATGAACTTTTTACACTGAGAGGCCCGTCCGTCTTTGTTTTCTTTATAATTAACTCCTCATGCCACGAGAATCCATTGTGGGAAAAGTATACTGTCAAACATTGGAAGTGATCACAGGTCTTTGAGAGACCACCAAAGCGATTTCTGTCTCCTCTTTGTCATATGACGAGGGTCAACTACGTCTGGTGAGTAGGGACCCTCATTATACACGTGGTGATTTAGTAGCACTGGAGAGGAAATCATATGAAGAAAAGCACAAGGCACTTTATTCATGTGGAAGATGGCACTATTTACACATATGTACTGGGACTGAGCACTTTACAATACAATAGACTGCTTTGAAAACTTGATATTTAGATTTTGTGGCACTTGTATATGTATATTTTGTATATGATTTGAGATTTACTGATAGTTGCACATAGGAGCTCGGGGCTCCTATATACAGTTCAACAGTATTTGGGTAATTGCATTGATTGTAGGTTCTTATATTATATTGCAAGCGCTATTTGCACATAGGGTTCGCCCAATGAGCCTATATTTGTAAGATAATATCTATCAAAGGTTTGGAAAGCACGAAGCAGAGGATGCCGGGGTAGAGGAAGTAGATCCAAGTCCAGACCACAGGAAAAAGAGAGTACAGTAAAAATCTTCAATCTCTCGACACACCAGCTGTCTAGTAACGAAATCTCTTTACTCAGTCGGGGCCTTAATTTTGCACCTTCTGCTCAACCAAACCCCTTTCTTTTATTTACTGATTTAAATAAGTTTATACGTCGTCTTACTTTAAAACGATTTTTTAATATAAAGTCTACCCACCACATGCCTAATCAATCTGAGGTTTACCCTATTCCAGCCAGTCCCCTGTGTAATGACAATATGACTCATGATGATCATGTCTGTTTAGCTCTCTTAGAAGACCTTTATTGTCCTAATACTGAACCTGACTATGAGCATTCTGCCAGGGCCTCTTTGTTTGATAGTTCAGTGAATGACCAAATACAGTATACCCAGTATCTTATGACCTCGCCACCAATTCAGAATACCAAATTCAGACCTGTCTCCGTCTTTTATCCCACGAAGTCTAAAGGTTCCTGTATTGATGCCTTTTACCGTATAGTACACGCAGAGATTCAAGAGATGTGTATCTCAGGTAAAAATAAGACTGCCCATAATCTCACTCAGTCTGAAAAGAAGGCTCTTGAGGCCCTTACCAATAATTTTAATTTAACAATTAAATCTGCTGACAAGGGAGGGGGTATAGTCGTCCAGAATAGATTAGATTATGTCACAGAGGCAAATAGACTCTTGTCAGACAGTAACACATACATGAAATTGCAGACTGACCCCTTGCCTCGTTTTACTATAGAAGCTGCTTCCCTTGTCAAGGATGCACTCCGTGATGCTGTTATTACTAAATATGAAGCTTCTTTTTTAGTTGGGACCGTTCATTTTACCCCATATTTTTATCACCTACCCAAGGTGCATAAAAATCAAACTAATCCCCCCGGACGACCTATAGTGGCAGCAATGGGAAGTATTACCAGTGGCTTCTCACAATATGTTGACCAGTTCCTCCAGCCACTTGCTCAATCAATGCAGTCTTATATTAGAGATGGTACTCACTTGTTACAACTACTCTCTCCTTATTCTTGGGAGCCCACTTACCTGTGGGTTTCACTTGATGTCCAGTCTCTGTACACCTCCATACCACACGATGTGGGATTGCGTGCTGTCCAATCCTTTTTATGTCAGGATCCCTTATTGAATTCCAGGCAAGCATCCTTTATTTTAGAGGCAACTGCTTTTTGCCTCACTCATAATTACTTTCAATTTGAAAAAGACTTCTTTCTGCAGGTAAACAGGACTGCGATGGGAGCTAATTTTGCGCCATCATATGCAAATATTACTATGGGATACTGGGAATCTTCCTACATTTGGCATAACAACCCCTTTTCATCTCACATCGTGTTTTATGGAAGATATATAGATGACGTGATCATTATCTGGGATGGCAGTGTATACTCAGTCTCTGATTTTGTTGCTCACTGTAACAACGATAATATGGGTCTCAATTTCACTTCAGTCATAGACGAACATCAGTTGGCCTTTCTTGATCTGGAGCTCTTCTTTATTGGGAAGGACATCCATGCCAGGAATTTTACTAAGCCTACGGCGGGTGTCAAGGTCACCTGTGGCCAGGTGACAGGTGCACACCGTAGGGGGACAGGAGTGCACCGCAAGGTAGTGAACCCTATGGCTGACTGCTGCGGATAGGAAACTGGGTGGTTGTGGAAAGCGGGACCAGAGGAGCACAACCGGGATCCTAACGGAAGCTAGAGCCAAGATTCCCCAGGGCGCGGAGTCTAAGACCCAGCAGGTCTTCTCCAGGGCCTCTAGTGGTGAGGATGTTATGCTGCAGGCTGGGACCAGGTCGCGGCCCCTGGAGTTTCCTAGCTCACGCCCCGTAGGATAAGGGGAAAAGAGGGGAAGCAGCAGCACAAGATATGAGAGAACCGAATAACAAGCTGAAGGTCAGGGGCCACAAGCAGACAAGGATAACGAAAGAACGAGCCGAAGGTCAAGGGTCACGAGCAGACAGGGATAGTCGGGGACAAGCCAAATATGTAACAGAGAGACAGACGTAGCACACGGCAGGCAGGAACCCAAACACACAATGCCTAACAAACACGTTGATCAGCAAAGCAGGCTTGCAGTGCACAGGTTAATATAGTGTTCTGTGATAGGGCCTGGGGTGGAGTCTGGCTGGGAGGAGATTATAAAGGAAGCCAGGTGAAAGGGCTCAGGCCTCTAAGATGAACACATGGGAAGGAAGGTAAGCGGACAGACAAACACTACTGCATATCCATGACAGCGGGTAATTCATTTCTTAATTATAAAAGTTGCCATCACCCTCAGTGGCTTAACAATATACCTAAAAGCCAGTATTGCAGATTGAAAAAGAACTGCACTAGGGATACCGATTATGAGACTCAAAGTAAGATCTTGGAGGGAAAATTTCTTGATAAAGAATTCCCTGCCGATATTGTAAAAACAGCCTATTCCTTTTATAAAGATACGTCGATTTCATCACGTCCCAAGATCCAAGCCGACACTAGCACTAACAATAAAAATGATATACGGTTTATCACTCAATTTCACTCCCGCCACAGACAGATGGAGGGCATCGTGCGGAAACATTGGCCCTTATTGTTGCAGGATGAACACCTTGTCCCTGCTTTATCAAAAAAGCCAAAATTTGTCTATAGAAAGGCCCCTAACATAAAAGGTAAAGTGGCACCAAGTAAGTTAAAAGAAAAACCCTTACCGCCAGGGTATTCTATCCCTACATTTTTAGCTATTTCAGGCATGTATCAGTGCCGAAAACCCCTTTGTAAGACCTGTAGGTTTGTCAAGCATGGCCAGAAGGACTTCAGTGTAAAAGGAAAAACTTACCCCATCAAAGGTTTCCAGACTTGTTCCTCTGACCATGTAGTATATTGCTTGACATGTCCTTGTGGTTTGTTCTATGTAGGGCGAACCATTAGACCACTGCGCAAACGGTTTGGTGAACACCGCCGTTTTATTACCGATGGTTTAGACAATCATAGTGTCCCTAGGCACTACCTTGAACATCACCAAAAATCTACTGAAGGTCTTTCGGTTTGGGTGATTGAGGCGATGCCCAGAGACCTAACATCAGCTGAGCGCTTTCGCAAGCTTTGTCGTAGGGAAATGTTTTGGATTTTTTTCTTTAAGTGTTTTGGCCCCTGGTGGGTTAAATGAGGATTTTGAAATTAGTGCCATTGTATAAAGCAATCCTCTATATTGTTCATCCTCTTCTATGTCTGGTGTACTATGCGTTTCTCATGTGTTTTTTTTTTTTTTTTTTTTATATATATATATATGCACACATATGCATATGTGTATACATATTCTTATCTCCCTGATAATAATTCACCCGTTTTTAACTCCCTTTATGTCTGGTGTATTATGCGTTTTTCATGCGTTTTTTATGTATACATACATATGTGTATGCATATCCTTATTCTCCCTGATAATAATTCCCCTGTTTTAACTGTAATTTATATGGATTTTAATATCTTCAAAAATAGATTGTTATATGTTTAAATATTTATGTCATACATCTTTTTTTTTTTTCCCCCCAACAAAAAATTTGTATGCAAACTGAGCAATAAGTAGTATGCAGATTTTGTCCTATTATGCTGTCCAGCTATGGTCCTCCTCCTATTGTTGTTTTTATTTTTATTATTATTATTTTATTATTATTTTTATTTGTGTGTGTGTAAACAGTGTATAGTCATTTGGCAGCGTTCTGCTGCTAAAACACTGTGTTGCTTTTTATTTGATTGACGTCCACTAGTCCTGCCCCCATTACAACACATAGACTATAAGAAGTCTAGCCCTTATGGAACCATCGTCACTGGCTGAAGAAGGAACCAATGAGCTGTTCCGAAACGCATCCCGCCTCCATGACACACTTCCTGTCCACTTCCTGTTCGTGTTCCATGCTGGTTTCTGTCTCGCTTCCTCTGACATCATCCCCAGGCTCCAGCGTTACTGTGTCCTCTGAACATTCACAGCACAATCAGCTGTTATCGTGGACTTTCCTGGAAGCTTTAACATCAGAGACTGGGACTGCCCTGCCACTGGAACATCTCCTGGACGCACTTACCTACTACATGCCTGTTTCATCCACTATCTTGTAAGTGTTTTTAACCCTTTTAGGGGATATTAAAAGTTTTATACTTCTGCACTTAGAGGCGCCTTGTTTGTTTTTCTGTTTTAAAGGTTTGGAATAGCAGCTGCATTAGATTATATTGGCGCAAGTGAATTTATTCATTTTTATATATTGAACCTTATATTGTGATTTCTAATAAATATTGTGTGCAAAAAATGTCTTTAAAAAAATCAATGCGTAAATTAGAAAAAGTGCAATCAAGTTCATGTGTCTTTAAATAATGTAAATAGAAAAGTTCTGTGACCAAAAAAAAATGTAGCGCATTCTTTGACATTTACATCCTCTCCTGGTAAACCAGTGAACGCCTCCTTCCAACACCACCACACTGTTTGTGAATCTGCTCACCTTTGTTTTAACCTCCAATTTATAAGAGGTCCAACCAGGCAAAATGGTAACACTGATCGGGAATAATAATCTACACTTCCAGTTTTGTGGGTCACCATCTGAAGTCCCCTCCCAGGACATAACGCATAAGGGTGGAGCCTACTGGTGTAATGTTATCACATGCAATAGTTGAGCCGCTCAACATCGGAATGCTGGCAACAGTGTTTCTAATCTCTCTTTGGCTTTAGTGTCCCCGGTCCATAAGGTAGTAGAGATGTTACTAATTGTGTGCCAGCTGTTTTCTATGTCTTGTGTGAGTATATTGGATTATTTTGTTTGATTAATAAAAGACTTTAAACAGAGAGCATTAGATATGGTCGTATTGCCTTGAGGGACACTGGAAACGGATTGAGCCTCTTGGATGACAGTTGATTGTTGTTTTTGATGATGACCCATGGGGCTGAAAGTGTAGATCTTTATTTCCATCAGTGTTGCCATTTTGCCTGGTTAGACCTCTTATAACTCGGAGGTCAATAAAAAGGTGGGCAGATTCACATACATAAACGGTGTGGTGGTGTTGGAAGGAGTTGTTCACCGATTCGCCATAAAAAGATGTATATGAAAAGGAATGCACTAGGGGCATGGCCTGGCTATGGAAGTGTGAGGACGTGCATCTCCTCGGCTCCCCATCCACCGCCACATAATCAGCAGCACGGAGGGGGATAATCACCCCCGTAACATCGGGAAACATGTCCCAGGGACACTCTCCCAGCAGTCACGGGTGGACGGGACCAGGCAGGAAAAGTTGGATGCCTTCTTTAGCGGGACCCGCGGATCGGGACACAAGGCCTCCAAGATGACGCCGAAGCTGACCAAGGCTGCAAAGGCTGCTCAGAAAACCGCAGCTCAGCAGCAACGCCTGGATGATTCCCATATCCCCTCTCCGAGGTTAGTGAGCGACTCTGCCCCTCCAATCTCCCCAGGATCCTCTGCCTCCCATGACCAGGGCCCTGACATGGCTGACTTCCTAGGGGATGGGGATATTAAACGACATATCTGGTCCCTCCCCACCTGGGAGGACCTGGAAAAATTCACAGCCAGGGTGGAGAAGGCCTTCAAAGCAGACATTGCCCAGCTCAAGGCTGACACTAACCATCTAGGAGCCAGGATGGACACAGTGGAGCAGAGACTTGAGGAGGCCCTGCCTGCCATCTCTATGCTCCAGGACAGATGCCTCTCCCAGGACAAACGGATTGAGACTTTACTGTGTCAGTTGATTTTGAGAACCACAGCAGGAGAGCAAACATCCGCATACGTGGTCTGCCTGAAGCTACAGCTCCTAAAGACATTTGTCCCTACCCTGGAAGACCTATTTAGGGAGATTCTGGGACTGCCTGCTATTGAGATTGACCGTGCCCACAGGGCCCTTAGACCACCCTCCCAGGATGTGGACAATCCTAGAGATATCATTTGCAAGCTCCACAAATACGCTTTGAAGGACCGGATCATGCAAAAAATGCGTGGGAAGCAACCCTTTGACGGAGCCCACCTCTTCTTCTACCAGGATATCTCACGGTGCACCCTCATGCAATGCAGGGCCCTCCGACCCCTGTTGGAGGCTATCCAAAAGGCAGGCCTGCCTTATCGCTGGGGATTTCCCTTTTATTTGCAGGTGTCCAAGGCGGGCAAACATGCTACACTACGCACCAAAGATGACTTACCACGCTTCCTGGATATCCTGGGGTTGGAGCCAGTTGACTTTCTGGACTGGAGAGAAGTGCAGGACCACCCTCAAGTGCAACTTCCTCAACCCTGGCAACCAGCTAACCGGTGGGGCCGCCGGCGAGACCGCAGACGCCCCACCTCTGCTTCCCCCTCTGGCCCTGGGTCACCGAGGGACTGAAGGAATGACTCCTTTCTATCTGGTTTGATCTTGCCTTTTTGTAATTTTTCATGATCGCAGGTACCCCTTTGCACTATGCGAATGTCCATGGCCCTCTAGGTGCATTGAGTGACTGTTGATAGGCCATGGGCATGGCCGTGGAACGCACTACTGGGTGTAACCCTGTTAGTTCAGATGACTCCGTCGCTGTGACTGTTGCTGGTCTCCCCCTGTTCACTGTTGGCGACGGCCTGAGACTGAGGCCCTGACACCCTGTGCCCCCCTCTTTTTTTTTTTTGCTGCCTGCCCTGTTGTCCCTGTTCCCCGTTTAAAATTTTTCAATCTTCAAATAATTTTTTTCAATATTGCCCGCTAGTTTATTTGCAAAATGTTTCCCCCTCCTGATAGCTGCACACCGACCAAGGGACGTCGGTGGATGGGAGCTGACCCCCGCGCCCCTCCCTCCTATGTTGATCTACGTTCCCCACGTAGGCTGTACCTTTATAGGTATATTTCCTCTATTTGGAAATGGGGACAGGCCTCGGAGACATCTCCTTTCAGGGGCTGGACCTGACGCCCGCCCCCCAGGTTTTTCATGATATGATACTGTTGCTTCAAATGTTTTCTGTGTTTTACGTGTGTTGTGCAATCTTACATTGTTTTTTTTTTCCTTCCCCTTTTTTCTTTTTCTCCTCCCCTTCTGTTTCTCCTTTCTTACTTCGTACCTTTTCACAGGAACTGCCTCCAGCTCTGCCTCCCGCGCTACACCCGCCACCATGGCACGAGACTCGCCTGTCCCACGGATTTCCTATGTCGTTACTTAAGGTAATTTCGTACAATGTACGTGGTCTTTGCTCCCCGTGTAAACGTAGCAAGCTGTGGTGGGAGTTGAAGCGGTCAGGAGCCCAGGTGGTCCTTTTGCAGGAGACGCACTTCACCCCCCGGTCTATGCCCAAATTACCTACTCACTTATATAACCAGTGGTTCTTGAGTAACTCGCCGGTTACGAAATCCAGGGGTACGGCTATTGCCATACATAAATCTTGCCCCCTCCAGGTTCTTGAGAGCAAAGTAGACCCTTTGGGTAGATATGTTTTTCCAAAGGGGACCATAGCAGGCCAGAAATTTACAGCTGCCACTATTTACGCTCCTAACGCTGATCAGCTCACCTTCCTAGATAACACCCTAGACAGCCTATCAGACTTTAGAGAGGGCCCTTTGATTCTAGGCGGCGACTTTAATGTCAGCCCAGACCCACAGCTAGACACATCACACCTCCGCCCCTCCCATTCTCACGCCTTCCTTAAACACTTCCGACGATCCCTACAGACCCACCGCTTGCTAGACAGCTGGCGTGTGTTACACCCCTCCGACAGGGATTACAGCTACTATTCTAAGGTCCACGACGTCTATACCCGTATAGACCTAATCTGTGTTGACCACTTGGCTCTGGAGTTGCTGCAGGTCTCGTCCATCGGGAATATCACCATTTCCGACCATGCCCCGGTGATGACCACATTGACTCTACCACAGGGCAGCCGTAGAGTGTGGTCGTGGAAGCTAAATGAATCCCTGCTGGACGATGCGGCGGTGGTCTCTGGAGTCACGGAGGTCTTGTCCCACTACTTCAAAGAAAACTCCACGGCAGGAATGAGTGAGGGGATTCTCTGGGAGAGACATAAGGCAGTGGTGAGGGGTGAACTGATTTCCTTCGGAGCCAGACTTAAGAAGGCCAGACAGACCGGTGACCCGGAGGCTTTGAGAGGGCGAACAGAACTGAGAGAACTTTTTTTACGCTTACTGGACCGACAGATGCGCAAACAATTGCACTATTTGTCGCACAAATATTATGAACATGGCAATAAATGTGGCCGAATGTTGGCCAGAGCTCTCAGGAAGAAACGTGTGCTTATGTATATACATAAGCTGCGCCTCCCCTCAGATGAACTTACGGTCAGGTCCTCTCAAATAGCCTCTGGGTTCCGGGACTACTACGCCAATCTTTATAACCTCGACTCGACAACGCGACCCCCAGGAGCCCCGGCTGCGAGACTGCATGACATTCAAGCTTACCTGACTAAGTCTGGCCTACCCCCGCTGACGGCCGCACAGTGCTCCGCATTGGAGTCCCCCATTTCACCTATTGAATTAGCGTCAACGGTAAAGTCTTTGCCTAACGGGAAGAGCCCTGGTCCCGACGGGTTCACCAAAGCTTATTATAAATTATTTCTTCCCCAGTTGTCGGCACCGCTGTGCAGCTACTTCAATGCCATAGCGGAGGGTACCGCAATCCCCCAGGAGGCACTGTTGGCCCATATTTCAGTAATCCCCAAAGAGGGGAAAGACCCCACCATGCCCCAAAGTTACCGACCCATATCTCTTCTTAATGTGGACATAAAAATATTAGCTAAGATCCTCGTGACCAGACTGAAACACCTAATCCCACTTGTTGTTCACCCGGATCAGATGGGATTCGTCGCGGGCCGAGAGGCTAGAGACAACTCCATCAGAGCAATCCAACTTATCCATTGGGCGCGTACTTCTCCTGACTCCCCCCCCCTTTCTGATCCTGTCCACTGATGCGGAAAAAGCCTTCGACCGGGTGGATTGGACCTATTTGCGTGTCGTGCTAGAGACCCTAGGTTTAGGCACACACATGTTAACCTGGATCATGGCCTTGTACTCGTATCCGAGCGCTCAGGTCAAGGTCAATGGTTTCCTCTCCCCCAGATTCTCGATTAGGAATGGCACGAGACAGGGGTGCCCTCTTTCTCCTATTCTCTTCGCCATGGTGCTAGAACCGTTTCTGCGCACTGTGAGGGCGAACCAGGACATCAAGGGCCTGATGGTGGGCCCCACAGAGCATAAACTTTCGGCCTATGCAGATGACGTGCTCTTTTATTTGACTTCAGAATTTTGGGTCCCTCTCTAATTTCAAAATGAACTACACAAAGTCAGAGATACTTCCCATCCAATTACCTTCTTCCCTGACTGACAGGTTGCAATCCGCCTTCCCTTTTACCTGGACCAAATCGTCCTTAAAATATCTCGGTATCCGACTGACAGACAGATTCGACACCCTGTATGCTACTAACTTCCCTCCCTTGTTGGCGACCGTGAAAAAAGACCTGGCTCTGTGGACAAAGACAGCTTTTACTTGGTTGGGGAGACTCAACATTATCAAGATGAATATCCTTCCGCGTATTCTTTTTTATATGCAGATGGTCCCTGTGTCCCTGCCTAGGGGTTTCTTTACCCAGATGTCCCGTATGAATATCGGCCTTTGTCTGGAATGACCGGAAGCCAAGGATTGCGCTTAGATTACTGAGCCGTCCACGAGAAGCTGGAGGCCTGGGCCTCCCAGATATCCAGGCATACTACAGGGCCATAGTCCTTCAGAGGATACTTAACTGGCGCTTCCATACCCAATCCAAACTCTGGGTCCCCCTGGAAAAGTACCTGGCGGGCAGAAACCTGTCCTATGCCCCGTGGCTGGCCCGGGAGCACAGGGGGCTGTCAGACTTTACCTCACCACTGACGGTCCAGGATCTTAGGTCCTGGGACCGACTCAACGCTAACCTGGCTCTGGCACCCCCTGTGTCCCCTATAGCCCCACTGGGAGGCTTCCTATAGTTTCCACCTGGAGAACAGAAGGCTTTCTTCGGCCCCTGGGTCGACGATGGAAGCGCCAGTTGTGGTAAGCTTATGCAGGACGGTAGGTTAATACCCTTAGAGACCCTTTGAGACAGGAGTGGAAGTTTCCCTATGGACTTTTGGTGCTATAGATACATGGGAGTTCCATACGGGATATCTCTACCCTTAGGCCTTTTGAACTCCTTTTTGTAGCGGAGGAACCTATCCCCCACATGATCTCTGAGCTCTACCGTCTGATTATTACTACCGCCTCTTCTACAACGAAGCCCACGTATGTCAGGGCCTGGGAGCGGGACCTAGAGATAGTTTTTACCCCCACGCAATTGTCCAGCCTCTATCAGCTAACCCGATCTAGCTCAATAGACTCTAAAACTCAAGAAATAAACTACAAGATATTGTTACGCTGGTACTGGTAGACCTAGCAAGAATTTACCCTTCCACGTCAGACCATTGCTGGCGGGGTTGTGGCCACAGGGGTACCCTTTTGCACATCTGGTGGGACTGCCCAGTGATTAGACCCTACTGGGAGGATATCAAGTCCCAAATTAAGGACATTACGGGTCTGGCTGTCCCTCTCTCCCCGGTCCACTTCCTGCTGCACATTTCTCCCATGCCGGTGAGCCAGTACAAGAAAAGTGTGCTGCCGCACCTACTGAATGCAGCTAAGCGATTGCTTCCCGTGTACTGGAAGCGCCCGCAAATCCCAGGCGGGGAGGAGTGGCGCCACAGGGTTGGTGACATACGGGAGGCAGAGGACTGGATTGCAACTTGCAGGGGTGCTCGTGACCGCTTCTCTGACACGTGGTCGACCTGGAATGCGTATGTTTCAGACCCGGGCCATGTGTTCTCCAGCTTAGACGTAGCCCTGCTGGAGCTGGCAGAACCGTCCCTCAAAGGACGACCTCGGGGCTCACAACTGAGAACGGAGGGCTGACACGAGCCACCATAACTCCATTCCACAGATTGCAAGTTACGGGGCAAGACGCATGTTTTTTTTCCTTCTAGCTGTCCAACATGTATGACAGTGCTGGCGGGGAGGCGGAGTCGGACGTGAGATTCCAGGTATGTTCCAGCTTACCTTCTTTTCTTTCTTTCTCTATTCTTTTATTTTCACCATTTCTTTCTATCCTTGTTTCAACTTACTTTGTCCGCTAGTTCCAGGATATTTAGCCTGTGGAGCCACCAAGTGGTGGCTGCGATGTGGTCGGGCTGACTGGTCCGAAGGACTCACGCAGTCTGCTGCCATGAGATTCCCCGACCTTTTTTCGGGGATTGGCACATATGTGCAACCACGGTGCGGATGCTTTGCCTTGGGGGGCCCTGGGCGGTGGTGCGGCGGCACAGGGAGGTTAGCTGGAGGCCCATGAGAGCCCCCCTTCCCGCACCTGTTTGGTCCACCTGATAATCTAGACACTACATGATAATTCACTTATTGTCCGGAGAGCTGGTCGGCCCGGCCATGTGCGGCAACTCTCCTTTGGGAGATGCCTCCGTTTTACAATCAAACCACCAAGCGTTCGGGTCTTACCCCACTCATGGAGTGGGGGGAGACCTGGGCGTCGACCTACTACATGAGTATTTACCCTTTTGCACTTTTAGTTGAAATTATTATTTCACTGGTACTATCTGTTGTGTATGTGTATGTTTATTTTGCCTTATTTTTTTTATACCCCCTCCCTTTTTAAAAAAAAAATCGGAGTAGGGCAGTACTGGATGTATCTTCCTTTTGGCTACATTTGTTGTGATGTACTGCCTTCCCTCTTACAAATAAAGATTTTACACAAAAAAAAGGAATGCACTAAATTTTTTGGTTACAAATTTTTTTTATTCACATTATTTAAAGACACATGAACATTATTGCATTTTTTTCCTATTTATGCATTGATTTTTTTTTTTTTTTAAAGAATGTACAGATTTTTTTGCACATTATACTTATTTGAGATCACAATATTAGGTTTATTATATTCATTTATTATGTATAGCACTGCAAAAATGTATATACTTTCATACAGATATTAATTGAATATAATTTTGTATGCACAGAACAACATAGATAAAAATCTCAGCCACCGCACAACATACAAGCCCAGCGTGTAATAAGTGATGGCAGCCTCAGCCTAACTCCATCCAGGCCACACCTCCAACATGTTTCGCCCCACCCACGGGGCTTAGACAACATGCTATTCCAGTAAAAAGTGTTCTATGCCAGGGCCAATAGACATATTGCTCATTGCTATTGTGGTAACTTTTATATTAAAAAGTGAACATTTTTACCGTTGTATGGATCACTGCCTATGCTGCAGGTCAGCCCTGGAGACAATTACAAGAAGTAATCAATGATGACATTTGCACAATGGGGACTGCTGTCATGTAACAATGTGAACCGGTTTCAAAAAGTAAAGAAATGTTGCAATTTTACAGGGAAATACCTAGCCATGTGTATATGTTGACTTGAAAAAATGATTTTGCCAGGCATTGTTTAAAACATTAGAGAGCACCCTTGGAGATTTACCCAATTTTTTAGGCACGTTTGAATTGCCCCAAATCAAAATCCCAGATTGGCCACTGCATCCAGCAACTCCAGGCCTTCCCAGGAGGCCAGGATGGGGAAGACATTTTAAGAAAAAAGGATCCAGATCCAACACCGATTCTTCTCCTCCAGGATGATCACCTTTTACCCTCACCGGCCGGTGGTGGCCCTACCTAAGTTCATTGGGACTGCATAGGAAAAGCTGGTCCGCATCCAGATGTCTTACTGACTCTGTCTCTAACAGTGTGTTTTTTGTTTTTTTTTAACTCTCTCTTTGTTTCCTGACCGATCATTTTTATATTGGCGGTTTCCCACTGTTGTTGAAATGCCTTACCTGATCTACTATTCCCCTGACTTTATACCTGATGACCATGTCTAACCTATCACGTGGGGACGATATGATTATCAGAGATATCTAGGGAAACAGCCAAAGACCCCCCTGTTATCAAGAAAACATGCGGTTGTCATAATAAGGTTTAAATGCTCTACATTCTATTGCTGTGTGCCTTGATTTTACTCATCTAGACAATTTCTACTTTTTAGGTTGGAGCGGAGCTCCTGTTCAAAGACCAAACACGTTCCCCACGTTAGGGTTTACAGAGTCTTAATTGCCTCTGTGGTGAATCCTTTTTTTCTCTAGGTTTACTAGGTAGTGTCCGTTTCTTATACACTTTGGACACTAGAGGGAGTAGCTTCCCTATAATTTTGCAGCACTTACCAATTCACTAGGTGAATTGAAACACTGACACGGGACACACAACACCAGTAACGGCATAGTTTTTTTTTTCTGTGCCCGACACCAAGCACAAAAACCCTACCTCCCAGTGTCAGTTCCCTTACCTTTTTTCCTTTTTTTTTTTTCTCTTTCTTTTTTCTCCATCCATCTATCCTCCCCCCTCCTCCCTCTTCGTCTTTCCCCCTAATATTTTTCTTATCTTTTTCCCCCTTCCCCCCTCCTCCTCCTCACTCCCATTCGACACCCCACCTCGCTTCCCTCCCCTTATCTAGGTGGCGTAGCTCAGCCAAAGTCATACAGTCTAGCCGCAGGTGACCTGGAGCAAAAAGAACACACAATAACACACCTGTAACACTGATACCATGACAGCTCCTTTAGGCATCAAGATATCCTCTCTCAATTGTAGAGGATTCAATACCCCTGAAAAGCGCAGACAAATTCTCCGCCATTTCCATAAAGCCAAGTCTCACATTCTACTGCTTCAAGAAACCCACTTTAAAACCGACAAGATACCAACACTTCCAGATAAACACTTTACCACATGGTTCCACAGCACCAACCCCCTAGCTAAAACAAAAGGGGTATCCATAGCGTTTCACCCCAGAAATACTAGACACTTGCATTGACCCGAACGGTAGATATTTATTCTTGAAATTGCAATATTCGCAAACGGTACTAACTCTTGCTAATGTCTATCTCCCTAATCAGAACCAACAACGATTCCTGTCCTCCGAGACCACCCGCCTACAAAATTTCGGGACAACTAACCTGATTCTGGCAGGTGACCTGAACGCTCCACTTGTACCGAGGATGGACTCGTCCACTGGTAAGTCGCACATGCCGCCATCCTCACTAAGCGCCATGCGTATCACCCTAAAGGACATGTCCTTAGTGGATGTCTGGCGTTTTACACACCCTACGGAGAGAGATTACACATACTATTCCCCAGCCCATAAGTCATACAGCAGAATTGACTATTTCCTTCTTTCACAAAATCTCTTAGACTATGACCCTAATTGCGAGATTGGCCTGAAACTATGGTCGGACCATGCACCGATACATATGACGCTAGGGAAACTACCATACACCAACCGTCGCTCCTCCTGGAGACTCAATGACAACTTACCTAACGACACAGTATGCTGTGCAGAAGTGTCTAAAACAATTGCAGACTTCACACAAACCCATGTGCACGATGAGACTTCTAACCTAAATAAATGGGAAACCCTTAAATGCGTTCTACGCGGGATCTTCATAAAACATGGATCCAGACTGAAAAAAGCACGTACCGCTGATATAAAACGCCTCTTCTCTCAAATAGCCGCTCTCGAAGCTCATTACAAACGCATGTTAGACACGAAGACCCTGACCGAACTGTCCAATGCCCGTAGAGACCTTTTACAGATCTTCTCAGACAGGGCACTAATCGCCTGTAACAAAGGCCGTCATGTCCATTATGCTCAGGCGAACAAATGCGGGAAACACCTTGCACGGATCTTACACCCAAGACAAAAGAGACAGAACATCAACCATATTATGTCCCCATCACAACAGAAAAAATCGAAAAATTCCAAAATCATCTCGGAGTTCAGGGAATACTATTCCACACTCTACAATCTCCCATCTTCTCATGACTCTCCCTCCTCAACCACACTGGCCTTGCAACGATATGTGCAAGATACAGCTTTGCCCACGATATCACAATCTGACATGGAAGCTCTAGAATTACCTATGACTGGATCTGAATTCACAACTGCAATCAAAGGCCTTAAAAATGGCAAGAGTCCAGGTCTAGACGGATACACCCCCCCAATTTTACAAAAAATTTGCTCAACAGCTGGCCCCAATCATGATGAAAGCTTTCAACGAGGTAGACGATACACATCCCCTCTCTCTCCAACTTCTACAAGCCCAAATAGTTGTGATCCCCAAACCGGGGAAGGACCTTTCACTATGCAGTAACTACCGTCCCATCTCCTTATTGAACATTGACCTGAAACTTTACTCCAAAATTTTAGCCACTGCTACCTGACTTGATTCACAGTGATCAGGTTGGATTTATACCGAGACGCGAAGCCAGGGACAACACAACAAAAACACTTCATCTTATTGCATACGCGAAATCGCACAACATTCCGACCTGCTTACTGGCTTGTGACGCTGAAAAAGCGTTCGATAGAGTCAGCTGGCCTTTTTTACACGCGTCATTACAACAAATAGGCATAGGACCACAGATGATCTCCAAAATCATGTCCCTATATTCGCGTCCATCAGCGACGGTATCAGCTAACGGGGAATCATCAGAAACGTTTAGCATCACTAATGGCACGCGACAGGGTTGCCCCCTTTCGCCATTATTATTTGCCATCACTGTGGAACATCTGGCGCAAGCCATCCGCAAAAACAAGAACATACATGGGATCCCTACCCCCTCCGCCACACGTAAATTGTCGCTCTATGCCGACGATTTACTATTGTGTGTCACACAACCCCGAAACAGCATCCCGGCCATCTTGACTGAACTCGACAGATTTGGGACATATAGTAACTTTAAATTAAACATCACTAAAACGGAAGCCCTGAATATATCTCTATCCTCCCCGAGCTTCAATCTCTCAAGCTGCGATTTCCCTTTAGATGGCAAGCAAAATCAGTTAAATACCTAGGCACCGAGATCCCTACAGACGCACAAGACATTTACTCCCTGAACTACAGCCCGCTCCTAACTACGATTAGACGCTCTTTAGAATCCTGGCATAACCTCAAACTGACATGGTGGGGGAGAATGAACGTAATAAAAATGGACATCCTACCTAAAACACTCTATTTATTTCAGACACTTCTGATTCTCCTTCCTAGAGCGTTCTTTCTCTCCCTCCGTACCTTAGTGAGCAAATTCATATGGCAACACCACCCGCCCAGGCTTAAACATAAAGTACTGTGCGCCCCCAAACACAGGGGAGGCATAGGCCTCCCTGAATTCCAAACATATCACAACTCCACACTCTTCTCTAGACTCCTTGAATGGTTTCCAAGACCCCTGCTTAAACCATCAATTATTGTAGAACAAGACATGGCGCAAATCGACCTAAGAGCCCTACTGTGGGGGTATAATACTAAATTTCGCTCGCTTCCAGGGTTATCCCCACTGACATACGCAGCTCTGACCCTATGGTATGATAAAGCCAGTAAACTTGCACTTACCACAGACCCAGGCCCGCTCTCCCCCTTATTTGATAGTGCAGCCCTTCTCACCTCCCTGTCCAGGGAGAACTTAGGAACATACCACCGAGAGCAATGGCCCACAGCCAATCAATTTGTCCACCCCTCTACAGGTCACTTTCGACCCACATCGGATCCCCCGAATAACACTAAAGGGGACTGGTTGTCTACACTCTCACTGAACCACCTCGGCAGATCTCTACACCTCTCAGGTCAGGTTCATAGACAACTCACTAATTTTGAATCAATGTGTAATCTCTCTCCGACCCCCAGACATACTCTGTCCCTCATATATAAAGACATACAATCTCATCAATGTGAAGCCCTCCCTGCATACACCCACAAATGGGCCCATGACATGGGAGTAGAAATATCCCCTGCCCAGTGGAATACGTCTTTTATTCATACACACCAAGCATCCAGATCAGGATTCACACAGGAGAAGAACTTTAAGTTACTTTCTAGGTGGTACAGAGTCCCGTCCTCGGTGCACAGAATGTTCCCCGCTACCACGGACACCTGCTGGAGATGTCTCGGAGGACAGGTATCGTACATACACGTTTGGTGGGACTGCATCAAGGTACGCCCCTTCTGGGACAACATATGACTTACAATGATTTGTACCAAGCCACTCTAACCCCCACCCCCATGATTGCTCTCCTATCTATTGTCCCAGGGTCCATCAAATCGCAAAAACAATGCCTCTTAAGGTTTATTCTCTCAGCAGCGAGACATAATATATCCCTATATTGGAAGAAGGACTCCACCCCCCCCCCCTATCGGGGTGGGCGAATATCCTTAATGATACCATGCTAATGGAAGAAATGAATGCAAAAATGGATGATAGATATGATCAATTCAACACTTTGTGGTCAATATGGCGACACCACTCCACTTCGGTTGGATTCCTAAACAATGTATAGTATTGCAGTGTACACTAGACAATGACTAAGAGTGCAAGATATACCAAAACCTGTCCGTCCAGAACGGTCGTAAACTGAGCTACCCCCCCCCCCCCCCTCCTCCCCTCGGGTCGCCAATTTGCTTTTGACTAATATCTTTCACCAACATAGTCAATACTTACCAGGAAGGTTTGAAATATTACAGTAAACGAACCTTGGGCGGTGTCTGCTGAGAGATGACACTGCGCAGGGACAGTCCAGCTCGCTACTCGACAAACCTTGCCCATAGATAACCGGGTGAATTAGCACAGCACTAAGTTGTATATGCACCCTCATGGGAGCGACCTATAATCTGTTCTTAGCTATGATCATACTACCCCTTACCCTTTCCTACCTCCCCAATGTTTTCCCCCCATCCCCCCAATCATATGCTTTACTGTTTATGTTGTGTAAACTTTGTTATAAAGACGAATTTATTGGATTTATATATGTACATATTGCTAATAAATATATATTCAACCTTAAAACATTAGAGAGATGTCAGCATTTTACTTTCTTAAAACCTGTAAAACATTTTATATTTTTTCATGTGCTTTCTATTGAAGGGGAACTTATCAGCCCTTCAGTGGATATCATATGCAGCCCGGGGGGGGGTGGGGGGCGCGGCGGCGTTTTTTGATGGCATGTGGGGTTCCAGCACCTTGTACCTCTGGACCCCTTTACATTACACAGCACCCTGCACCTCTAGACCCCTTTACATTACACAGCACCTTGCACCTCTGGACCCCTTTACATTACACAGCACCCTGGACCCCTTTACATTACATAGCACCACACCTCTGGACCCTTTTACATTACACAGCACCCTGCACCTCTGGACCCCTTTACATTACACAGCACCCTGCACCTCTGGACCCCTTTACATTACACAGCACCCTGCACCTCTGGACCCCTTTACATTACACAGCACCTTGCACCTCTGGACCCTTTTACATTACACAGCACCTTGCACCTCTGGACCCTTTTACATTACACAGCACCCTGTACCTCTGGACCCCTTTACATTACACAGCACCCTGCACCTCTGGACCCCTTTACATTACACAGCACCTTGCACCTCTGGACCCTTTTACATTACACAGCACCTTGCACCTCTGGACCCTTTTACATTACACAGCACCCTGTACCTCTGGACCCCTTTACATTACATAGCACCGCACCTCTGGACCCCTTTACATTACACAGACACCTCCTAACAGTTCTGGACCCCCTGCATGTTACACAGACCTCCCTACAGTGCAGACCCTCCTACATTACAGACCCCCCTACATTACAGACCCCCTCCCTACAGTACAGACCCCCCACAATACAGACCCCCCCACATTACAGACCCCCCTCACAATACAGAACCCTCCTACATTTCAGACCCCCCCTGAAATACAGAACCCCCTACATTTCAGACCCCCCTACGTTTCAGACCCCCCTTCAATACAGAACCCCCCTACATTACAGACCCCCTACAATACAGAACCCCCCATACAATACAGACCCCCCCTACAATACAGAACCCCCCTACAATACAGACCCCTCTACATTTCAGACCCCCCTACATTTCAGACCCCCCTACAATACTAAACCCCCGTACGTTGTTTCAGACCCCCCTTCAATACAGAACCCCCCTACATTTCAGACCCCCCTTCAATACAGAACCCCCCTACATTACAGACCCCTACAATACAGAACACCCCCCCTACAATACAGAACCCCCTACATTTCCTACCCCCCTACAATACAGAACCCCCCTACATTTCAGACCCCCCCCTACATTTCAGACCGCCCCCTACATTTCAGACCCCCCCTACAATACAGAACCCCCCTACATTTCCGACCCCCACTTACAATACAGAACCCCCTACAATACAGAACCCCCCTACATTTCAGACCCCCCCTACAATACAAAACCCCCCCTACATTTCAGACCACCCCTACAATACAGAACCCCCCCTACAATACAGACCATCCCCCCTTCAGACCCATAATGTACCTCAGATCAGTGCGGGATTGCATGTTGGGTCCCCTCCCCCTGTGTGGACATAGAGGAGGGGGAGGCGGCTTCACTCTGCTCGGCTGTGTGAGACAGCCGAGCCGAGACTGATCAGATCATCAGTGCCGCGGCCATCTTGCCAGAGAGAAGGAGATCTTTGCGGGTCCCGGCCCCCTGATGTGCCGACGAGTATCACTGTCACTCGAGTGCGGCTCCGACTCGCAGCTGAGAGTGCACTGGGGCGGTGGCGTCACTAGGGTTGGTGTCACCTGGTGCGGCAAAACATGGTGTCACCCCCCTCCTGTCTATCCTGCCCAGCGCCCTGCAGGCAGCGCACGGTCATGAGGCGCACCCCCAAATGACCCCTGTAAATTAAAGTATAATGTGGTATTGGGCCGGCTGGGGCGATATAGGGCAGGTTGCGGTGATATAGGGCAGGCTGGGGTGGCATAGGACAGGCTCGGGTGGTATAGGGCAGTTTGCAGTGGTATATGGCAGGCTGGGTGGCATAGGGCAGGTTGGGGTGATATAGGGCAGGGTGTGGTGGCATAGAGCAGGTTGCAGTGGCATAGGGCAGGTTGGGGTGGTATAGAGTAGTTTGCGGTGGCATAGGGCAGGCTGGGGTGGTATAGAGCAGTTTGCGGTGGCATAGGGCAGGTTGCGGTGGCATAAGGCAGGTTGGGGTGGCACGCATAGGGCATGGTGCAGTGGCATAGGGCAGGCTGGGGTGGTATGGTGCCAGGTTAGGACTCTATGTAGTGACGTGCAGCAGTGCAGTAACTTACAGCATGCCTGGAGATGAAGACACTCTGGCTGCTGTGTCCTCGTTTCTTTCTCATTCAGCTGTGGGATCAGCCAGAGTGAACGAGTCTGTGGGAGGAGCTGTGGGAGGAGCTCCGCCCACCAACTCCGGCTACCTCCGGAGACGATGGGGAAGACGTGACATGCATTTGCCTGGTATGCCCTATGGCCAGTCCGGGCCTGGTTGGTTATGTGACCAGCATTTAAGCAGAGTGATAAATTCAAGACTGAAGCCTCGTACACACGGCTGGTTTTCTCGGCAAGAAAGCTGCTGGGAGAGCTTGTTGCCGAGAAAACCGTTCGTGTGTATGGTTTCTCGTCGGGAACCTGCTCTCTATTTTCCTCGTCGGGATTCTCAGCAGTGTTTCCTGCCGAGAAAACCGTGCATGTGTATGAGGCTTGTATGCTTACCTGTCCCCAGGTAAGCCCGAGCATACTCAATGAGAATTTGACGCATGCGCGGTAGCTTACAAGGGTAGTGTAGGGTGTAGCAAGATGGCGGCAATGGCATCGAATGTGATGAGCGCATGCTCGTCGTAGTCGACGCAACTGTGTTCTTGCCATTCAAAAGAACGGCGGTTCTTTTGAATGGCCGTGTGTACACTCGGTGAGCAAGGCAAGCTTGCCGGGAATCTCGTCGGGAAAACCAATGTTTTTTTTCCCAACGAGATTCCCGCCCGTGTGTATGAGGCTTTAAAGCAAAGAATTTGAGGCCCATCTTTAATTTAAATAATTTTATTTAAATAATCCAAATGATTGCATATATTTTTAATTTTTTTTCCCCTGTGGGAAGTAAAATGTGAGAATTTTGTTCATGTCAACTCTCGCTATAGTTTATAGGTCTTAAAAGGTAATAAATATCCTGTAAGGAAAATACTTCAAGAGCTGAAACACTTTTGCGCATTAATGCATGGTGTTTTGGTGCAAAGTGCCTTAATGCACGTGTTACCGTAACACGTAATATGCATTACTGCATTGTGATTCTGTTCATGTTGAATGGCACCTCAATTCGCTAAGGCAACACAGCTCCATCGCACATTTGTTGCAGTGCACCACAACACATGGTAACATGCTGCTATGTGATGTATTGGATAAAATGCTGCATGTCCCAAGTATTAATGGGCCCAAAATGTATGTTTAGCTAAAGCTTTTTTTTTCTAGAAGGGAAGGGTTAAAACCCCTATCAGGTTATTTTACTGTCTGTGTTCTACTGAGGAAGATTTCTCTTTACTTCCTCTACTATAGATGCAACAGAAAATTACAGAAAAATTCACAAAGTAAAGGGGATTTATTTCCTTCTAATGCAGCGTACATGCCGTTAAAAATGCCATTTTTGAAAATGGCCATTAAAACCGATCGTGTGAATGCTCCAGAGCATTTTTAACGGCGTGAAAAATGGCCATTTAAAATTTCGAACATGCTCTATTTTTTCACGTCGTTTTTCATGTCGTTTTTTTTAACGACGTGAAAAACGATAGTGTGTATGCTTTTACGAGGGGAAAAAAAACGTGCATGCTCAGTATCAAGTATGAGACGGGAGCGCTCGTTCTGGTAAAACTAGCGTTCGTAATGGAGATAGCACATTCGTCACGCTGTAACGGACTGAAAAGCACGAGGCTGAAAAACGCGAATCGCCGCTCAACAAAGTTTACTAACATGAAGGGTGGCGCCATTCGAATGGAACTTCCCCTTTATAGTGCCGTCGTACGTGTTGTACGTCACTGCGCTTTGCTCGAGCGTTTTTTTTAATGATCGTGTGGATGCAAGACAGGCTTGAGAGGAAACATGAAAAAAAAAACACAAGAAAAACGTCGGTTAAAAAAATGGCATGAAAAACGGCCGTGTGTACGCCACATAAGTTGTCACTGGAACATTTGTCCACTCAGGACAAAGATAGCATCAATCAATAGGATGTTGGACTCACTGTCACTTTTGACACTGGAAAACTAAAGGAAAAAAAAAACTGTGACCAGTCTGGTATAACCTTTCCAACTCCTAACATTCCTCAGTTTTATAACAAAGCAGTGCTGAGAGCAAGAACATAAAACACTGAGTGGTGGATTCTGAGTCCCTCAATGAACTCAAAGAAAAGGATTTTATGGTGAATACAAGAATTATATTTTTTTTGTTCATTAAAGGACACAAGATTCATTGAGATTTGAAACATCCAAAAGCACTCCAACTGAGGGGCAGGCAACACAGAAAACACTCTAACAGGACCACGAAAAAAAAAAAAAAAAATGGAGTGCCTACAGCTCCAAGAGCTGCCTGAAGAATCTTATGCCTAAAGCGGGCATTAGCTGGGGTCTGAACTTCTACCTGGTAAAACCTAAGAGAAAATGTGAACAGAGGACCAGACGGCAGCCTTGCAAATCTGGGAAAAACCTTGCCTGTTGACAAAAGGTCCAGGAGGCATTTAACCACTTCCTGCCTGGCTTATAGCAGATTGACGGACGGGAAGTGGTTCTGTTATCCTGACTGGGCGTCATATGACGTCCAGCAGGATAACATTCCGGCACGTTCCCGTGGGGGCGCGCAGCGCGGCAATCGCGAGTGCGGTGTGTCAGTCTGACACACCGGATCTCCGATCGTGATTAGGAGCCTCTGTCAGAGGCTTCTTACCACGTGATCAGCTGTGTTACCAATCACAGCTGATCATCGCGTAAACCAGGAAGTGTCAGTAAACGGCATTCCTCGGTTCGCGATGACAGGGAGAGCCGATAGGTGGCTTTCCCTGTCAGTGGGGGGCCTGTGCTGATAATCAGCACATTGATTAAGCACAGCCCCCTCAGATGTGCCAATCAGTGCGACAATAATAAAGTCAGCAAGTGCCCACCACAGTGCCAAACAGAGCCCACCTCAGTGCCCATTACAGTGCCAATCAGTGCCCAGCAGTAACACCTGTCAGTAACACATCTGTACCTCATCATCAGAGCCCATCAATTCTATATATCAGTGCCACCTCATTAGTGCCTGTCAGTGAAGGGGAAAACAAAATTTTATGACAGAAACTAAAAAACTATTTTTTTTCCAAAATTTTGGTATTTTTTAGTTTGTTTAGCAAAAAATAAAAACCCCAGAGGTGATCAAATACCACCAAAAGAAATCTCTATTTGTGGGAAGAAAAGTATAATAATTTAGTTTGGATACAGTGTAGCATGACTGCGCAATTGTCATTCAAAGTGTGACGGCGCTGAAAATTGTCCTGGGCAGGAAGGGGCGAAAGTGCCTGGTATTAAAGTGGTTAAATATCTAACACTTAAAATTTACACTATTATACAAGCTGTACACTCACTACTTTACATTGTAGCAAAGTGTAATTTCTTCAGTGTTGTCACATGAAAATATTTACAAAAATGTAAAAGGGTGTACTCACTGTTGTGAGATACTGTATATATTTAAAATCTATTATTTATATATACTGTATATAATTAACGTCTGAGTCTGTTATGTTTATACAGTCTATAGAAAATGGAAACCCCCTATTAATTAAGTAGAGTTTGGCGAACAGTTTGGCCTGAGCATGAGTTTGGGCCGAACATTGGCTGTTCGTCCATTCAACGAACACCCAAATTATCGGGGGGCGTTTGGCCCTTTGTTTGACCCCCTGGAGGACCACAATGCCCTGCGCCACGCACAGTGCATTGGAAGCCTTGATTGGCTGAAACAATGAAAGCTTTGCCCAATAAGGGCACAGAGCACTGTCAGAGACATGATTGTAGAAAGTAACGATGACTATCCAATCATGGCTCATTGCTCTTAGCCCAGCCCCACACAATAAAAATATTCTCCCCATAGCGGCCATTTGCAGTGTGATATTGGCATGGAGAGAGATAGAACAGGGATCTGTTCAGTGCTACCAGTGAGATTGTGTGCTATTTTGATTTTATTGTCAGTGAAGAACAGGGGTCGGCAACCCACGGCCCATGGGCCGCACTCGGCCTGCCACCGCTTGATGTCTGGCCCGTGATTAATTCACGGGCACCCGGCCTGGGGACATTTTTGTCGCTTTCCTCGACAGCGGCGTGCAGGGGTATACAGGGCTAGTGCTACCACTAGGCAAACTAGGCAGCCTCTCTTCTCTCTGCAGCAAGCAACTAAGTCTCAGCATCAGCAGGCAGCCACCGCTCTGTTTGCACATAGTGTCAGAGGTGCAGCGGCGGAGGACTGTGTCTTTGTCCCGACTCCTGAATAAATGGAAGCAAGCAAACATTCATTGATGGGCACTGGTAGGCTTCATTGATGGGCGCTGTTGAGGCTGCATTTGATGGGCGCTGGTAGGCTGCATTTGATGGGTGCTTGTGGGCTGCATTTTATGGGCGCTTCATTAAAAAGGTGGGTTATACATGGGCAGGGCAAAGGGGTGGAGTCAGGGGTGGAGCCAAGGGGGGAGGCAAAATTAGATTTTGCCTAGAGTGGCAAAAATCCTTGCACCAGTCCTGGCTGTATCACAGGGCTGTATGGGGGCAGGAACCACCAGAGTTAACTTTTTACATTACACATCAGGTTATTGGTTGCCAGTCCACTGCAGCTGCCAGTGGCTTATTCTGCCTCCTTGTCCACAGCTACTCCTGCCAGCAACAGGCATGGAGGAGTTAGCTGAGTTATTTGAACACAGCATCAGCCACTTGCTCCTGGATAGGGATGAGCTCGGTGTTCGAGTCGAACTTACGTTCGACTCGAACATCGGCTGTTCGATCGTTCGACGAAGATCGAACGATTTGGGCCGTTCGCGCCTAATTCGAGTGACGCGAACGGCCCACAATGCACTACGCCATCGCAGTGTCATCCAGGCGCTGTGATTGGCCAAGCATGCACTGTGACCCCGCATGCTTGGCCAATCACAGCGCCGGCAGCGAGGAGAGCAATGATTGGCCACAGGCAGGATGCCTGTGGCCAATTATTGCTGAGGGTGTTTAGTACACGCCCCACACTATAAAAGGCTGCCAGCACGGCGGCCTAGTGTAGTGTGTTCCGGAGCAGGGAAAGAGAAGCATAGGCAGGGACAGTGACATTTTTTTTTTCTTGCTTAACCTGGATTCCTTTAGTTTAGGGAAAGAGAAGGATAGGTAGGGAGAGTGTCAGTGTGTTTTACTGTGCGAATCCTTGTTTCTAGGGACAGGGAAGGACAGTGAGGGAAATTCTCCTTGTGCTATAGTGTGCTAAAGCATTGATCATCAACCATCTTTAAAAAATCATTTTTTCTAGGGACAGAAAACTATAGGTAGGGAGAGTGTCAGTGTGTTTTACTGTGATAATCCTTGTTTCTAGGGACAGGGAAGGACAGTGAGGGAAATTCTCCTTGTGCTATAGTGTGCTAAAGCATTGATCATCAACCATCTTTAAAAAAACATTTTTTCTAGGGACAGAAAACTATAGGTAGGAAGAGTGTCAGTTTCTTTCACTGTGATAATCCTTGTTTCTAGGGACAGGGAAGGACAGTGAGGGAAATTCTCCTTGTGCTATAGTGTGCTAAAGCATTGATCATCAACCGTCTTTTAAAAAAAAAAATTCTAGGGACAGAAAACTATAGGTAGGAAGAGTGTCAGTTTCTTTCACTGTGATAATCCTTGTTTCTAGGGACAGGGAAGGACAGTGAGGGAAATTCTCCTTGTGCTATAGTGTGCTAAAGCATTGATCATCAACCATCTTTAAAAAAACATTTTTTCTAGGGACAGAAAACTATAGGTAGGAAGAGTGTCAGTTTCTTTCACTGTGATAATCCTTGTTTCTAGGGACAGGGAAGGACAGTGAGGGAAATTCTCCTTGTGCTATAGTGTGCTAAAGCATTGATCATCAACCGTCTTTAAAAAAACATTTTTTCTAGGGACAGAAAACTATAGGTAGGAAGAGTGTCAGTTTCTTTCACTGTGATAATCCTTGTTTCTAGGGACAGGGAAGGACAGTGAGGGAAATTCTCCTTGTGCTATAGTGTGCTAAAGCATTGATCATCAACCGTCTTTAAAAAAACATTTTTTCTAGGGACAGAAAACTATAGGTAGGAAGAGTGTCAGTTTCTTTCACTGTGATAATCCTTGTTTCTAGGGACAGGGAAGGACAGTGAGGGAAATTCTCCTTGTGCTATAGTGTGCTAAAGCATTGATCATCAACCGTCTTTAAAAAAACATTTTTTCTAGGGACAGAAAACTATAGGTAGGAAGAGTGTCAGTTTCTTTCACTGTGATAATCCTTGTTTCTAGGGACAGGGAAGGACAGTGAGGGAAATTCTCCTTGTGCTATAGTGTGCTAAAGCATTGATCATCAACCGTCTTTAAAAAAACATTTTTTCTAGGGACAGAAAACTATAGGTAGGAAGAGTGTCAGTTTCTTTCACTGTGATAATCCTTGTTTCTAGGGACAGGGAAGGACAGTGAGGGAAATTCTCCTTGTGCTATAGTGTGCTAAAGCATTGATCATCAACCGTCTTTAAAAAAACATTTTTTCTAGGGATAGAAAACTATAGGTAGGAAGAGTGTCAGTTTCTTTCACTGTGATAATCCTTGTTTCTAGGGACAGGGAAGGACAGTGAGGGAAATTCTCCTTGTGCTATACTGTGCTAAAGCATTCCTCATCAACCATCTTTGAAATCCTTGTTTTTTGGACAGTCAGGGAAATTGTCGTTGTGCTATTCTGTGCGAAAGCAATCATCCTCAACCATATTTAGAAATCCTTAAGTAAAGGGACAGAGAAGGACACCTGAAGGTAGCCCTTATTGCTTTTTTCCCATCTCCCTGCAGGCCATCTATTAGAATGTCTGGAAGGCAAACAAGGAGAGGCAGACAGTCAGGAGGCAATAAAAGAGGGCAAGCAGGCTCTGTGTCTGGGGGCAACAGTGCTGGTCGTGGACGCGGTGCATTGTCATCAGCACATGGCCATGGGACACGCTTGTCCTTCTTTTCGGCAGCTGGACATGTTGAGCCACATCATGCCGAAGACTTGGTAGAGTGGATGACCAAGCCCTCCTCCTCCTCCTCATCCTCTCTCACCCAGGCTCTGGGTACTGGCAAAGCAGCTGCCAAAGCGTCCTCTTCCCTGGTATCAATGTCAGACTCATCATCAGTCACTCCTTCCCTAGACCCACCATGTCCTCCTCCTGAGGAGTCCCCCGAACTGTTTGAGCACAGTGTTGGGTACATGCTCCAGGAGGATGCCCAGCGTTTCGAAGGGTCTGATGATGAAACCCAGCTACAGGAAGGCAGTAGCGTGAGAGCAGACAGAGGGGATGCTCAAGAAGGACACCAATCTGGCAGTCATGTTCCAGCAGCTGCAGCATACTGCCAGATTGGCTCCAGTGATGAGGAGGGAGGGGATGATGAGGTCACTGACTCCACGTGGGTGCCTAATAGGAGAGAGGAGGAGGAGGAGGATGAGGAGGAGGCACATCTCCAACGAGGCAGGATGCCCTTTGGTGGCCAGCGTAAGGGCAGTACACCGACGGAATCACACCGCAGAGCTCCGCCTGTGCAGGGCGCTGCCTCTGCCCGTCATTCAAAAAGTTCTTTGGTGTGGGCCTTTTTTGAGGCTAGTGCATCAGATCGCACAGCTGCTGTTTGCAACATATGTCTCAAGCGTATATCGCGTGGCCAAAACATCAGCCGCTTGGGTACCACATGCCTGACCAGACATATGTTGACCTGCCATGCAGCTCGTTGGCAAGCCTACCTCAAAGACCCACACCAAAGAACAAAGCGGACCTCTCCTTGCACCGCATCAGCTGGGATCTCCAACCCCACTATAACTTCAGTCCTCTCTGAAACATGCACTGAGAGGAATGAAGGTGTAGAATTAGGTGTGTCACAGCCAAGTAGTTGCGGCCACTCTGCTAGCAGTACACCGACGTCCGATTCTAGCAGGCAAATTTCCCTGCCCCAGCTGCTGGACCGTCGAAAGAAGTTCACTCCCAGCCATCCACATGCCCAGCGGTTGAATGCTAGCTTGGCTAAATTGCTAGCGCTTCAACTGCTGCCTTTTCAGTTGGTAGACTCGGCCCCCTTCCGTGAGTTTGTGCAATGTGCGGTTCCTCAGTGGCAGGTTCCCAAACGCCACTTTTTCTCACGGAAGGCTATTCCGGCTCTCTACCGGCATGTGGAAGGCAATGTCTTGGCCTCGCTGGACAGGGCGGTCAGCGGTAAGGTGCATATTACCGCTGACTCATGGTCCAGCAGGCATGGACAGGGACGTTACCTTTCTTTCACGGCCCATTGGGTCACTCTTTTGGCAGCTGGGAAGGATGCAGGACAAGGTGCAGTAGTGTTGGAGGTTGTTCCACCGCCACGCCTCCAAAATGCTACTACTGGTTGTGACACACCTCTCTCCTCCACCCCCTCCTCTTCTTCTTCCTCCATGGCCTCTTCCTGTGGTTTGTCCTCTGAACCAGCGGCGCTCCGTAGCCGTTCAAGGGGCTACGCAAGTACGCAGGCAAAAAGATGCCATGCCGTGCTTGCGCTGGTGTGTTTGGGGGACAGAAGCCACACTGGGGCAGAGGTCCTGTCTGCTCTGCAGGGCCAGGCCGAGAGGTGGTTGACGCCACGCCAGCTTAAGCCAGGAATGGTGGTTTGCGACAATGGCACCAACCTCCTCTCCGCCCTCCGACAGGGACAACTGACCCATGTGCCCTGTGTGGCTCACGTCCTTAACCTGGTGGTGCAGCGGTTCTTGGGCAGGTACCCGGGCTTACAGGATGTCCTGAGGCAGGCCAGGAAAGTCTGTGTGCATTTCCGCAGATCTTATAATGCCAGTGCTCGCCTGGCTGAGCTGCAATAGGAGTTGAACCTGCCCAAGAACCGCCTTATATGTGACATGCCCACCAGGTGGAACTCAACGTTGGCCATGCTGCAGCGGCTGCACACGCAGCAGAGGGCCATCAATGAGTACCTGTGCGACTACGGCACCAGGACAGGGTCAGGGGAGCTTGGTTTTTTTTCTCCACGCCAGTGGGGCATGATCAGGGATGGATGCATGCACTGTCCTGGCACCATTTGAGGAGGCCACGAGGATGGTGACAGTGCATGCATCAGTGACACTGTACCTCTTGTCCACCTGTTGGAGCACACGCTGCGTGGAATAATGGACAGGGCACTTGAGGCAGAACAGAGGCAGGAAGAGGAGGACTTCCTTGCCTCTCAAGGCCCCCTTTACCCAGACAGTGTTCCTTCTGTCCCACCCATCGCACAGGAAGAGGAGGAGGAGGAGGAGGATTGTGTCAGCATGGAGGTGGAGGCTGGCACTCAGCATCATCAGCAGCAGTCTTTTAGGGATGATTTACAGTCCCAAGAAACCAGTGGACTTGTACGTGGCTGGGTGGAGGTGGCTGCGGATCATGTCGTCCTTAGTGACCCAGAGGACCCTCGGAGCGAATGCCTCAGCAAACCTACGCTGCATGGCCTCCCTGATCCTGCAAAGTCTGCGGAAGGATCCTCGTATTCTTCGGATCAAGGAGAGGGACCATTACTGGCTGGCCACTCTCCTTGATCCACGGTACAAGGGTAAGGTTGCAGACCTTATGTTACCGTCGCAGAGGGAGCAGAGGATGAGACAACTCCGGGAGGCCTTGCAGAAAGGTCTGTGCAACGCGTTCCCAGAGACTGGGAGGTTACAAACTCCTGGTCCTGGACAACGAGTTGCTGAGGCTTCGGCCAGTCAAAGAAGGAGCGGTGGGGAAGGTGGCCGTCTGACCGATGCGTTCAGACAATTCTTTAGTCCGCAGCCCCAAAGTATGATCGGTTCCAGCAACCATCGCCAGCGTCTGATAAACATGGTGCAGGAATATCTAGGGGCAAGGTCAGACTTGGACACCTTCCCCACCGAAAATCCTCTGGCTTACTGGGTCTTGAGGATGGATCACTGGCCAGAGCTTGCACAGTATGCAATTGAGCTACTGGCCTGTCCTGCATCCAGCGTTCTTTCGGAACGCACATTCAGTGCTGCTGGAGGATTTGTCACGGATCACAGGGTGCGCCTGTCCACCGACTCGGTTGATCGACTGACTTTCATCAAGATGAACCAGTCTTGGATCACCACCAGCTACCACACACCTGATGCTGATATAACAGACTAATTGATTTTAACATGTCACATCCCTTCAAGACTGATGCTGATGCTGAGTGCCTGTGCTGTTATGTTGACTGGCTATCCTCCTCCTCCGAGTCCTCAATGATACGATTGATGATGATAGCTTGGAAGATCATTTTTGTTTATGGGTGCCGCCACCAGTGGCTAAGGCCCAATTTTTCAGCCCCTGTTTTACAGGGGCGTGTAATTAAAATTTTTTTAGCAATAATTTGCCATAGGGCTCATTGCTATGCTCCAAGTACAGTATCTGTGAGGGGTTGGAGTGTTGTGCCACCAGTGCCTAAGGCCCAATTTTTCAGCCCCTGTTCAACAGGGGCATGTAATTACAATTCTTGATCTAATAATTCACAGCAGGGCCCATTGCTGCACCCACCAAGAGTAACTCTGAGGGCTTACAGTGTTGTGGCAACGCCACCACCACCACCACCACGAAAGGCCCAATTTTTCAGCCCCTGTTCAAAAGGGGCATGTAATTACAATTCTTGATCTAATAATTCACAGCAGGGCCCATTCCTGCACCCACCAAGAGTAACTCTGAGGGCTTACAGTGTTGTGGCAACACCACCACCACCACCACGAAAGGCCCAATTTTTCAGCCCCTGTTCAACAGGGGCATGCAATTACAATTCTTGATCTAATAATTCACAGCAGGGCCCATTGCTGCACCCACCAAGAGTAACTGTCAGGGCTTACAGTGTTGTGGCACCAGCACCACCATCAAAGGCCCAATTTTTACTACCACTATTCAACAATTATATGTAATTAAAATTCCTGATATAATAGTTGACAGCAGGGCGTTCCAGCACCAACCAAGAGTAACTGTGAGTGCTTACAGTGTTGTGCCAACACCAACAACTAAGGGGCCTATTTCTGCAGAGTATATACGGCAGGTCCCTACTTTCAAACATCCAACTTACAAACGACTCCTACTTGCAAACGCAAGAAGACAACAGGAAGTGAGAGGAAATCTACCCCTTGGAAGGAAAATTCTCTCCTGTAAGAATTAATATGGGAGAAAGGTGTCTCCTCTGTACTGATGCTTTATCAGCAATCCTTGTTTCAAGAAAAACACCACATTTCAAAAACAGTTGTCATTGGGACGGAAAGTGAGGTGAAATGTTCTGAACGGGCACAGACAGCAAAACAAATGTTACAGGGGTGATAACCCTTACCTATGTTTTCCAAAAAGTTTAAAAATAGATTTTTGGGCTGGAGCTACACTTAAACAATGTACCTGTTCAAAATTACAAACAGATTCTACATAAGAACAAACCTACAGTCCCTGTCTTGTATGCACCGCCTGTATACGGCTGTTCAGAGTATATAGGGCCTTTTTTATTTTATGTGCGGGGTTCCCCTTAATATCCATACAAGACCCAAAGGGGCTGGTAATGGGCTGGGGTAGGGGGGGGGGGTCATGGGGTAGCTATGCCATTTTTCTTAAAGATTTTCATCCATATTACCGGGACCCGACATTACATTAAAGCCGCAAGCAGTTTTAAATGGCTTTTTTTTCCTTTAGAAGTGTCATTTTGTGCAGGGACAGTTCTAAACACGGGAAACGCGTGGCACTTCACAGGCATACTTTAGACACCCCCCAGGTACGATATTTAAAGGAATATTTGACTTTTTTTTTTTCACTTTATGCATCATTAAAATGACTGCTCCCGAAAAACGACCGTTTTTAAAACTTCTTTTTGCATTGATACATGTCCCCTGGTGCAGAACCCGGGTTCCCAAACCCTTTTTAGGACAATAACATGCATAATAGTCGTTATAATTAGCACTTTAGAATTCGAACGTTCGCATCCATTGTATTTAATAGGGTTCTAATGTTCGTACGAACTTTCGGTCCGTTCGCGGGTTCTGGTGCGAACCGAACCCCGGGGGTGTTCGGCTCATCACTACTCCTGGACGATGCACAGCCATTACTTGATTCTGATGTTGGTTCTGAGGTGGAGGAAGGTAGGAACACAAGCCTACAAAAAGGGAAAACACTGGTAAACAACCAATTGGCAGTCGTGTTCCCACAGCCGCAGTGTATTTCCAAGTCTCCAGTGATAAGGAGGATGGAGGGGATGATGAGGTCACTGATGCAACTTGGGTGCCGGAAAGAGCAGAGGAGAAAAGTGAGGGTGAGGCACAACCCCAAAGAGGCAGCCATCATGGAAGAGTAGAGAGCAGCCACCCTATTCCACCAGATTGTGGAGCTGTTATCTCCTGGCCCACTTCTCACAGCTCAGCTGTTTGGGCCTTTTTTTGCACATGTGCAACCAATCGCACTGTTGCAATTTGCAAACCTTGGCTCAAGCACATCAAGCGTGGCAAAAACACCAGCCATTTGGGTACCACACACTTGACAAGGCATTTAACCTCCCACCAGTCAGCCCATTGGCGGAAGCACCTGAGAGCTACACAAAAGGGACACAATTCTTCTCCTCCTCACTCATCACCAAGGGTGTAGCATAAGGGGTTGCAGGGGTCACAATCGCAACCCCGCCCCTAGCTCCAGGGGGCCCCTGAAGCCTCCCTGTCATATTATCATATCCTCCACAAAGTCCAGCTCCAATCTGCCCTAGGGCCCCACAGCCAGGCTCCAGTACTACTGGGCTTCCACTTTGCTTCCACAGTCCACACCCCTCCATTCCCATTGGCTGGGGAGAAGCTGTGAGACATTTCCTGAATGGAGAGGAGCACGGGGTGAGAACAGCCCAGGATAGGGAAGTATCTGTGCTGTGTGATTGGAATGGTAACGGAGCTCAGTGAGTTAAGAGGAGGAGAGTGCCGTCCTGTAGCCACAATGGGACCAATTTCACTGGTGAGGTAAGACACTGCTCAGTGTCTCCTAGTCATTAGCTGGGATTCTCTGTACCCCCCCCCCCCATCTGGGGATGTCCGCTTACCCCACTTCCCTGACAACTGGGGAAAAGACACAAGCCTCCGGGAGTCGACTTTCCCTCAACACTTGCCAACACTGACAGGGAAACCTTCAGAAATTGCTTTAAAAAAAATCCCTTAACACCTCCTGAGGGGCCCATGAAGGGCTCCTGAGGCACTGCAGGCTCCAGATTTTGTATCGCATGGCTTTGCCCCCCCAGATCTAAGTTGCGCCCCCACAAAGCGCCCTGATCACCCCCTCTGCCCTGGATGCTATGCCCGGCTGATGAGCTCCTTTCCCATTACAGCACTCTATACTGCTCCTCCCCCAAAGTGCTTAAATCGCATTCCTTTACAACAAGGCCAGTCAGCCACGATCTGCACAGGGTGTATCTGCCTACTGCGATTACACTGTTGTTCCGACCAGAGAATTTCACAGGTCAAAACAGCAACATAAAAACCAGATACGCTTTGTGAGGCTGACAGACTGTGTGTAAAGAAATGTGATTTCAGCCCTGTGTAGTGTGGGGGGAGCTGTATACAGTGCTGGGATGGGAAAGGAGCTCTTCCAAGTGACCTGCCAGGGGTCCCTGTCCTCTGATTCTCCAGTGGTGATCCCTGTCCTCTGATGTAAGGAGGAACTCTGGGAACTCAAAACTCTTAAGCCACTTTGAGTATCTTGGCGTGCAGTGGGTGTATGCATGGTGAAAGTGGTGGGAGGTAGTGGGGGGGGCCAGGTCAACTTTTGCATCAGGGCCCACAAGCTTCAAGCTACGCCTCTGCTCCCCACCTTTCCATGACCTCTCGGCAGCCTCCAGTGACAGTGATGATGGTATAGCGCAGGGTGTCCCAAGTCCTTGCAGCACATCTGCCAGTAGCACACCACCAGCTGTAGACTATAGCAGACAATTTTCTCTGCCCCATCCGCTGCAGCGAAGAAAAAACATACAGTCACTGCCACCCACATGCTCAGCGTCTAAATTCAAGCTTGTCAAAGCTGCTGGCTTTACAACTCCTGGTTTTCCGTCTGGTGGATTTTGCCCCCCTCCATGAATTTGGAGAATGTGCTGTACCACAATGGCAGGTTCCCAGTCACTATTTATTTTCATGTAAGGCTATTCCCGCTCTCTACCATCACGTGGAAGGCAATGTTGTGGCATCAATGGGCAAGGCAGTCAGCCGCAAGGTCCACGTTACTGTTGACATGTGGTCCAGCAAGCCTGGTCAGGGATGATATATTTTGTTCACAGCTCACTGGGTAACTCTGCTTGCAATTAGGAAGGATGCAGGACAGGGCTTAGTGCTGTAGCTTGTTGTGCTGCTACATCTCCATTCAGCTTGTAGTAACGATGTGAGAATTGTCAGCCTCACCCCCTCCTCCTCTGCTGAACTCTCCCATGAACCACAAGTACCCCCTAAGTGTTCAAGGGGCTATTCAATGAGTCAGGCTAAAAGGTGCCATCCAGTGCTTCAGCTGGTCTGTCTAGGGGACAGGAGCCACACTGGAGCAGAGATTCTTGTAGCTCTGCAGGGGCAGGCCCAGAGGTGGTTCACGCCACACCAGCTGGAGCCAGGAATGGTGGTGTGCTATAATGGCAGAAACCTGCATCTTCATCATATGGTGGGAGATTATCTAGAGCAGTGGTCATCAACCCTGTCCTCAGGGTCCACTAACAGGCCAGGTTTGCAAGATAACTGAAATACATCACAGGTGATATCATTTGCTGCTCAGTGAGTGCAGTATTCTAGTCTGCATCTCCCCAAAGGTAATACATAAAATCTGGCCTGTTAGTGGGCCCTGAGGACAGGGTTGATAACCACTGATCTAGAGGTGAAAACAGATATGGAGAGCTTTCCAGTTGACAATCCACTGGGTTACTGGGTCATGAGAATAGACCACTGGCAAGAACTTACCAAGTATGCAATAGAACTGCTGGGCTTCCCTGCATCCAGCATGCTTTCCGAATGGCATTCAGTGCTGCCGGAGGTTTTGTGACAGATAAGAGAGCGCGTCTGTCCACAGACTCTGTGGACCGGCTGACATTTATCAAAATGAATCAGTCCTGGATTAGCAGCAGCTATCAAGCCCCTGATGCCGATGTCGCTGATTAAGTGCTTTCTGGATATTGAATCTCTGAAAGACTGTCTAGGCTGCCTAGCTTTGTGGGTCTTGATTTCATCTGCAAAAATTTTTTTGGTGTAGGTTTCATGGGCACAAATAACACCCAATGACCAATTTTTCAGCACCTGTTCGACAGGTGCATATCGTTGCAATTTTTGACAGCAAGGCTAATTCTTGCTTTCATCAAGAGTACCTCTATGACAGTAATCAGTCCCTTTATGACATAATTAGGCTTTGCAGGATGATGGCAGGCACAACTTTAAATGCTGAAGAATTATAATTTTGGGAAGCACAGGTCAAAGAGTACTAAGGCACATGGAACATACCCCACCCTCAGGTATAGGTTGTATATGAGTGGTCATGACCGCCTGGTACTCGTGCAAATGCTTGATATCGGCACAGATACTAGTATCGGTATCGGTGCAACACTAGTAAATACTCGTTACATGATTGGTAAGTGTAAGGCTCCATTCACATCAAGCAGATGTGACAGAGAGCGCAAGTTCCCATGCATCACATGTAGGGCAGCCCGTCCCACTTTTGCCGCAATGTGGCTCTACCCACAGTTTACCTTGGCATGATATGCGCACCACATTACCACCCCAACAGGGCAGCAGTGGCAAAGGTCAGATCAATTCTGGAGGAAGTAGCATATACTAAAGATAAATATGAATAACATTTAATGTTAGGGTGGTGCTATCTCCACAGTTCCTTAAGCATAGCTCCCAACTGTCCCTGATTTCAAGGGGCTGTCCCTGATTTGGAACAAAGTCACTCTGTCCCTCTTTCCTCCTCATTTGTCCCTCATTTTGGTCTGATCTATATAATTGTATATAAAATGCACTACTTATCTTTAAAAAAATGTTTTCAAGTGCTAAACCTTTCATCCAATTTCTAAAGTGCTGCATTTGTAAATTCCAGAAGCCAATATAAAGAAATAGTACTTTTAAATTTAACCAATCATATTTTTGTACAATTTTCCTTTAAGGGGGCATGGCAGGGGGTGTGTCCTATGCCTACATACCTTTGCTAATAGGTGTCCCTTATCCCCATCTTAGAAATTTGGGAGGTATGTGTAAGACCTGCGAACAAGGTCCAGTGGTATAGCTCAGTGTTGTGTGCTCTATTCGAATTGGAGATACACGCACACACACGCATGTGTGCTTGAGCTTTGAGGTGCACACTCTAATGCAGTTGGCTGCACACACCTATGATCTGCCCAATCCTTTGGTCTTTGTGGTATACCCTCTGATTGGCAATGAAGGATCGTTGATTAAACTTGGCTTCACTTGCTTGCTGCTATTGGGTTAGAGGCTTACCCCCACAAGGAATGAGACTGCGATCTACCCTCCTCCTTCAATTTATGTTGCTGCCTTTGGGTAGTAGATGTGCAAAGGCCTTTTAAAGGCTGTAAAAGAATGAAAGATGTCGAGGAACAAGAAGGAAAGTGCCAAAGTGTTTTGCTTACGTCTAACTAGCAAGGTTACTCTGTGGTATAACAAGGAAGCCGAGACTTCTGCAGTGTGTAAATGTGCTTTTACAATACAAAGATGCTGTCCTCATCCTCACTATCATTTGAGGAGAGCACATCCTCACATTTCCAGTTTTGGGATGTGACAATGGCACGTACCCTGGCTTTACTAACAGGTTTACGCCCCTTCCTTTTCCTTAAGGCATTAATTGATTTGGTCATGAGGGCTGCACACCGCTCTTGCAAATCATCAGCCCGACTAGCGGTTGAACGTACACACTCTGAAGCAACTGCTAGCTGGTCTTTTAATACCTTAACTTCTGCCTCTGCCTTCTCCCTTCTATGTGATTCAGTATAGAGAGCAGGGAGAAAGTACCAACCCACTGTGGACACTGTCCTCTTCTCTTTCTTACTTAAATCCAACCCCTTAAGGCTAAAATCTACAAAATTATCTGAGACTTTATCACCCCAAGTCAGCTTCAAGGGAGAAGCATACTTTACAAATGCATTAGCAAGATGCTCCCACTCATTATTTCTGGCCCAGATAGGTAAGCTGCACACTTTCTTCTGGTCACCAGAACCCTCTGCAGCCTTGCTTTTCCTAAACAACTTACGCAGCATTTTACCTAGCACAAGCTACACAACACACTACAGAAAAACAAGTCTGCTTCAATTGAATTATAGCACAGATCGCGGCCAAGCCCCCAAATGTTTTGCTTGCATCTAACTAGCAAGGTTACTCTGTGGTATAACAAGGAAGCTGAGACTTCTGCAGTGTGTAAATGTGCTTTTACTATACGAAGATGCTGTACATACAAAACTATTACAATATTAGGACTAAAATACAAGACTGACAGATCTCTATAACAAGCAAAATGCCTAGCAAATAGAACAGCCTATGGTCTATAACAGTACAAATACATTTAAAGGTTACTTAACTTCTGTTACTCGTGATCTCCATTGGCAATGATTCTTCTTGGAGACCAGGTTCTGTTCTTCTTCATGAGTGGCTTCTTCTGATCTTACAGCAACATGATGTGTGTGTGTCCTAGCTTATGCCTGCTTTTATGTGTGTCAGGCTGAGTTACCAAACAACAGAAAACATACCTGTTTACTGTAGCTGTATTTCAACAATAGCATTGAATACAACAATGCTATCTACCTATTGTCTACTCAAAACAAAACCTCTAATCTAAACTGTAATTCTTTTCAGTTTGAGAGCTGAAAGAAATTTCTAACAAGTAATGTCTTACTTGTTTACTAAATACAACAATGGTATCTAACCCCATTGTATGAAAAAGCATTTGTTTGAGAAATCTACTCAAACCAAAAGACTGACAGGTAATCTCACTATTGTAAAATTGTCCCATGTATCCTATTGTCTGATTAATATAAAAAAAAAAATCATATTTTTAACAAACGCAACACACAAAGAGCCCAAGAAGCTTAAGTTAAAAAAATGACATGTGGCTTACTCTGCAAATGCTGACCCAGACAGCCAATTAGAGGCTACAGGGGATATCTCTTAGTGCCCTCTCCTTAAGATATGAAAGATCTGCAATATTAGTAAAATGGTCATCACACTTCTATTTATTTTAGGTAGACAAAATATAATGGGACACAAAAGGGGGTGTGGACGAAGGGGAAAAGCGGAGGAAAAAAGGGGGGGGGGATTTGAAGCAAAAGGAAGGGCCAATACAAGGGGGAAAGTTGTTTAACCAGAGGAATGGGAGTGTGATTAAATAATGAACAATAAATGTCTGTTTATACATACCCTAGTCCACTTGTTACATCCCACCCTCATGGGCTTCTCATCTCTTTTATGTAAATTGCAATTAAATTGCCCCATATCTGTAATTGCATGGAATACCACATCAATGTCAATATCAACTTTCCTTTCTCTCAGTGGCGGAATTATCAGGGTCGCAACAGTCGCACTTGCGACTGGGCCCTGTAGTTCCGCCACTTCAGGGGGGCCCGCTGTCCGCCCGTTTGCCCACGCGAGGTGCCCGCCTGCCGCCCGCGTGAGGTGCCCGCCTGACTGTGTGGTTTGTTTTGCCGCGGGGAGGGGGGCTTTCGCCCGCTGAGGGGAGAGAGAGAGAATGCAGAGGCAGCGCAGCGCTGAGAGACTGTGTACTACCCCCCCCGCCTATCCAGAGAGAGAGGGGGAATCGATTGATTGCTGGTAAGTCCTGTCAAGTGACATTTTGCACTGCAATCGATCCCATCCCCCGACCACTGCAGATCTCATCCCTATCCCCCCTATCACCACTACAACAGAGGTGATGAAGGGGGGGATAGGGATGAGATCAGTGGTGGTGGGGGGATGGGATCAGTAAGAGGCAGAGGTGGTGGTGGTTTGAGGATGGCACCACCGCTACCACCCCCCCTCGAGTACCACCGCTACCACCACCACTGCCCCCCACAACACTACTGCTGCCACCCCCCCAACACCACCACTGCCACCCCCAACACCACTGCTGCCATCCCCCCTCAACACCACCGCTGCCACCCCCCCTCAGCACCACCGCTGTCATCCCCCCTTAACACCATCGCTGCCACCCCCTCAACACCACCGCTACCACCCCCCCAACACACCTGCTGCCACCCCCCTCAACACCACCGCTGCCATCCCCCCTCAAAACCAACACTGCCACCACCCCCCAACACCACCACTGCCACCCCCCTCAACACCACCGCTGCCACCCCCCCTCAACACCACCGCTGCCACCCCCCTCAAGACCACCGCTGCCACCCCCCCTCAAGACCACCGCTGCCACCCCCCCTCAACACCACCGCTACCACCCCCCCTCAACACCACCGCTGCCATCCCCCCTCAACACCACTGCTGCCATCCCCCCTCAACACCACTGCTGCCATCCCCCCTCAACACCACTGCTGCCATCCCCCCTCAACACCATCGCTGCCATCCCCCCTCAACACCATCGCTGCCATCCCCCCTCAACACAACCGCTGCCATCCCCCCTCAACACCACCACTGCCACCCCCCCAACACTACCGCTGTCACCCCACCGCAATACCACCGCTGCCACCCCCCACAACACTACTGCTGCCACCCCCCCCTCAAGACCACCACCGCTGCCATCCCCCCCAGCACTACCGCTGCCACCCACCCCACAACACTACTGCTGCCACCCCCCCTCAAGACCACCGCTGCCATCCCCCTTAACACTACCGCTGCCACCCCCCCTCCACACCACCGCTGCCACTGATGGGGGGGGGCCCCTTCATGATTTCTTGCACCGGGGCCCTGAAGTTTCTAGATACGCCTCTGCTTTCTCTTATTCCTCAAAATGATTTAGTCACTTAACATTGTTACTCATTTGTTCCTGGATTGTCTGACAATGACAAGTGTTCAATTGAATTTGCATCTATATGGGTTTGCCTAGAAGGTCGAGATTGATTAACTTGGTGGTTTGATATTGGTGTCACAATTCTCCCTGGTCCTATAGTTCATAAAAATTACTTCTCTATGTCATGGATATGCAGTAGTGTTTGTCTGTCAGCTTACCTTCCTTCCCATGTGTTCATCTTAGAGGCCTGAGCCCTTTCACCTGGCTTCCTTTATAATCTCCTCCCAGCCAGACTCCACCCCAGGCCCTATCACAGAACACTATATTAACCTGTGCACTGCAAGCCTGCTTTGCTGATCAACGTGTTTGTTAGGCATTGTGTGTTTGGGTTCCTGCCTGCCGTGTGCTACGTCTGTCTCTCTGTTACATATTTGGCTTGTCCCCGACTATCCCTGTCTGCTCGTGACCCTTGACCTTCGGCTCGTTCTTTCGTTATCCTTGTCTGCTTGTGGCCCTTGACCTTCAGCTTGTTATTCGGTTCTCTCATATCTTGTGCTGCTGCTTCCCCTCTTTTCCCCTTATCCTACGGGGCGTGAGCTAGGAAACTCCAGGGGCCGCGACCTGGTCCCAGCCTGCAGCATAACATCCTCACCACTAGAGGCCCTGGAGAAGACCTGCTGGGTCTTAGACTCCGCGCCCTGGGGAATCTTGGCTCTAGCTTCCGTTAGGATCCCGGTTGTGCTCCTCTGGTCCCGCTTTCCACAACCACCCAGTTTCCTATCCGCAGCAGTCAGCCATAGGGTTCACTACCTTGCGGTGCACTCCTGTCCCCCTACGGTGTGCATCTGTCACCTGGCCACAGGTGACCTTGACAGTTTGATCAGCCATGAACCCGGCTGACATCCCGTTACCCGTGGATGATCCGTTGCAGGGCATAGTTTGCAGACTTGAAACCCAGGAATCGAATCAGACTCAGGTGATGCGATTCCTCCAGGATCTGGCTTCTCGCTTTGAGCAGCTTCAGGCCTCCTTGGGAACCCAGAATCCGCAACCTCAAATACAACCAGCGGCTGCACCTATTGCACCAGTCGCAGCCACACACTCACTACAGCTGCCAGCTCCGTCCCGTTTCTCTGGGGACTCCAAGGCTTGCAGGGGGTTCCTTAGCCAATGCACAATTCATTTTGAGCTCCAGCCCCAAAACTTCCTGTCTGATCGGGCTAAGGTAGCCTATATCATTTCCCTCCTCTCTGGTGAAGCTTTAGCCTGGGCAGCCCCTCTGTGGGAACTGAATGATCCAGTGGTTTCTAGCCTGTCTGGCTTCTTGAAACTTTTTCGGAATATCTTCGAAGAACCGGCTCGTGTCTCTTCAGCGGCCAGCGCCCTTTTACGTCTCCGCCAAGAGTCTGCTTCTGTGGGACAGTATGCCCTTCATTTCCGCATACTGTCGGCTGAGTTGAGCTGGAACAATGAGGCCTTAGTCGCAACCTTTTTGCATGGCCTGTCTGATAGAGTGAAGGATGAATGAGCAGGAAGAACCATCCCCACTGATCTGGCCGGCGTTATCTCCTTGTGTAACCAGATCGATATTCGCTTTCAGGAGAGGACCTTAGAAAAGCAACGCCAGCACTCCTTGGTTCTTAGTCAGCCTGAGCCCCCCTCTCTTCGACCTGTAGAGCATCTCCTACCAGCTGAGGAACCCATGCAGCTGGGTCGGACCAGGCTATCCCCCGAGGAACGTGCTAGGCGCAGAACTCTTGGTCTGTGTCTTTACTGTGGGGGCAAAGGTCATTTTCGTGACACTTGCTCTCTTTGTCCAGAAAAACGTTCGGGTCCACTTCATCTGGAAAGTGGAGTATTGGACCCAGAAATATCACCTTCCCCTTCTCGTCTTCTGCTTTCTGTGTTCCTTCATGTTGGTGCTTCTTCTCATTCGGTCTCAGCATATCTGGATTCTGGAGCTGCTGGTAATTTTATGGACTGGGAAATCGCATCGTCCATGAGACTTACTCTTTTGCCCCTCACCACACCATTGGTGGTCTTGGCGATTGATGGTACTGTTCTCCCAGGGGGACCTATCCGCTTCCAGACCCTCCCTGTTAAGATGTCGGTAGGGACACTCCACCAGGAGTGGATATCCTTCCTTATCTTACCCAAGGCCTCAACGCCTTTAATTTTGGGTCTCCCATGGTTACAGCTCCATTCTCCTCATGTGGACTGGACTACTGAACAGATCCTGGCTTGGGGTCCCTCCTGTTCCTCGTCCTGCCTACCCAAGGTTGCCCCCTGTGAATCTGAGCCGGTCATTCATTCCAGGTTGCATAACCATTTACATTTCTCTGTCCCTAACCACCCTTGGACGCACAGCCAGGCTAGCTTGTCTACAAGTCCTGCAGTCGCTACGTCTTGCGATGCAATTCAGGTAGTCGCTACACCTGACTCAGCTATTCACTCTGCCTCTGTACTAGTTATGCCAGTCCAGCCCATGCCCAGTGAGCCTCCTACTTTTTCTTGTTCGGGACATTCTGCTTGTCCTTCAGCTATTCAGTTTGACTCCGGCGACATGTCACCTTCTAACCAACCTGACTTCAGGGTTCCACTGACATCTGCCCAGTCTGATGGTCCTGTGCAAGATGACCAGTTCCCCTTTAAGGGTCTAGGGGACCCTCCTCAGATTCCTGTTGATCCTCTCATGCCCTTGCTTATTCCTAGAGAGCCTTTGGTCCTCAATAGATCTTCTTGTCATCTCCCTACCTCGTTTTCGGTCTCTGAGGATAATCTTAAGTACGAGGTTAGACACGTTCTGGATTCTCGGCTCTGCAGAGGCATTCTTCAGTACCTTGTGCATTGGAGAGGTTTTGGTCCTGAGGAGGCGTCTTGGATCGCTGCATCTGATGTCGCTGCACCTCATCTGTTGAGAAGGTTTCATCAGAGATTTCCCTTTAAGCCTGGGCCCAGGCGGGGGAGGGCCCATAAGAGGGAGGGTACTGTCATGGATATGCAGTAGTGTTTGTCTGTCAGCTTACCTTCCTTCCCATGTGTTCATCTTAGAGGCCTGAGCCCATTCACCTGGCTTCCTTTATAATCTCCTCCCAGCCAGACTCCACCCCAGGCCCTATCACAGAACACTATATTAACATGTGCACTGCAAGCCTGCTTTGCTGATCAACGTGTTTGTTAGGCATTGTGTGTTTGGGTTCCTGCCTGCCGTGTGCTACGTCTGTCTCTCTGTTACATATTTGGCTTGTCCCCGACTATCCCTGTCTGCTCGTGACCCTTGACCTTCGGCTCGTTCTTTCGTTATCCTTGTCTGCTTGTGGCCCCTGACCTTCAGCTTGTTATTCGGTTCTCTCATATCTTGTGCTGCTGCTTCCCCTCTTTTCCCCTTATCCTACGGGGCGTGAGCTAGGAAACTCCAGGGGCCGCGACCTGGTCCCAGCCTGCAGCATAACATCCTCACCACTAGAGGCCCTGGAGAAGACCTGCTGGGTCTTAGACTCCGCGCCCTGGGGAATCTTGGCTCTAGCTTCCGTTAGGATCCCGGTTGTGCTCCTCTGGTCCCGCTTTCCACAACCACCCAGTTTCCTATCCGCAGCAGTCAGCCATAGGGTTCACTACCTTGCGGTGCACTCCTGTCCCCCTACGGTGTGCATCTGTCACCTGGCCACAGGTGACCTTGACACTCTAGTAAACCCTATATGCTTAAATTAATTTAAATGAAAAGAATTATATTACTTACAATGACAATGTTGTAATTTCCAAAAATTGGACTGGCCTCCAAAGATAGGGGGAGTACTATAAATCTTTGTGACCTAATAAAGCATGTTTAAACATACCTGTTAATTAACATATCCTCACTTGCTAAATTTCAATCATTGCTAATTATATGTTTCAGACCATCTTTTATTCCTATATTTGTTAATGTTTTACAGTTAGCAAAAGAACCAAATAGTTTGTCTCTTTTGTGTATATATATATATATATATATATATATATATATATATATATATATATATATAGCGGGGTCTTCAAAGTTAGTGGGATACACCTGGGGGTAGAGAGACCCAGGTGTGTAATTATGTCAGGGATTAGACCCCTTTTTGTTATTCGTGGAGGATTGGGTGGTGTAATATTCTCTTCGACCAGTGGGTGTCAGTGTACCTACAGGCTCGAGGTAGAATCACTACCACAGTGCTACCCTTTTTCTCCCTTCCTGGAGAACCCGCCGTGGTGTCGATGGGAGGAGATAAAAAGGGGGAGACGCCCTCGCCATGAGGTCTTTTGGGGGGGATCATCTCTTCACGCACCCAGGCACCTTAGGCCTGGGTGCGGGCGGTTCAAGGTTCCGGCCTAGGCGCCCTAGGCCTGGCCGGAATGAAGATGGAGTCCATCCCGGGCACCTTCAGCCTGGGGTGAGGTACTTTTAAGGAGGCCTGGGACCCGGTGACTCCGACTGGGTCCCGCGAGGGTGAAGTTGCTCCAGGGCGCCCCTTGCGAGGGGACCCGCATCTGAGGTGAGGAGGCTGGGGGGGTCACCCGTCCGAAGACCCGGTGCAGTGTCAACCCGGTGACGGATGGGCCTTCGGTAACTCCCTTGGAGGACATCTTCCCCTGATAGGGGCTACAGCGCAGCGGAGGAGCTTTCATCAAGACTCCTGCAACCCCTGGTCATAGCACAGGGAGTGTAGGGACTAGAAACCTGTACGAGTGCCTCGACCTGCTTTCCCCATCGTATCATGCCGTTGCATTGACTGTATGTGGAGATACGCAATAAACCTGAGTTTGGACTTTGATGGGTGTATGGACTCTGTTGATGGGAACAAAGGGAGATTCTGGCACGGAAGGACTGACCCTCGTAACCAGCACACATTTGGCCCGAGGAAAAGATTCGTACTGGCCTTCACCTCACCCACATCCATGGGGAGGACATGGGCCGTAGCGCACCTCACTCTGTCGCTTGACATACCCCTAGCTAAAGAGGACGGGGTGAGGCCGCTACATATATATATATATATATATATATATATATATATATATATATATATATATATTGTGACAGCAGGAAGGTAAAGTCACCTGGTTGCATCCAGGGGGGTAGATATATTTCGCCCAGATTCAGGCTTTACGCCGACTTATACAACTAGGTGGAGAGTTGTATAAGGCTAGTGGGCTCATGGATGACTCATACCTCTAGGGAGAGTGTGGGGCGTCGTACAGACAGGGAGTTGATGAGGCCAGCTGAAGCTTGTCAGCTCATTTAGGCCTCTATAAGAACTCCCAGATTCATTAGGTGTTAGGTCATGCCTGGAACCAGACCTGTGTGGACTGTCTAGGGAGAGTGAACCCCTGTGCGGTGAGACAAAGCCTGTGTGGCTATTTGCTTGGACATTTAAAACCAGGGACTTAGGGACTAGGACAGCACTAGGCTGATCCCAGTTGTTAGTTAGGAAACCTGTATGTTTAGTCAGAGGTCAAGTTGACCAGGATTTATTTTATTTATGTTTCTTTTGCTTTGCTGTGTTTTGTCACTGTAAATAGAAAATAAACCGCACCTTTTTGATTTTGAAAACCACAACCTCCGTTTGCTGGGCCTGTTTTTGTGTGGGGAGCCCATCCCGGGGGTCACACACACCCGCTGCCGAGCTAACCCCCTCACAGTTGGTGGAGAATGCAGGCAGTTTTTTTTTAAGCCAGCATGGAGGAGATACTGAAACAGCTGGCTCTAGCAAATGCCAATCAACAGCAGACAAATGCAGGTTTGCAAAGGAGCCTTGCAGCCCAGCAGCAAGCTCATCAACAGAGCCTTGCAGCCCAGCAGCAAGCTCACCAACAGAGTCTGGAAGCTCAGCAACAAGCCCAGCAGCAATCTGAGGCCCGCTTCATAGACCTGTTACAGAAGCAAGAGCAGAGACTACAACAAATGGAAGCAGTAATGCAGCAACGTCCGCAGACCAGTGAGGAAAGCCGTCCCACTAATACCGCGTCCTTTGGGGTGAGTCGCTTATTGACAAAAATGACTGGAGAGGATGATCCAGAGGTATTTTTGACCACATTTGAAAGGACCGCTGAAAGAGAAAAGTGGCCTGAGGAGCAGTGGGCTGGACTGGTGGCTCCTCTGTTAACTGGTGAATCGCAGAAAGCTTACTATGACCTAGAGCCTAACCAAGCAAAAGACTATGTGATGCTAAAAGCTGAAATTTTGGCAAGGCTGGGTGTCACCCAGGCTGTCCGGGCTCAGCGTGTGCATAACTGGACTTTCCAGCTTGGAAAACCCCCCAGGTCTCAAATGTATGATCTCATTCACCTGAGCAGAAAGTGGCTACAGCCAGAGACTTTGTCCGCACCAAAGATTGTGGAACGTGTTGTAATGGATCGGTTTTTGAGAGCTCTTCCTACTGCCATCCAAAAGTGGGTAAGCCATGGAGACCCAGAGACGGCCGATGGTCTTGTGGATCGTGTGGAGAAATACTTGGCTACAGAGAACCTGACGGCCTCTTCCAGAGACACTCGGACTTTCCACCCTAAGACCAGACCATCCCCAGGGGCGGATAAGAGGATTCCAAGGGGTGAGGGTGGAGAGAGTGAGAGGGTGGGAGCTCTACCCCAAGTTTGGCGAGAACAGCCTGGGAAATCAGCGGCTCAAGAGGCGGCAAGAAGGATCGTTTGCTACCGCTGCCGGCAAGCGGGACATATTGCAGCCAATTGCCCGGTTGTGGAGGAACCCATGCAGTGTGACTTTCTGACGGGCAGACGTCAGTCGCTGTGTGCGACAGACGCATGCACTGCCATTCGAGGAACTGAGAAACGTTTATGCAAAATGTGTGTTAATGGTAGAAATGTTGTGGTATTGCTGGATTCAGGTAGCCTTGTGACCCTGATAAAGGCTGAGTTAGTTAAAACAGAGGTCTCTGGGAATAGCAAGGTAGCTGTTATTTGTGTGCATGGGGACACCCGAGAGTATCCAGTGACTACAGTGTGTTTCGAGACCCCCAAAGGTACCCTCTCTCATCCAGTGGGCTTAGTATCTCAGTTACCGCATGACGCCATTGTGGGAAGGGATTTTCCGAAGTTCTGGGAACTGTGGGATGATCCTGAGCCCCCCACTGGTGCCCCTATGTACCAGGAATGTGATAGCCAGAACTCCCCTGAGAGTGGTGAGGACTCTCCGGAATTTCCCTTATCAGTATTGGCAGGGGAGACTCAAGAAACTGGAGAGGAGCCCACCTCCTCAGACGAAAACCTACCGTCTGTGGAGTTTTCTGATCTTGAGGTTCACAGGGAAAACTTTGCCACAGAACAGTTGAAAGACCCCGCCCTAATAAAGGCACGGGAAAACGTAGTGAAAATAGATGGCGAGTTAGTGAACCCAGATAATACCTGCACTTACCCATACTTCAGCGTAGAGAAGGACCTACTGTATCGGGTGGCAAAAAGGGCAGAAGAAACCGTTGAGCAGCTTGTGGTGCCCAAACCTTACAGGAAGTTGGTGTTGGAGTTGGCCCATGGGCACATTCTTGGAGGTCATCTGGGGACAGAGAAAACCCGAGAGAGGGTATTACAGAGATTCTATTGGCCGGGGGTGATGAAGGACATAGAAAATTATTGTTCCTCCTGCCCTGTGTGTCAGAGGTCGGCCCCGATGCCACATTTCCGTAGCCCGCTGGTCCCTCTACCCATCATTGAGGTCCCGTTTGAGAGGATCGCCATGGATTTGGTAGGGCCTATAATCAAGTCCGCTAGGGGGCACCAGTACATATTAGTTATAATGGACTATGCCACCCGTTATCCAGAAGCGATCCCTCTCCGAAATACCTCGGCCAAAACCATAGCCAAAGAGCTATCTCTTGTGTTTAGCCGGGTGGGTATTTGTAAAGAACTGCTTACGGACCAAGGTACACCCTTTATGTCCCGGGTTATGAAGGAGCTGTGTAAATTGTTCAAAGTGACGCAATTACGTACATCTGTGTATCACCCCCAAACCGATGGGCTGGTTGAAAGATTCAACAAAACCCTAAAACAAATGTTGAAGAAAGTGGTGGATAGAGATGGAAAGGATTGGGACTGTCTACTTCCTTATCTGATGTTTGCTATTAGGGAGGTGCCCCAATCCTCTACGGGATTCTCCCCCTTTGAGTTACTGTATGGGAGACACCCAAGAGGGCTGTTGGATATTGCCAAGGAAACTTGGGAAAGTGAGAGTTCTCCCCACAGGAGTGTGATTGAGCATGTCGCCCTGATGCAAGACCGAATTGCACAGGTAATGCCCATCGTGAAGGAACATTTGGCCCAAGCGCAGTTAGCACAGCAGAGAGTGTACAACCGTGGAGCCAAGACCCGTACCTTTTCCCCGGGGGATAGGATACTGGTACTTGTCCCTACGGTTGAAAGTAAATTCCTTGCCAAATGGCAAGGCCCCTATGAGATAATGGAAAAAGTGAGCGAAGTGAATTACAAGGTCAGACAACCAGGAAGGCGAAAGCCCGAACAGATCTATCACGTTAATCTGTTGAAAGCCTGGAGGGATAGAGAGTCCCTAGTCGCAGACACTTGGTCACCAGCTCAAACTGGTTGCGTGATTCCTGAGGTTGGAATAGCAGCCACCTTGTCACAACCCCAACAACAGGAGGTTAAGGAGTTTGTGCTTCGCAACAAGGAGGTATTCTCTGAGCTGCCGGGACAAACATCTGGGGTAGAGCATGACATCATTACCCCGCCCGGTGAAAGGGTGAAGTTAAAACCCTATCGGATCCCAGAGGCCCGACGGGAGGCAATACGGGAGGAAGTACAGAAAATGCTGAACTTAGGGGTGATAGAGGAGTCCCAAAGTGATTGGTCTAGTCCCATTGTGTTGGTGCCTAAACCGGATGGGAGCTGGCGATTTTGTAACGATTTTCGTCAGTTGAACAAAGTTACAAAATTTGACACCTACCCCATGCCACGTATAGATGAGTTGATCGACCGGCTGGGAACAGCCCGATACATGACGACTCTTGACCTCACAAAAGGGTATTGGCAAATCCCCCTGGCCAAGTCGGCCAAAGAGAAAACCGCATTTGTAACCCCAGACGGGGCGTTCCAATATAAAAGAATGCCGTTCGGGTTACAGAATGCGCCGGCCACATTCCAGCGGAAAATGGACCAGATGCTGAGGCCCCATCGGAAGTATGCTGCGGCTTACCTGGATGACGTAATTGTCCATAGCACAGATTGGGCCTCACATCTGCCAAAAGTGCAAGCAGTCCTGGACTCTGTTCGGGAAGCGGGGTTTACGGCTAACCCCAAGAAGTGTACCATTGGGCAGGAGGAGGCCAAATATCTTGGGTACACCATTGGGAGGGGAGTAATAAAACCCCAACTCAACAAAGTCGAGGCCATCCAGAGTTGGCCACGTCCCAACAGCAAGAAGCAGGTACGAGCCTTTCTGGGAATCGCTGGGTATTATCGGCGATTCATTCCCCACTTTGCTTCTAAGGCTGTGCCCCTAACCAACCTGACGAAGGGGAAAGGGTCGGTCATGATTAAATGGACCCCCGAGGCTGAGGCAGCATTCCAATTCTTGAAACAAGCCTTATGTAGCCAGCCAGTGTTGTACTCACCCGACTTCTCTAAAGACTTTGTCGTACAAAGTGATGCGTCAGATGTGGGGTTAGGAGCAGTATTGTCCCAGGTCTGGAACGGGGAAGAGCACCCAGTCATTTACCTCAGCAGGAAGTTGAAGTCCCATGAGGTAAATTACGCCACCGTTGAAAAGGAGTGTTTAGCGGTGAAGTGGGCTCTAGATTCCCTTCGGTACTACCTGCTAGGTAGGCACTTTGACATGGTTACGGATCACGCTCCGTTAAAGTGGATGGCTCAAAACAAGGAAACAAATAGAAGAGTGAATAGGTGGTTCCTGGCCCTCCAGGAATTCAACTTCACAGTAAAGCATCGCCCTGGCGTTCAAATGGGGAATGTGGATGCTTTGTCTCGAGTACATGAATGCCTGATTGCTGGTGTTCCAACCCCGAGGTTAAAACAAGAGGGGGGGTATGTGACAGCAGGAAGGTAAAGTCACCTGGTTGCATCCAGGGGGGTAGATATATTTCGCCCAGATTCAGGCTTTACGCCGACTTATACAACTAGGTGGAGAGTTGTATAAGGCTAGTGGGCTCATGGATGACTCATACCTCTAGGGAGAGTGTGGGGCGTCGTACAGACAGGGAGTTGATGAGGCCAGCTGAAGCTTGTCAGCTCATTTAGGCCTCTATAAGAACTCCCAGATTCATTAGGTGTTAGGTCATGCCTGGAACCAGACCTGTGTGGACTGTCTAGGGAGAGTGAACCCCTGTGCGGTGAGACAAAGCCTGTGTGGCTATTTGCTTGGACATTTAAAACCAGGGACTTAGGGACTAGGACAGCACTAGGCTGATCCCAGTTGTTAGTTAGGAAACATGTATGTTTAGTCAGAGGTCAAGTTGACCAGGATTTATTTTATTTATGTTTCTTTTGCTTTGCTGTGTTTTGTCACTGTAAATAGAAAATAAACCGCACCTTTTTGATTTTGAAAACCACAACCTCCGTTTGCTGGGCCTGTTTTTGTCTGGGGAGCCCATCCCGGGGGTCACACACACCCGCTGCCGAGCTAACCCCCTCACAATATATATATATATATATATATATTATCCATGTATAATAGAATTAACACACGTACTAAAGCTAACCGTTTCTATGTAACCTGCAGTACATATCTTTGTCCATTAGATGTCTCTCCTCTCATAGTATTTCCCGTAGCTGTATAAGATATGTTCATAGTCACCTATTGTTATGGTGAGTGTTGTGTGCTTCTATTGGGAGAGAGAGGGAGAGCACTATTCCCCTGGGTGTAACTTTCCTTTACATTTGGATGCATTTACCTGCACTGAGCACTTTAGTTAAGGACTGCATAATATGGACTTTTTGCACAATTGCTTATTGTTCATTTGATTTCTTTACATATATTTGTTTGCACTGAGCACTTTAATTAGGATGAGATATTTTGGGTTTTATTTTTATTAGACATTTAAAAGAGCGCTGTCTATTTTTACTTTACATCTTTGGCTTAATTAATTAAGCTGAAAGTCGCACAGCTCCTTCCTGTGGATTTATATACTGTATATTTTTGTATATATGTCTTCTGATCAGATGGGCATATAAATTCATTACACGTTTTGATATCACAACTTTTAATAAAATCTTTCTCCGGTGTAGATTTTTTTATTTAAGTTAATTTCAAAAATTGAGTGCATAATATAGCCACATAAAATATTAAAGGGGTTCTAAAGGCAGAAGGTTTTTTTTTATCTTAATGCATTCTATGCATTAAGATTAAAAAAACCTTCTGTGTGTAGCAGCCCCCCTAATACTTACCCGAACCCCATCTTGATCCAGAGATGCTGCACGAGAGCCTCGGCTGTCCTGGACTCTCCCTCTTGATTGGCTGAGACACAGCAACAGGTATCATTGGCTCCCGCTGCTGTCAGTCAGTGAGCCAATGAGGAGAGAGAGGGTGCACTCAACAGAAAGAAGGGTTTAGGAGCTCCGGCAAGGGACCTGAGAAGAGGAGGATCTGGGCTGCTCTGTGCAAAACCACTACACAGAGCAGGTAAGTATGACATGTTTTTCAATTTTTAAACAAACAAAAAAAAAGACTTTAAAGCGGAGTTCCAGCCTGTGTTAAAAAACAAAAAAGGTCAGCAGCTACAAATACTGTAGCTTCTTACTTTTAAAGCGGTTGTATACCTCGCTTTCACATTTTTACCTACAGGTAAGCCTATAATAAGATCATTCTTACTAGGGATGAGCCGAACACCCCCCAGTTCGGTTCGCACCAGAACCTGCGAACGGACCAAAAGTTTGTGCGAACGTTAGAACCCTATTAAATACAATGGACGCGAACGTTCGAAATCTAAAGTGCTAATTATAACGGCTAAATATGCATGTTATTGTCCTAAAAAGGGTTTGGGGACCCGGGTTCTACCCCAGGGGACATGTATCAATGCAAAAAGAAGTTTTAAAAACGGTCATTTTAACCACTTAACGACCGCCCACTGTAAATATACGTCGGCAGAATGGCACTGACAGGCAGAATCACGTATATGTACGTGACTGCCTTTGTATAGTTGGGGGGTCCGATCGGACCCCCCTTCTTTACAGTGAGCGGCCGTTATTCCTTTGGGAGCGATCAGGGATGAGGGGACAGCCGTCCGATTCCGGCCACCCCCTCTCGATCGCTCCCAGCGAATCAAATCATTCCCCTGCCTGTGTAATGTAAACACAGGCAGAGGAAGTGATGTCATCTCTCCTGCGGCGCTCACATATACCGAGCGCCGTACAGGAGAAGATGCAGGTTAGTGCACAAAACACTACACTGACACCAGGACACATACACATAAATCGCCACCCCAGATCACCCCCCAGATCACCCCCCAGCCCCCAGTCACAGTGTCACTGATTGCAGTGACCATTTTTTTACTGATCACTGCAATCAGTGACATTTGTGACTGTAAAAGTGTCACTAAAGTTAGTTTTAGGTCCAGTGTAGCCCCCTAACCCCCCTAATAAAGGTTTAACCCCCTGATCGCCCCCCAGGTAACCCTTTCACCCCCTATCACCACTGTCGCTAAGCGATCGTTTTTCTGATCGCTGTCTTAGCGTCGGTGATGCCGATCGGTAGCCAGTAATTTTTTTTAGGTTCGCCGCAGGTTTTTATAGCGTCGGGTACCCCCATATATTACCTAATAAAGGTTTAACCCCCTTGATCGCCCCCCAGGTAACCCTTTCACCCCCTATCACCACTGTCGCTAAGCGATCGTTTTTCTGTTTGCTGTCTTAGTGTTGGTGATGCCGATTGGTAGCCAGTAATTTTTTTTAGGTTCGCCGCAGGTTTTTATAGCGTCAGGTACCCCCATATATTATCTAATAAAGGTTTAACCCCCTTGATCGCCCCCTAGGTAACCCTTTCACCCCCTATCACCACTGTCGCTAAGCGATCGTTTTTCTGATCGCTGTCTTAGCGTTGGTGATGCCGATAGGTAGCCAGTAATTTTTTTTTAGGTTCGCCGTCAGGTTTTTATAGCGTCAGGTACCCCCATATATTACCTAATAAAGGTTTTAACTCTCTAATTGCCCCTAGTTAACCTTTTCACCAGTAATCACCATATAAGTGTTACGGGTGACGCTGGTTAGTTAGTTTGCTTTTTATAGTGTCAGGGCACCCGCCGTATATAACCCAATAAAGGTTTAACCCCCTGATCGCCCGGCGGGTGATATCAATTAGGTTTTAGCATCAGAGAGGGTCTGTGTCACACCCCAGGCAGCGTCAGGTTAGTGCCAGTAACGCTAACACCCACGCGTGAAGCATACACCTCCCTTTGTGGTATAGTATCTGAACAGATCAATATCTGATCTGATCAGATCTATACTAGCGTCCCCAGCAGTTTAGGGTTCCCAAAAACGCAGTGTTAGCGGGATCAGCCCAGATACCTGCTAGCACCTGCGTTTTGCCCCTCCGTCCAGCCCAGGCCACCCAAGTGCAGTATCGATCGATCACTGTCACTTGCAAAACACAACACACATAACTGCAGCGTTCGCAGAGACAGGCCTGATCCCTGCGACTCCAGTGCTGTACGAGGTGATTTCACCACCACAGTTAAAAAAAAAAAAGCATATATGCCGAAGCATTGGGGCAGCAGGGGCGGAGGAGCGGAGGAACAATTCTGCTCCTAATGCCGCGTACATACGGTCGAAATTCCGACGGAGGCTTGCCTGTGGAAAAGTCTGACCATGTGTACGCGGCATAACTTTTGCGGGAGGATGCCCCCATGCTTCGGCATATATAAATGGTGCATGTATGCCCATCATTAGAAGTGGGTGGATGAAGGGCGGTATTCTAATGGTGGGCATACCCACTGATCAATCTCTTTTTTCGTTCAGCCAACAGGCTGCATGAAAAAAAAAGATTACAATACATGTCCAACAAGGACCAGCAACGTACTGGTATGTTGCTGGACTTTGAATGTTTATACCAGAATGATGCCTGCGGGTTTAGGTATCATCTTGGTATCATTCTTTTCAGCCAGCGGCCGGCTTTCATGTAAAAGCAATCCTAGTGGCTAATTAGCCTCTGGACTGCTTTTACAAGCAGTGGGAGGGAATGTCCCCCCCCCCCCGGATATAAAAAGCGCCACTGGGAAATTGGGAAAGCATTTTATCACACCGATCTTGGTGTGGTCAGATGCTTTGAGGGCAGAGGAAAGATCTAGGGTCCAATAGACCCCAGTTTTTTCAAAAAAAGAGTACCTGTCACTACCTATTGCTATCATAGGGGATATTTACATTCCTTGAGATAACAATAAAAATGATAAAAAAAATAAAAATATGGAAGCAACAGTTTAAAAAATAAAATAAAAAAGCAAAATTAATAATAAAAAAAAAAAAAAAAGCACCCCTGTCCTGCCCTGCTCTTGCCCAATGGCGAACGCAAACGTCGGTCTGGCGTCATATGTAAACAGCAATTGCACCATGCATGTGAGGTATCACCGCGAAGTTCAGATCAAGGGCAGTAATTTTAGCAGTAGACCTCCTCTGTAAATCTAACGTGGTAACCTGTAAAGGCTTTTAAAAATGTATGTAGTTTGTCGCCAATACGCGTTTGTGCAAAATTTTAAAGCTTGTCGTGTTTGGTATCTATGTACTCGGCCTAAGATCATCTTTTTTATTTCATCAAACATTTGGGCAATATAGTGTGTTTTAGTGCATTAAAATGAAAAAAAGTGTATTTTTTCCCAAAAAATGCGTTTGAAAAATCGCTGCGCAAATACTGTGTAGAAAAAAAAATGCAACACCCACCATTTTAATCTGTAGGGCCTTTGCTTTAAAAATATATATAATGTTTGGGGGTTCAACATAATTTTCTTGCAAAAAAAAAATATGCTTTCATGTAAACAAAAAGTGTCAAAAAGGGCTTTGTCTTCAAGTGGTTAGAAGAGTGGATGTAAGCTTCCTAATGTTGTGTATAAAATGCCAGAACAGTTTAAAACCCCCCCAAATGACCCCATTTTGGAAAGTAGACACCCCAAGCTATATACTGAGAGGCATGTCGAGTCCATGGAATATTTTATATGTTGACACAAGTTGCGGAAAAAAGACAATTTATTATTTATTTATTTTTTTTTGCACAAAGTTGTCACTAAATGATATATTGCTCAAACATGTCATGGGCATATGTGGAATTACATCCCAAAATACATTCTGTTGCTTCTCCTGAGTACGGGGATACCACATGTGTGAGACTTTTTGGGAGCCTAGCCGCGTACGGGACCCCAAAACCAAGCACCGCCTTCAGGCTTTCTAAGGGTGTAAATTTTTGATTTCACTTCTCACTGCCTATCACAGTTTCGGAGGCCATGGAATGCCCAGATGGCACAACCCCCCCCCCCAAATGACCCCATTTTGGAAAGTAGACACCCCAAGCTATTTGCTGAGAGGTATGGTGAGTATTTTGCAGATCTCGCTTTTTGTCACAAAGTTTTGAAAATTGAAAAAAATATATATATTGTGACAGCAGGAAGGTAAAGTCACCTGGTTGCATCCAGGGGGGTAGATATATTTCTCCCAGATTCAGGCTTTATGCTGACTTATACAACTAGGGTGGAGAGTTGTATAAGCCCAGCTGAGGCTAGTAGGCTCATGGATGACTCATACCTCTAGGGAGAGTGTGGGGCGTCGTACAGACAGGGAGTTGATGAGGCCAGCTGAAGCTTGTCAGCTCATTTAGGCCTCTATAAGAACTCCCAGATTCATTAGGTGTTAGCTCATGCCTGGAACCAGACCTGTGTGGACTGTCTAGGGAGAGTGAACCCCTGTGCGGTGAGGCAAAGCCTGTGTGGCTATTTGTTTGGACTTTTACTAAACCAGGGACTTAGGGACTAGGACAGCACTAGGCTGATCCCAGTTGTTAGTTAGGAAACCTGTATGTTTAGTCAGAGGTCAACTTGACCAGGATTTATTTTGGTTATGTTTCTTTTGCTTTGCTGTGTTTTGTCACTGTAAATAGAAAATAAACCGCACCTTTTTTGATTTTGAAAACCACAACCTCCGTTTGCTGGGCCTGTTTTGTGTGGGGAGCCCATCCCGGGGGTCACACACACCCGCTGCCGAGCTAACCCCCTCACAGTTGGTGGAGAACCAGTGGCAGTTTTTTTAAGCCAGCATGGAGGAGATACTGAAGCAGCTGGCTCTAGCAAATGCCAATCAACAGCAGACAAATGCAGGTTTGCAAAAGAGCCTTGCAGCTCAACAACAGAACTTCGCAGCCCAGCAGCAAGCTCATCAACAGAGCCTTGCAGCTCAGCAACAAGCCCAGCAGCAATCTGAGGCCCGCTTCATAGACCTGTTACAGAAGCAAGAGCAGAGACTACAACAAATGGAAGCAGTAATGCAGCAACGTCCGCAGACCAGTGAGGAAAGCCGTCCCACTAATACCGCGTCCTTTGGGGTGAGTCGTTTATTGACAAAAATGACTGGAGAGGATGATCCAGAGGTATTTTTGACCACATTTGAAAGGACTGCTGAAAGAGAAAAGTGGCCTGAGGAGCAGTGGGCTGGACTGGTGGCTCCTCTGTTAACTGGTGAATCGCAGAAGGCTTACTATGACCTAGAGCCTGACCAAGCAAAAGACTATGTGATGCTAAAAGCTGAAATATTGGCAAGGCTGGGTGTCACCCAGGCTGTCCGGGCTCAGCGTGTGCATAACTGGACTTTCCAGCTTGGAAAACCCCCCAGGTCTCAAATGTATGATCTCATTCACCTAAGCAGAAAGTGGCTACAGCCAGAGACTTTGTCCACACCAAAGATTGTGGAACGTGTTGTAATGGATCGGTTTTTGAGAGCTCTTCCTACTGCCATCCAAAAGTGGGTAAGCCATGGAGACCCAGAGACGGCCGATGGTCTTGTGGATCGTGTGGAGAAATACTTGGCTACAGAGAACCTGACGGCCTCTTCCAGAGACACTCGGACTTTCCACCCTAAGACCAGACCATCCCCAGGGGCGGATAAGAGGATTCCAAGGGGTGAGGGTGGAGAGAGTGAGAGGGTGGGAGCTCTACCCCAAGTTTGGCGAGAACAGCCTGGGAAATCAGCGGCTCAAGAGGCGGCAAGAAGGATCGTTTGCTACCGCTGCCGGCAAGCGGGACATATTGCAGCCAATTGCCCGGTTGTGGAGGAACCCATGCAGTGTGACTTTCTGATGGGCAGACGTCAGTCGCTGTGTGCGACAGTCGCATGCACTGCCATTCGAGGAACTGAGAAACATTTATGCAAAATGTGTGTTAATGGTAGAAATGTTGTGGTATTGCTGGATTCAGGTAGCCTTGTGACCCTGATAAAGGCTGAGTTAGTTAAAACAGAGGTCTCTGGGAATAGCAAGGTAGCTGTTATTTGTGTGCATGGGGACACCCGAGAGTATCCAGTGACTACAGTGTGTTTCAAGACCCCCAAAGGTACCCTCTCTCATCCAGTGGGCTTAGTATCTCAGTTACCGCATGACGCCATTGTGGGAAGGGATTTTCCGAAGTTCTGGGAACTGTGGGATGATCCTGAGCCCCCCACTGGTGCCCCTATGTACCAGGAATGGGATAGCCAGAACTCCCCTGAGAGTGGTGAGGACTCTCCGGAATTTCCCTTATCAGTATTGGCAGGGGAGACTCAAGAAACTGGAGAGGAGCCCACCTCCTCAGACGAAAACCTACCGTCTGTGGAGTTTTCTGATCTTGAGGTTCACAGGGAAAACTTTGCCACAGAACAGTTGAAAGACCCCGCCCTAATAAAGGCACGGGAAAACGTAGTGAAAATAGATGGCGAGTTAGTGAACCCAGATAATACCTGCACTTACCCATACTTCAGCGTAGAGAAGGACCTACTGTATCGGGTGGCAAAAAGGGCAGAAGAAACCGTTGAGCAGCTTGTGGTGCCCAAACCTTACAGGAAGTTGGTGTTGGAGTTGGCCCATGGGCACATTCTTGGAGGTCATCTGGGGACAGAGAAAACCCGAGAGAGGGTATTACAGAGATTCTATTGGCCGGGGGTGATGAAGGACATAGAAAATTATTGTTCCTCCTGCCCTGTGTGTCAGAGGTCGGCCCCGATGCCACATTTCCGTAGCCCGCTGGTCCCTCTACCCATCATTGAGGTCCCGTTTGAGAGGATCGCCATGGATTTGGTAGGTCCTATAATCAAGTCCGCTAGGGGGCACCAGTACATATTAGTTATAATGGACTATGCCACCCGTTATCCAGAAGCGATCCCTCTCCGAAATACCTCGGCCAAAACCATAGCCAAAGAGCTATCTCTTGTGTTTAGCCGGGTGGGTATTTGTAGAGAACTGCTTACGGACCAAGGTACACCCTTTATGTCCCGGGTTATGAAGGAGCTGTGTAAATTGTTCAAAGTGACGCAATTACGTACATCTGTGTATCACCCCCAAACCGATGGGCTGGTTGAAAGATTCAACAAAACCCTAAAGCAAATGTTGAAGAAAGTGGTGGATAGAGATGGAAAGGATTGGGACTGTCTACTTCCTTATCTGATGTTTGCTATTAGGGAGGTGCCCCAATCCTCTACGGGATTCTCCCCCTTTGAGTTACTGTATGGGAGACACCCAAGAGGGCTGTTGGATATTGCCAAGGAAACTTGGGAAAGTGAGAGTTCTCCCCACAGGAGTGTGATTGAGCATGTCGCCCTGATGCAAGACCGAATTGCACAGGTAATGCCCATCGTGAAGGAACATTTGGCCCAAGCGCAGTTAGCACAGCAGAGAGTGTACAACCGTGGAGCCAAGACCCGTACCTTTTCCCCGGGGGATAGGATACTGGTACTTGTCCCTACGGTTGAAAGTAAATTCCTTGCCAAATGGCAAGGCCCCTACGAGATAATGGAAAAAGTGAGCGAAGTGAATTACAAGGTCAGACAACCAGGAAGGCGAAAGCCCGAACAGATCTATCACGTTAATCTGTTGAAAGCCTGGAGGGATAGAGAGTCCCTAGTCGCAGACACTTGGTCACCAGCTCAAACTGGTTGCGTGATTCCTGAGGTTGGAATAGCAGCCACCTTGTCACAACCCCAACAACAGGAGGTTAAGGAGTTTGTGCTTCGCAACAAGGAGGTATTCTCTGAGCTGCCGGGACAAACATCTGGGGTAGAGCATGACATCATTACCCCGCCCGGTGAAAGGGTGAAGTTAAAACCCTATCGGATCCCAGAGGCCCGACGGGAGGCAATACGGGAGGAAGTACAGAAAATGCTGAACTTAGGGGTGATAGAGGAGTCCCAAAGTGATTGGTCTAGTCCCATTGTGTTGGTGCCTAAACCGGATGGGAGCTGGCGATTTTGTAACGATTTTCGTCAGTTGAACAAAGTTACAAAATTTGACACCTACCCCATGCCACGTATAGATGAGTTGATCGACCGGCTGGGAACAGCCCGATACATGACGACTCTTGACCTCACAAAAGGGTATTGGCAAATCCCCCTGGCCAAATTGGCCAAAGAGAAAACCGCATTTGTAACCCCAGACGGGGCGTTCCAATATAAAAGAATGCCGTTCGGGTTACAGAATGCGCCGGCCACGTTCCAGCGGAAAATGGACCAGATGCTGAGGCCCCATCGGAAGTATGCTGCGGCTTACCTGGATGACGTAATTGTCCATAGCACAGATTGGGCCTCACATCTGCCAAAAGTGCAAGCAGTCCTGGACTCTGTTCGGGAAGCGGGGTTTACGGCTAACCCCAAGAAGTGTACCATTGGGCAGGAGGAGGCCAAATATCTTGGGTACACCATTGGGAGGGGAGTAATAAAACCCCAACTCAACAAAGTCGAGGCCATCCAGAGTTGGCCACGTCCCAACAGCAAGAAGCAGGTACGAGCCTTTCTGGGAATCGCTGGGTATTATCGGCGATTCATTCCCCACTTTGCCTCTAAGGCTGTGCCCCTAACCAACCTAACGAAGGGGAAAGGGTCGGTCATGATTAAATGGACCCCCGAGGCTGAGGCAGCATTCCAATTCTTGAAACAAGCCTTATGTAGCCAGCCAGTGTTGTACTCACCCGACTTCTCTAAAGACTTTGTCGTACAAAGTGATGCGTCAGATGTGGGGTTAGGAGCAGTATTGTCCCAGGTCTGGAACGGGGAAGAGCACCCAGTCATTTACCTCAGCAGGAAGTTGAAGTCCCATGAGGTAAATTACGCCACCGTTGAAAAGGAGTGTTTAGCGGTGAAGTGGGCTCTAGATTCCCTTCGGTACTACCTGCTAGGTAGGCACTTTGACATGGTTACGGATCACGCTCCGTTAAAGTGGATGGCTCAAAACAAGGAAACAAATAGAAGAGTGAATAGGTGGTTCCTGGCCCTCCAGGAATTCAACTTCACAGTAAAGCATCGCCCTGGCGTTCAAATGGGGAATGTGGATGCTTTGTCTCGAGTACATGAATGCCTGATTGCTGGTGTTCCAACCCCGAGGTTAAAACAAGAGGGGGGGGTATGTGACAGCAGGAAGGTAAAGTCACCTGGTTGCATCCAGGGGGGTAGATATATTTCTCCCAGATTCAGGCTTTATGCTGACTTATACAACTAGGGTGGAGAGTTGTATAAGCCCAGCTGAGGCTAGTAGGCTCATGGATGACTCATACCTCTAGGGAGAGTGTGGGGCGTCGTACAGACAGGGAGTTGATGAGGCCAGCTGAAGCTTGTCAGCTCATTTAGGCCTCTATAAGAACTCCCAGATTCATTAGGTGTTAGCTCATGCCTGGAACCAGACCTGTGTGGACTGTCTAGGGAGAGTGAACCCCTGTGCGGTGAGGCAAAGCCTGTGTGGCTATTTGTTTGGACTTTTACTAAACCAGGGACTTAGGGACTAGGACAGCACTAGGCTGATCCCAGTTGTTAGTTAGGAAACCTGTATGTTTAGTCAGAGGTCAACTTGACCAGGATTTATTTTGGTTATGTTTCTTTTGCTTTGCTGTGTTTTGTCACTGTAAATAGAAAATAAACCGCACCTTTTTTGATTTTGAAAACCACAACCTCCGTTTGCTGGGCCTGTTTTGTGTGGGGAGCCCATCCCGGGGGTCAAACACACCCGCTGCCGAGCTAACCCCCTCACAATATATATATATATATTTTCTTTCTTCATTTTCAAAAACAAATGAGAGCTGTAAAATACTCACCATGCCTCTCAGCAAATAGCTTGGGGTGTCTACTTTCCAAAATGTGGTCATTTAGGGGGGTTTTGTGCTATTTTGGCATTTTATGGCCTTCGAAACTGTGATAGGTAGTGAGGAGTGAAATCAAAAATTTGCGCCCTTAGAAATCCTGAAGGCGGTGCTTGGTTTTCGGGGGCCCGTACGCGGCTAGGCTCCCAAAAAGTCCCACACATGTGGTATCCCCGTACTCAGGAGAAGCAGCAAAATGTATTTTGGGGTGCAATTCCACATATAACCATGGCATGTGTGAGCAATATATCATTTAGTGACAACTTTTTGTAATTTTTTTTTTTTTTGTCATTATTCAATCACTTGGGACAAAAAAAAAAATATTCAATGGGCTCAACAGGCCTCTCAGCAATTTCCTTGGGGTGTCTACTTTCTAAAATGGGGTCATTTGGGGGGGTTTTGTGCTATTTTGGCATTTTATGGCCTTCGAAACTGTGATAGGTAGTGAGGAGTGAAATCAAAAATTTGCGCCCTTAGAAATCCTGAAGGCGGTGCTTGGTTTTCGGGGGCCCGTACGCGGCTAGGCTCCCAAAAAGTCCCACACATGTGGTATCCCTGTACTCAGGAGAAGCAGCAAAATGTATTTTGGGGTGCAATTCCACATATAACCATGGCATGTGTGAGCAATATATCATTTAGTGACAACTTTTTGTAATTTTTTTTTTTAGTCATTATTCAATCACTTGAGACAAAAAAAAAATATTCAATGGGCTCAACATGCCTCTCAGCAATTTCCTTGGGGTGTCTTCTTTCCAAAATGGGGTCATTTGGGGGGGTTTTGTACTGCCCTGCCATTTTAGCACCTCAAGAAATGAGATAGGCAGTCATAAATTAAAAGCTGTGTAAATTCCAGAAAATGTACCCTAGTTTGTAGACGCTATAACTTTTGCGTAAACCAATAAATATACGCTTATTGACATTTTTTTTACTAAAGACATGTGGCTGAATACATTTTGGCCTAAATGTATGACTAAAATTGAGTTTATTCGATTTTTCTTATAACAAAAAGTAGAAAATATAATTTTTTTTCAAAATTTTTGGTCTTTTTCCGTTTATATCGCAAAAAATAAAAATCGCAGAGGCAATCAAATACCATTAAAAGAAAGCTCTATTTGTGGGAAGAAAAGGACGCAAATTTCGTTTCGGTACAACATTGCATGTCCGCACAATTTACAGTTAAAGCAGCGCAGTGCAAAATTCTGAAAACAGCTCTAGTCCTTTAGCTACAAAATGGTCCGGGGCTTAAGTGGTTAATGATGCATAAAGTGAAAAAAAAAAAGTGAAATATTCCTTTAAATATTGTACCTGGGGGTGTCTAAAGTATGCCTGTGAAGTGGCATGTGTTTCCCGTGTTTAGAACTGTCCCTGCACAAAATGACATTTCTAATGGAAAAAAAGCCATTTAAAACTGCTTGCGACTTTAATGTCATGTCTTGACCTGGCAATATGGATGAAAATCTTTGAGAAAAATGGCATGGCAACCCCTCACAGATACTGTACTTGGAGCACAGCAATGAGCCCTGTTGCAAAGTATTGCATCAAACATTTTAATTACACGCCCCTGTTAAACAGGGGCTGAAAAATTGGGCCTTAGGCACTGGTGCTGGTGCCACGACACTGCAACCTCTCCCAGATACTCTAGTTGGAGTGCAGGAATGAGCCCTGCTGCAAAGCATTGCATAAAATTTTTTATTTACATGCCCCTGTTAAACAGGGGCTGAAAAATTGGGCCTTAGCCACTGGTGGCGACACCCAGAAACAAAAATGGTCTTCCAAGCTATCATCAGGAATTGGATCATTGAGGAGGAGGAGGATAGTCAGTCAACATAACAGGACAGTCACTCGGCATCAGCATAGGCAGTCTTGAAGGAATGTGACATTTCAAAATAAATTATTCTGTTATATCAGCTTCAGGTGCTTGGTAGCTGGTGGTGATCCAAGACTGGTTCATCTTTATGAAGGTCAGTCGATCAACCAAGTCGGTGGACAGGCGCACCCTGTGATCCGTGACAAAGCCTCCAGCAGCACTGAATGTGCGTTCCGAAAAAACGCTGGATGCAGGACAGGCCAGTAGCTCAATTGCATACTGTGCAAGCTCTGGCCAGTGATCCATCCTCAAGATCCAGTAAGCCAGAGGATTTTCGGTGGGAAAGGTGTCCAAGTCTGACCTTGCCCCTAGGTATTCCTGCACCATGTATATCAGACGCTGGCAATGGTTGCTGGAACCGATCATACCTTTTGGGGCTGCGGACTAAAAAATTGTCTGAACGCATCGGTCAGACGGCCACCTTCCCCACCGCTCCTTCTTTGACTGACCAAAGCCTCAGCAACTGGTTGTCCAGGACCAGGAGTTTGTAACCTCCCAGTCTCTGGGAACGCGTTGCACAGACCTTTCTGCAAGGCCTCCCGGAGATGTCTCATCCTCTGCTCCCTCTGCGACGGTAAGATAAGGTCCGCAACCTTACCCTTGTACCGTGGATCAAGGAGAGTGGCCAGCCAGTAATGGTCCCTCTCCTTGATCCGAAGAATACGAGGATCCTTCCGCAGACTTTGCAGGATCAGGGAAGCCATGCAACGTAGGTTAGCTGAGGCATTCGGTCCGAAGTCCTCTGGGTCACTAAGGACGACATGATCCGCAGCCACCTCCTCCCAGCCACGTACAAGTCCACGGGTTTCTTGGGACTGTAAATCATCCCTAAAAGACTGCTGCTGTTGATGCCGAGTGCCAGGCTCCACCTCCATGCTGACACAATCCTCCTCCTCCTCCTCCTCCTCGTCCTCTTCCTGTGCGATGGGTGGGATAGAAGGAACACTGTCTGGGTAAAGGGGGCCTTGAGAGGCAAGGAAGTCCTCCTCTTCCTGCCTCTGTTCTGCCTCAAGTGCCCTGTCCATTATTCCACGCAGCGTATGCTCCAACAGGTGGACAAGAGGTACAGTGTCACTGATGCATGCACTGTCACTGCTCACCATCCTCGTGGCCTCCTCAAATGGTGCCAGGACAGTGCATGCATCCCTGATCATGCCCCACTGGCGTGGTGAAAAAAACCTGAGCTCCCCTGACCCTGTCCTGGTGCCGTAGTCACACAGGTACTCATTGATGGCCCTCTGCTGCGTGTGCAGCCGCTGCAGCATGGCCAACGTTGAGTTCCACCTGGTGGGCATGTCACATATAAGGCGGTTCTTGGGCAGGTTCAACTCCTTTTGCAGCTCAGTCAGCCGAGCACTGGCATTATATGATCTGCAGAAATGCACACAGACTTTCCTGGCCTGCCTCAGGACATCCTGTAAGCCCGGGTACCTGCCCAAGAACCGCTGCACCACCAGGTTAAGGACGTGAGCCACACAGGGCACGTGGGTCAGTTGTCCCTGTCGGAGGGCGGAGAGTAGGTTGGTGCCATTGTCGCAAACCACCATTCCTGGCTTAAGCTGGCGTGGCGTCAACCACCTCTCGGCCTGCCCCTGCAGAGCTGACAGAACCTCTGCCCCAGTGTGGCTCCTGTCCCCCAAACACACCACCGCAAGCACGGCATGGCATCTTTTTGCCTGTGTACTTGCGTAGCCCCTTGAATGTCTACGGAGCACCGCTGGTTCCGAGGACAAAGCACAGGAAGAGGCCATCGAGGAAGAAGAAGAGGAGGGGTGGAGGAGAGAGGTGTGTCACAACCAGTAGTAGCATTTTGGAGGCGTGGCGGCGGAACAACCTCTAACACTACTGCACCTTGTCCTGCATCCTTCCCAGCTGCCAAAAGAGTGACCGAATGGGGCGTGAAAGAAAGGTAACGTCCCTGTCCATGCCTGCTGGACCATGAGTCAGCGGTAATATGCACCTTACCGCTGACCGCCCTGTCCAGCGAGGCATGGACATTGCCTTCCACATGCCGGTAGAGAGCCGGAATCGCCTTCCATGAGAAAAAGTGGCGTTTGGGAACCTGCCACTGAGGAATTGCACAAACTCACGGAAGGGGGCCGAGTCTACCAACTGAAAAGGCAGCAGTTGAAGTGCTAGCAATTTAGCCAAGCTAGCATTCAACCGCTGGGCATGTGGATGGCTGGGCGTGAACTTCTTACGACGGTCCAGCAGCTGGGGCAGGGAAATTTGCCTGCTACAATCGGACGTCGGTGTACTGCTAGCAGAGTGCCCGCAAGTACTTGGCTGTGACACACCTAATTCTACACCTTCATTCCTCTCAGTGCAGGTTTCAGAGAGGACTGAAGGTATAGTGGGGTTGGAGATCCCAGCTGATGAGGACCAAGGAGAGGTCCGCTTTGTTCTTTGGTGTGGGTCTTTAAGGTACGCTTGCCAATGAGCTGCATGGCAGGTCAACATATGTCTGGTCAAGCATGTGGTGCCCAAGCGGCTGATGTTTTGGCCACGCGAGTTACGCTTGAGACATATGTTGCAAATAGCAGCAGTGCGATCTGATGCACTCGACTCAAAAAAGGCCCACACCGAAGAACTTTTGGAATAACGAGCAGAGGCAGCGCCCTGCACAGGCGGAGCTCTGCGGTGTGATTCAGTTGGTGTGCTGCCCTTGCGCTGGCCCCCGGAGGGCATCCTGCCTCGTTGGAGATGTGCCTCCTCCTCATCCTTCTCCTCTCTCCTATCAGGCACCCACGTGGAGTCAGTGACCTCATCATCCCCTCCCTCCTCATCACTGGAGCCAATCTGGCAGTATGCTGCAGCTGCTGGAACATGACTGCCAGATTGCTGTCCTTCTTGAGCATCCCCTCTCTCTGCGCTCACGCTACTGCCTTCCTCTAGCTGGGTATTATCATCAGACCCTTCAAAACGCTGGGCATCCTCCTGGAGCATGTACCCAACACTGTGCTGAAACAGTTCGGGGGACTCCTCAGGAGAACATGGTGGGTCTAGGGAAGGAGTGACTGATGATGACATTGATACGAGGGAAGAGGATGCTTTGGCAGCTGCTTTGCCAGTACCCTGAGCCTGGGTGAGAGAGGATGAGGAGGGCTTGGTCATCCACTCTACCAAGTCTTCGGCATGATGCGGCTCAACACGTCCAGCTGCCGAAAATAAGGACAAGCGTGTCCCATGGCCACGTGCTGATGGCGATGCACCGCGTTCACGACCAGCACTGTTGTCTCTAGACACAGAGCCTGCTTGCCCTCTTTTATTGGCTCCTGACTGTCTGCCTCTTCTTGTTGGCCTTCCAGACATAGTAATGGACTGCAGGGAGATGCGAAAACCAGGAATTGGAGTAGTGTATATTGTGCTGGAGGCACACAACACCCACTAACTCCTGCAGATGCCTTTATTAGAGAACACCAGCAATAAAGGGTAGATACAGGTGTATACTGTGCTGGGGCACACAACACCCACTAACTCCTGCAGATGCCTGAGAAAAGAACACACTGTCCCTGCCTATCTAGCTTAGAGAACAGTAATAAAGGGTAGATACAGGTGTATACTGTGCTGGGGCACACAACACCCACTAACTCCTGCAGATGCCTGTATTATAGAACAGCAAAAAATGTAGATACAGGTGTATACTGTGCTGGGGCACACAACACCCACTAACTCCTGCAGATGCCTGAGAAAAGAACATACTGTCCCTGCCTATCTAGCTAAGAGAACAGTAATAAAGGGTAGATACAAGTGTATACTGTGATAGGGCACACAACACCCACTAACTCCTGCAGATGCCTATATTATAGAACAGCAAAAAAGTGTAGATACAGGTGTATACTGTGCTGGGGCACACAACACCCACTAACTCCTGCAGTTGCCTTTATTAGAGAACACCAGCAATAAAGGGTAGATACAGGTGTATACTGTGCTGGGGCACACAACACCCACTAACTCCTGCAGATGCATGAAAAAAGAACACACTGTCCCTGCCTATCTAGCTTAGAGAACAGTAATAAAGGGTAGATACAGGTGTATACTGTGCTGGGGCACACAACACCCACTAACTCCTGCAGATGCCTGAGAAAAGAACACACTGTCCCTGCCTGCCTATCTAGCTTAGAGAACAGTAATAAAGGGTAGATACAGGTGTATACTGTGCTGGGGCACACAACACCCACTAACTCCTGCAGATGCCTGAGAAAAGAACACACTGTCCCTGCCTATCTAGCTTAGAGAACAGCAATAAAGGGTAGATACAGGTGTATACTGTGCTGGAGGCACACAACACCCACTAACTCCTGCAGATGCCTGAGAAAAGAACACACTGTCCCTGCCTGCCTATCTAGCTTAGAGAACAGCAATAAAGGGTAGATACAGGTGTATACTGCGCTGGAGGCACACAACACCCACTAACTCCTGCAGATGCCTGAGAAAAGAACACACTGTAGAACACACTGTCCCTGCCTATGTAGCTCTTTCCCTGCACGCTGGAACACACTACACAAGGCCGCCGCGCTGGCAGCCTTTTATAGTGTGGGGCGTGTACTAAACCCCACTGAGCTATGATTGGCCACAGGCATCCTGCCTGTGGCCAATTATGGCTCTCCTCGCTGCCGGCGCTGTGATTGGCCAAGCATGCGGGGTTACAGTGCATGCTTGGCCAATCACAGCGCCGGCAATGCAGTGCGATGGCGCAGTGCATTGTGGGCCGTTCGCGTCACACGAATTTGGCGCGAACGGCCCACAAAGTTCTGGTTTCGCCGAACAGGCGATGTTCGAGTCGAACATGCGTTCGACTCGAACACCGAGCTCATCCCTAATTCTTACTAAGGGAAACAGGAAGTAAAGCCTTACGGCTTCACAGCCTGTTTCCTACTGCGCATGCACGAGTCGCGCTGCGCTTTCTGAATGGTACCGCTGTTTTCTAGGACCTGTGTGTCTCCCAGAAGGCAGCGGGGGGAAGGAGGAGGAGCTGTAAATTTTGTACCCGGACGTGGGAGCGGGTTTTGATAGGTATCCTCTCCCTCCCCCCCCCCAAAAAAAAGTGCCAAATGTGGCAGTGGATGGGGGAGGGTGCGAACAAGCGGAGCTTCTACTTTTGGGTGGAGCTCTGCTTTAATATCACTTTAATAATCTAACACATATAATAAAGTACCCTGTATGTGGCCCTCACCACCCTACAAACATTCAGTATACTATATCAAAAGTAGCCAACAGCATAACATATACAATGGGGCAAAAAAGTATTTAGTCAGCCACCAATTGTGCAAGTTCTCCCACTTAAAAAGATGAGAGAGGCCTGTAATTGTCATCATAGTTATACCTCAACTATGAGAGACAAAATGTGGAAACAAATCCAGACAATCACATTGTCTGATTTGGAAAGAATTTATTTGCAAATTATGGTGCAAAATAAGTATTTGGTCAATATCAAAAGTTCATCTCAATACTTTGTTATATATCCTTTGTTGGCAATGACAGAGGTCAAACATTTTCTGTAAGTCTTCACAAGGTTGTCACACACTGTTGCTGGTATGTTGGCCCATTACTCCATGTAGATCTCCTCTAGAGCAGTGATGTTTTGGGACTGTCGTTGGGCAACACAGACTTTCAACTCCCTCCAAAGGTTTTCTATGGGGTTGAGATCTGGAGACTGGCTAGGCCACTCCATGGACCTTGAAATGCTTCTTATGAAGCCACTACTTCATTGCCTGGGCGGTGTGTTTGGGATCATTGTCATGCTGAAAGACCCAGCCACGTTTCATCTTCAATGCCCTTGCTGATGGGAGGAGGTTTGCACTCAAAATCTCATGATACATGGCCCCATTCATTCTTTCATGTACACGGATCAGTCGTCCTGTTCCCTTTGCAGAGAAACAGCCTTAAAGCATGATGTTGCACCCCCATGCTTCACAGTAGGTATGGTGTTCTTTGGTTGCAACTCAGCATTCTCTCTCCTCCAAACACGACGAATTGTGTTTCTACCAAACAGACCGCTCATAAAGGGACTATCCGGGTGAGCAATACCAACTCAGGCTTGAGTGGCGACAAAAGAGTTACACTGTGTTTTAAGTGTTGCGTGCATGAACCTCTCCCCACTACTTCTCTCATTTCCTACTCCTTATTCAAGTTTATTGCAAAGATAAAGAATAAAACCTTGCTGCTTAGGTTTTACTCCTGTGTGGACATTGGCCTTATTCTGAGGAACTTCTACCTAGACAACGGAGAGAAGGGATCCACTTGAGAGAGGTAATTGCTGCAAGACCCAAACAATAACATCGCTCACCCCTCTATACAAAGGGGGATACCGGGCAGGTAGCAGGTGTGCCCAACTGCGAATGGAGGACGGCAGAAAAAGGGGTTTGTGTGCTACATTACATTCTCCCAATCCTCTTCTGGATCATCCAAATGCTCTCTAGCAAACCTCAGATGGGCCCGGACATGTACTGGCTTAAGCAGGGGGACACGTCTGGCACTGCAGGATCTGAGTCCCTGGCAGCGTAGTGTGTTACTGATGGTAGCCTTTGTTACGCTGGTCCCAGCTCTCTGCAGGTCATTCACTAGGTCCCCCCGTGTGGTTCTGGGATTTTTGCTCACCGTTCTTGTGATAATTTTGACCCCACGCGGTGAGATTTTGCATGGAGCCCCAGATCGAGGGAGATTATCAGTGGTCTTGTAAGTCTTCCATTTTCTAATTATTGCTCCCACATTTGATTTCTTCACACCAAGCTGCTTGCCTATTGCAGACTCAGTCTTCCCACCCTGGTGCAGGTCTACAATTTTGTTTCTGGTGTCCTTCGACAGCTCTTTGGTCATTCACCATAGTGGAGTTTGGAGTGTGACTGTTTGAGGTTGTGGACAGGTGTCTTTTATACTGATAAGTTCAAACAGGTGCCATTAGTACAGGTAATGAGTGGAGGACAGAGGAGCCTCTTAAAGAAGAAGATGCAGGTCTGTAAGAGCCAGAAATCTTGCTTGTTTCTAGGTGACCAAATACTTATTGTCAGGAACTTGGTAGAAGGCCGAGATGCTAGGAGGGCTCTCCTTGCAGCCGAGCGCAGCACACCACTGAAGGTGACACAGCAGGTGTGGTGCCCACAGAAGCACGGGTGCCTGGTAGCTGGAACTGGAGACAGGCATGCTTGGATTGTCCAGAAAGCAGGGACCGGTGGACAGACTTGATAACGGAGTCAGGAGCCAGGCCAGGGGTCAACACAGGAAGTCAGTCCAGGATCAGAGTCAATGATGACAATTACAGGCCTCTCTCATCTTTTAAGTGGGAGAACTTGCACAGCTGGTGGCTGACTAAATACTTTTTTGCCCCACTTTATGTGTATAAGGTGCTCTTTCTCAGTGGTGACAACTTCTCATACAATAAAGTGCCAGTCAGGGATGTACTGGCCATTGGGACTACCGGGAGTTTCCCGGTGGGCCGATGGCTCAGTGGGCCGGTATCAGCGGCCGCCTAATCTGCCTATTGCATTGGAGGTCCGCTGCGATCTGCTCGTCGTTATTCGCCGACAGCTGGCGCCTGACGGGTAGATCGAGATTTAGCCAGCATGCAGAGTAGCGCAGAAAGTGTCTGTAATAAGTTCTCTCTCATGTCACGCTGCTCCCCGGCGGCCCCTCCTCTCTTCTCTTCCATCCCAGATGATGTCACAAGCAAATGGGGATGGATGAGAAGAGAGGAGGCGCCACCAGGGAGCAGCGTGACATGAGAGAGAACTTATTACAGACGCTTCCTGCGCTCTCTGCATGCTGGCTAGTAAATTATGTGCCCTGATGTGCCCCATAATGTGCCCAGATGTGCCCCATAATGTGCCCCATAATGTGCCATGTGCCCCATGATGTGCCCCATAATGTGCCATGTGCCCCATAATGTGCCCTGATGTGCCATGTGCCCTGATGTGTACCGTGCCCTGATGTGCTATGTGCCCCGTGCCCTGATGTGACCTGTGTCCTGATGTGCTCCGTGCCCTGATGTGCCATGTGCCCTGATGTTCCCCCATGCCCTGATGTGCCCTGTGCCCTGATGTGCCCCATGCCCCGATGTGCCCTGATGTGCTATGTGCCCTGATGTGCCCCATGCCCTGATGTGCCATGTGCCCCATGCCCTAATGTGCTGTGCCCCGATGTGCTGTGCCCTGATGTGCTGTGCCCCGATGTCCTGTGCCCCGTGCCCCGATGTCCTGTGCCCCGATGTCCTGTGCCCTGATTTCCTGTGCCCCGGGGTGCTTTGCCTCAATGTTGTGTGCCCTGATTGCCCTGATGTAGTGTGACCTGTGCCCTGATGTCCTGTACCCTGATGTGCTATACCCTGATGTGCTGTGCCCTGTACCCTGATGTGCTGTGCACTGTACCCTGATGTGATGTGCCCTGATGTACTGTGTCCTGTACCTTGGTGTACTGTGCCCTGATGTGCTGTGCCCTGTACCCTTTACGCTGATGTGCTGGGCTCTGTACCCTGATGTACTGTGACCTGTGCCCTGATGTGTCCTGATGTGCTATACCCTGATGTGCTGTGCCCTGTACCCTGATGTGCTGTGCCCTGATGTGATGTGCCCTGATGTGCTGTGCCCTGTACCCTGATGTGATGTGCCCTGATGTGCTGTGCCCTGTACCCTGATGTGATGTACCCTGATGTGCGGTGTCCTGTACACTGATGTACTGTGCCTTGATGTGCCCTGATGTGTTGTGCCCTGTACGCTTTGTGCCCTGATGTGCTGGGCTCTGTACCCTGATGTGCTGTGCCCTGTACCCTGATGTGGCTTTATGTGCTGTGCCCTGATGTGCTGTGCCCTGTGCCCTGATGTGCTGGGCTCTGTACCGTGCCCTGGTGTGCACTGTACCCATATGTGTTGTGCCCTGGGCCGGTCTGGATGATGTCCAGGGCCACATTTTTGTCCCAGTCCAGCCCTGGTGCCAGTGCAAAGTATATGAATGAGTAAATAAATCACAAGTTCATTGAATTTATCAAAAAAAGAAAAGCATTATTAAATGTCATTAAACCCACATCATTCAAAACAATCAATAAAACGGAAAATGTATTACTAAATACTTACCGTAATTTTCCTTTCCTGATAGACTCCATGGCAGACTACGTGTGGGTTAACCCCGCCTCCTCTCCACAGCTATAGGACCCCATACCCATAAATTTGAGCTCACCTCCACAGACAGGTGTTCCGTAACTAGCCGACTCAAATTTCAACTTTCATATTTTTAATTCATGGGTGGGAACTCCGTCTGCCATAGAGTCTATCAGGAAAGGAAAATTACGGTAAGTATTTGGTAATAAATTTTCCGTTTTCCTGACAGACTCCATGGCAGACTACGTGTGGGAAATAACTAGCCAATCCACACGGGAGGGTATGCTGAACAAAAAATATTTTAATCTTTCCCGTCAACTGACAGGATTTTTCGACCAAAATTAACAGAGGAAAGGGAAGCAGGCTCAATACAATAATGAGACATAAATGTATGAATAGAAGACCACGAAGCTGCCTTGCATATCACTTCAGGAGCCACGTGTCGAGCTGCTGCCCATGAGGCTGCCATGCCCCTGGTGGAATGAGCCGTCACCGCCTCTGGAGGAGCCAAGCCCTTTGCCCTGTAAGCCTGTTGAATAGATTGGACGATCCAGGCTGCTATTGTTCTGGAAGAAGCCCTCTTCCCTTTGTTGCTACCGGTGTGTAACAAGAACAGGTAGTTCGAGCTTCTAAAAGATGAAGTAACTCGCAAGTATTCTTTCAGAGTCTCACCTACATCCAAGGGATGAGCATCTGCTGAATCTGGAGAATCAAAAGTAGGAAGGACTATTTCTTGGTTTTCGTGAAAAACTGATGTGACCTTTGGTTTTGACCCAAGCATGGGAATAAGGACCACTCGGTCCGGGAAGAAAGTCAAAAAGGGTTCTTGACAACCCAGGAAGCTTATTTCTGAAACCCTTTTGGCTGAAGTAATGGCCACTAGAAAGGCCAGTTTGATTGATAAGTCCTTAACAGAAAGATCCTTGTTGTTGAGTGCTGAAAGAGCATCAAGGATGAGTGGAAGATCCCATTTGGGGAATCTAGGTTTCCTCTGAGGCCTGATTCTCGATGCCCCCCGAAAGAACTGTTGAACCAGGGGATGAGTTGCCCATGACGTTCCCAAAAAAGCTGATAAGGCTGGTACTTGTACCCTGAGGGAACTAATCGATAAAGGCACGTCTAAGCCTGATTGGAGAAAACTCAAGATGTCTTGAACACTAGGGTTTCTAGATGACTTTCCTGCAGTAGTCGTGAAGCTGACAAATCTGGCCCAGATTCTATTGTAAGTTTTATTTGTGTTGGACTTTCTGGAGCTCATAAGGGTAGAGATTACCCCTGAAGCACACCCAAGAGACTCTAGCCTCTCCCTCTCAAAAACCAGACCATCAGTCTCAACATTGCTGGACAGGGGTGCAGGGTCGTCCCCTGAGAAAGAAGGTCCGGCCTGAGAGGAAGAGGCAGCGGGTCCCTGAAGCTCATTAGATTCAGGAGAGGAAACCAAGGTCTGCTCGGCCAGTATGGTGCTATTGTTACCACCTCGACTTTCTCCAACTGAAGCCGCTGTAGGAATTTTAGCATGATCGGAAGAGGAGGGAAGGCATATGCCCTGTTGAAGTCCCATTGACTCGTTAATGCATCTATTCCGAAGGCTTGATTGTACCGAGCTCGGGTGTAGTATCTGTCGATCTTGTAATTGCAGGGGAATGCAAACAGATCCACCTCTGGATCGAAATCCAACGATAGGATCCACTTGAAGGTTTGTGGATGCAGAGACCATTCGTTGTTGTCTAGCATGCTGCGTGACAGGAAGTCCGCTTGAATGTTCTGCTCCCCTGGAATGAAGACTGCTGTTAAGTTGAGCAGATTCCTCTGAGCCCAGGTCATAATGGGCTCGACCTCTTGGAGAAGGGAAGAGCTCCGAGTGCCCCCTTGTCTCTTCACATATGCCACAGCGGTGGTATTGTCCATTTTGAGTAGGACTGACTTCCCTTTCAGAAGGTGGGAGAAGGCTTGAAGGGCGCACCATGCCGCGCGCAGTTCCAGAATGTTCGAACCTGGAGAGTGGAGACGGGCATCCCATTTGCCCTGAGCCAGTTCTGCCCCACAATGTGCCCCCCAGCCCGCATTGCTGGCATCGGATGTAACAGTCACCCAATGGATGGGGGCAAGGGAGTGGCAAGTTGACAAGTTCTTGGTTTGAATCCACCAGAGGAGACTGTTGCTCATTGACTGTGTTATCCGGATCCGCTGATTGAGATCGTCTGTCTTCCATTGCTGGAGGAATCCGGATTGAAAAGGACGAAGCCTCCACATCGCCCACTTGACCATGGGGGATGTGGCCACCATCGTGCCGATTATCTTCAGGCACTGTGATGCCCTTAGGTGAGAGAAGTCTAGAGCTAAGGAGATTCTTTCACGAATGATCGGTATTTTTTCTTCTGGAAGAGAGATGGTGTTCTCTATGGTGTCGAACTGGGCTCCTAGATAGACCAAGCGCTGGGTCGGATCCAGCTGACTCTTCTCCCGGTTTAGGAGCCATCCGAACTCCAACAGTGTAGAGATCACCTGATCTTTGTGGACTAGCAGCTGCTGCTTGTCTTGGGACAGTACTAGTAGATCGTCCAGATAATGATACAGGCGCACACCCTGTACTCTGAGAAGGGACACAACTGCTAACAGCACCTTGGAAAAGACTCTTGGAGAAGTCGTTAGCCCGAATGGAAGACAAATAAATTGTAAGTGCTCTTGTTCGACCTGGAACCGCAGATATTTGTGAAAGTTTTCTGCCACCGGAACATGAAAGTACGCGTCTTTTAGATCTATTGAGATCAACCAGTCGCCTGGTTGAACTATTTTTTGGATGGTTGAGAGTGACTCCATTTTGAACTTCTCGTGCTTTATGTACTTGTTCAGGAAAGTGAGATCTATGACTGGACGCCAAGAGCCGTTCTTCTTTTGTACTAGGAAGAGGGGGGAGTATACCCCCTGGAATTCCTCGTCCTTTGGGACGGGCACCACTGCTGCTTGATCTTTCAGGACATTCACATATGAGAGAAGAACTTGTTGTTTCTCCTCTGACCGAGGAAGTGAAGTTTGCATTGGTCTGCATGGAGGGATCTTGGTGAAGGACCATGTGTGACCTGTTGAGACCGTCTTGATGGTCCAATAGTCCGAGATCGAGGCCACCCAGACGTGCCGGAAGAGACGTAGGCGAGCCCCTACCCGACCTGCCTGGGCGGGCCCAATCTTAAAAAGACTTGGTTGGTTCACGCCCACCGGGCGTCTGTTTCTTGCCGGACTTTTGAAAAGAAGATTGGCCTCTGTTCCAATTCCAGCTTCTCCTGAAATCCCGTCCGGGTTTATAGGAGCGTGCCTCTCTCGAGTGCTCTGTACTGCATCTCTGTTGAGGTTTTTTCTGATTAAACTGGCGCCTGTCCTGGGGAAGAAAACCCGACCTTCCGCCTGTAGCTTTTGAAATGGCGTTGTCAAGTTTGTTCCCAAACAATGAAGTCCCTTCAAAGGGAATTTTGCACCATGCCTGCTTGGAGGCTGGATCAGCAAGCCAGGGGCGTAACCACAGTGCTCGTTTGGCCGTGACCGAGGACAACATCGATCTGGCCAGTAAACGGATGAGGTCAATTGAAGCTTCCCCCAAAAAGGCGACTGCCATCTTAAGTTCTTGCACTGCTGAACTTTGAGCCAGTTCTTCCGAGACACCTTTCAGAACGGAGTCTACATTTTGCACCCATGCCTCCATTGCTTTGGAGGTCACTGCAAGGGCTAAAGCTGGTTTGCATGCCGTTCCAGCCAGGCTATATATTCTTTTGAGGTCCTGGTCGATCTTCCGATCCAGACCATCTTTAAATGATACGGTGTCATCTAGCGGGAGGGTGACATGCTTCGCTAGGCGCATTACTGCTGCATCTACGAGGGGAGCATTCTCCAGATGCTTGACGTCCTCCGATTTAAAGGGATACAGTCTAGAGGTTTTGCTTAGCATGGAAACCTTCTTATCTCCCTTGCTCCATTCTTCCTCAAACACTCCTTTCAGCTCAGAGGGAAGTGGGAAATTGGAGCGTTCTTTCCCCAGTTGTTTAAACAGTTTTCTTTGTTTTTCTGGGGGGGCAGTGGTATCCTCCAACTTCAAAGTTTCCTTCACTGCCTTGATCAGCGGAGAGACTAAAGCGTAGTCGAATCCCACCGTAGAATCATCTCCCTCCATCTCGTCTTGCGAGGAATAATGGGAGGAATCATGGGGCTGGAATTGGCCGGGATCCTCCTGGGCCTCGTCAGCCAAGGAGCCAGACAAGGTGGTGGACTGGCTCCTTGTGTGGGGGGCAACTATTTCTTTCATAGATTGCTGTACCACACGTTTCACAAGAGACTCAAGGTTTTGATTTTCCGTCTCTTTCTCACCAACCGCTCGGGCATAACATGGGTCGCATAGCGATTTGCCCTCCGGGATTCTGGTCTTGCATCCCCAACAGGCTCTGTGGTCAGAGCGATCATCGCGGTGGTGGTGGCGGTGACTAGAGGAGGAATGGGAACATCTCCTATGTCTAGAGGGGGTATGTGAACGTCCCCTATGATGATGGGTCCTAGACGTAGTGTCGCGTCTAGACCTGGATGATGAGTGATGATGCGGCCTGGCAAGGTCCCTTTCTTGTGATCGATGAACTGAAGTTGCCGGGCTGTAAGAGATAATACAGACAGAGGGAGGGGGAAGGTGGGCAGGATGTAACCGTTAGCAACCACCAGATAGGCACAAAAGACACCACCCCCTTACCCACTCCGCACATACCTTGTGCGGGAGGGCTGGCCACATGGCGGTGAAGGAGAGTCCATGATGAGGCAAGACAAACGCACAAACTCAGAGACCACCTAGGACAAGAGTAAGCAACACAAAAAAAAAAAAAAGAAAAACATTTTCATTTTTTTTTTTTTTTTAACTGTCTCTTTAAGAGACACTTGCATAACTAACTAAAGGATGTTGCTTACCTTGTCCCAGCAGAACCGAGCTCCGGGATGCTGCCGTCAAAGCCCACAGGTTATCCCACCTGTACAGGGCTCCACAGCGTTTAAATTCCCCGCTGTAGTGACGTCACGGCCGGTCCCGCTGCGCGCATGCGCCGAGGGGACCGGCTCACTGCGCCTGTGCGGCCTCTGACCCCGCCGCCATACCGCGCATGCGTGAAAACCAAGCCTCGGTTTCGCCGTGGCTCTGCACATGCGCAGACGTATGGCGGATCGGGAGGCAGGAAGTAGAGTGGCGTCCTGGAACGCAGAAGCGTTCCACACACGGCGCAAAGACACTGAGGGGAAACAGACAATAATACATACAAAAACGGTCTGCCATAATGAAGAAATCTTCAGACCTTGCCAGCCAATCCTTCGTCCATCCTGGTACACTGGGCCACATCCCTTCCACCATAGGGGTATTAACTGCCCGAAACCACTCGCCCGCTGATAGCTGGGCCCTGGGTGCACCGCACAACTTGTACCTAATCCGACGGACATCCTGGACTGCACCTGAATTGCATGATGAAGGGTCCATGTGAGGAGGATAGAAAAGGAACACCTGTCTGTGGAGGTGAGCTCAAATTTATGGGTATGGGGTCCTATAGCTGTGGAGAGGAGGCGGGGTTAACCCAAACGTAGTCTGCCATGGAGTCTGTCAGGAAATGGGGTATTACATGCTGTTCATACTCACTCAGTCACTATGAGATTTTGGTTTTTACATTCTGCAAAAAAAATAAACTGGTTGATCCTGCTGCTCTCTGCCTCCCCCTTCTGTCCATGTCCCCACTGCAGTTGGGGGATTTGCAGAGCAGTGTTGGCAGCTTTGCACATGCTCAGTTTTCAGTGAGTTTCTATGCTCAGCATTTCTTTCCTATGACATCTGAGCAACCCATGTGACTATAGAATCACACGTGTGTGTATACACAGTGGTAAATGACAGCTTACTCCCTCCCTCCTCCTCCATGCCCACTAACCAGCTAAATACAATGGGGGCAGGATGTTACATATTGATTGATCGAGGCTTTACCTCCCTATTATTCTAAGACACAGGCTGGAGGGGCATGACATAGCCTGTGACTGGCAGAAAGCCACCCACACCATGTTACAGCTAAAAAAAATGATAAAGATTTAATTTCAAATGAAACATGCCTGGACCGGCACCTGGCTCAACCTCTCAGCGAGCCGCTCCCGCCCCCTCCATGGCCCAGCGCTCCAGTGAGCGTGGGGGGGGGGTTTAGAGCAGACAGCGGGGTGACTGACAGCCAGCAGCTCTCTACTCAGGGAGCTCTGAGAACCGATTGAACGGCGATGTTTGATCACTCGGTTCTCAGTCTTAGAGCCGGCGGGGGGGGCGGGGACAGATGCAGCATCCACCTAGGTAAATATGATTCTAGAATTTTTAAAAATCCCATACTTCTCTTTTAATACAAACTTTATTGATGCACAATTAAAAGGTCATTAAAATCACATTAAAAATGTAGTTGCATCCTGCACCCTTACGTTGGTTATGGTGGTCACCCTTTACTGTAATAACAGTACACACACACTATACAAGATTAATGATACATAATGTACATGTAGTCAACCAGGGGTTGTCACCATGATAATTGATAAATAATTCTGATAAAAGTCCAAGCAAACATTATCCAATAGGTGCAAGGAAAAGACGACAGGTAGGTGCTTTCAACAAACGGTCACTTACCAAATCTAGTTAATCTTTCAGCATAACATAGAAAATAGTGTTGCAAACAAAAGAGTGAATATCTTCTTAACTCCTGAATAAGATGCTCTGTTGATATTGCAAAGGGGGCGTGTCATCACGCGTTTCGGTGAGGAGATGTCAGGAAAAAGGCAGAAGAAGGATTGGCGATCCCGCCCAAGACAATCATGGCCACCACGGCACACAGTGTGGCTGATGTGGGCAGTACTTCTGGGTCTATGTAAGCCTGCTGTTGAAGTTACCCCTTGCTGAATTATCATCAGCTTCCCAAGGTTTTTCTTGCGCTTGGGTTTTTGTGATTCTGATTCCCCGTTACCGACCCGGCTTGTTCTGACTTCTGCTTCGGATCTTCTCCTGATTAACCCCTGGCTTGCCCCACCGACTACGCTCCTGTCTGTTCTCTCACCTGTACTTCGCATCTGATTCTTGTGGACTGATCTCACGTGTACGACCCCTGGCTTGTCTTCACCTTCCCTTCCCGGTTTGCCCTACAGGAGATACCTACCTGAATCGAGCCCCCAGTGGCTCTACGGATCATCCCAGTGACTCTCAGTTCTCTCCAAGTGGAGGCTCATCACCAGCAAACACCTGGCAAACTGTGCACCTTTGGGCACTGCTCTCCCTGTATCACTTCCAGGGAAGCACGATCAGCCTCTTCCCTGACTCCTGACAGGAGAGCTATAAGAGCTGATTGGAGGGAAGGGACACACCTCCCTTCATACAGCACACAGGAACAGAGCTGAGGCTCTCAATCGTCGGCTGTGTTCTGGAGCTCCCTCCTGTCACCTTTTTTTCTCTTGGTGTCAGGAAAATTTGTCAGAAGTGATTCATTTAAGGTCCCCTGTATTCAATGGGCTGACTACTAAAGCTCTGGCTTCTCGCGAGTATTTAGTTCCACTTCATGCTTTCTTGGTCTGCAAAACTGTGGTGTGGCGGGGGACCTTTGCCTTCATACTCCATGCTGAGAGTTCAGAAAGCTGTGAGGTGGGCATGCCCTGTCTCTCTATATACTCAGATAGTGATATATTGACCACCTAAAGTGGTTGTATACCCTTTTTTTTTTTCATTTTTACCTACAGGTAAGCCTATAATAACGCTTTCCTGTAGGTAAAATGAATATCTCCTAAACCTGTACAGTTTAGAACAGGGATATGCAATTAGCAGACCTCCAGCTGTTGCAGAACTACAAGTCCCATGAGGCATAGCAAGACTCTGACAGCCACAAGCATGACACCCAGAGGCAGAGGCATGATGGGACTTGTAGTTTTGCACCAGCTGGAGGTCCGCTAATTGCATATCCCTGGTTTAGGAGATATTCCCTTTGCATGCAGCCACTGACGTCAGCGGCGCATGCGCTGTGAAGGTCCGGCTGAAGGTCTGGCGGAACGCTGCCGGACCTTGCCGGAAAGAAGTCACCCGTGCGCATGCGCGGGAGTGATGTCATTGCGGCTCCGGCCACTCACAGCGCCGGAGCCGCAAACCCGGAAGACACGCCGAGAGGGAAATGTCAGCTCCCTCGGTGATGACCGGGATCAGATGCCAACGCCTCGTTCCAAGGTAAGTATTTCATAATGAGCTAGAATGCGGTGCATACTAGCTCATTATTCTTTTGCCAAACAGGTTTTAAAAAGAAAAAAATTTGTGCGGGTATACAGCCGCTTTAAGGTCTACCCCATAGCAGTTTTACTGCTACAGGGCGGCACCTGTGTGCTGGATCACGTATATATACACTGCCGGGTAGGGGACGTGAATGCGCATCGGCTTGCTTCCTCTGCGATTACAAACAGCGGAAGCTGATCGTGGGTGGCAGGTAATCAATGTCCTCCGCCACCTGTCGTCATCAAGCAGAGAGACAGAACTGCAATCTGCCTATGTAAACAAGGCAGATTGTCATTCTGACAGGGGGGACGGGATGGAATTTGTGTCCCTGCAATAAATCCCATCTCTTCCCTTAACACTGGCTAGGCACACATTTAAAGCGTTTGTTACCCCATTTCATATTCCTGATATGTGCCTGCTGTACCATGAACTTGTATGAGAAAGTATCCTGTTCTCTTTGTATTGCTTCTTTTATGTGAAAGCCATGGTGGTCCTGCTAGTCCTCTGCTTTCCTAATAAAAACTGACCATACTAAGCAGGAGAGCACAGCACGGTCAGTTATCTTGCTATGCTGGGAACTCAGGCTGGTCTCCTCCAATTATCAGAATGGTCCTGACATGCCTCTTGCTGTACAGCCATTCACTGGCAAGCTCAGTGTCCTGCCTTTTCTCCTCCCCCAGCTCTTATCCAGCTGAGAACAGAGGGAAAGTTATCACTTTAAAAAAAGGGAAAAAATATATTTATAAAGTTTTTTTCATATCTATACAAAAATGTTTTGCCTTTAATTTCTATTTTAAACTGAATGAGTTGTTTTACAAGGTAATTGATTACAATCAATTTAACCCTTGGATCGCTCCTGATGTTAACTAGGGATGCACTGATACCATTTTTTTTAACACTGAGTACGAGTATACTGATACTTTTTTTCAAGTACTCGCCGATACCAATTACTGATACCTATCGCCTAGGACAGGTATGCCCAACCTTTTGAAGGCTGAGAAGTAAACCCTCCTATCATTTTCAGCCAAGGAAGCTGCCATCTTGGCCTCTGTTTAATCTTCACCGTCATGATGCTGCACATGTGATCAGTTATGACACCAGCCATTGGATGGTTTGACAGTTTGGTTGAGAGCACAACCAATGTGACAGTTGGCATTCCCGGCATGCCGGGAATGTAACTGCTTTTTAAAACTGTTAAATCGATGGGTTTACTTCCGCTTTAAGCAACTTATTAACCAGTCGCGGGCCACAATGGGCGGAGTGGGCAGATGACAGGTCTGTGTCCAGTCTGCATATGCAAAGCAGACACAGCCCAATCTACTCTATGGGCCCTCTGTACCAATCGGATGGAAGGGGACGGATCCACTTCTGTTTTTTTTAGCAGATCGGATTGGAGGTAGGCGGGTGTAAACGGATACAAGTCTCTTTACATCTGCCGCAACATAGAAGTGAATGGAGGGTCCGATTGGGTCAGACCGATTGTGTGAAAGGGGCCTAAGGCTGCTTTTACACTGATGGTCTGCGGTCTACCCACACCTGTGGTTTTCCTGCCGGTTAGCTGCACTTTGCCATTGACGTCTATTATATCCTGCAGGTGTGGTGCACTTTCTGAAAAGCCGCTTGCTTCTTTTACCACCGGTTTCATTCACAACACTGAAGCTCTGGGATAGTGATGAGCCGAACACCCCCGGGTTCGGTTCGCACCAGAACCCGCGAACGAACATTAGAACCCTATTAAATACAATGGATGCGAACGTTCGGATTGTAAAGTGCTAATTATAACGACTATTATCCATGTTATTGTCCGAAACAGAGTTTGGGAACCCGGCTTCTGCACCAGGGGACATGTATCAATGCAAAAAGAAGTTTTAAAAACGGACGTTTTCCGGGAGCAGTCATTTTAATGATGCATAAAGTGAAAAAAAAAAAGTCAAATATTCCTTTAAATATTGTACCTGGGGGGTGTCTAAAGTATGCCTGTGAAGTGCCACGTGTTTCCCGTGTTTAGAACTGTCCCTGCACAAAATAACATTTCTAAAGGAAAAAAAGCCATTTAAAACTGCTTGCGGCTTTAATGCAATGTCTGGTCCCGGTAATATGGATGAAAATCTTTAGGAAAAATGGCATAGCTACCCCATCAACCCCCCCCCCCTACCCCAGCCCATTACCAGCCCCTTTGGGTCTTGTATGGATATTAAGGGGAACCCCGCACACAAAATAAAAAAGGCCCTATATACTCTGAACAGCCATATACGGGCGGTGCATACAAGACAGGGACTGTAGGTTTGTTCTTATGTAGAATCTGTTTGTAATTTTGAACAGCTGCATTGTTTAAGTGTAGCTCCATGCCAAATTCCTTTTTTTTAGCTTTTTGGAAAACATAGGGAACGGTTATCACCCCTGTCACATTTTTTTTGCTGTCGGTGCCCCTGTTCAGAACATTTCACCTCACTTTGCGTCCCAATGACAACTGTTTTTGAAATGTGGTGTTTTTATTGAAACAAGGATTGGTGATAAAGCATCAGTAGAGAGGAGACACCTTTCTCCCATATTAATTCTTACAGGAGAGAATTTTCCTTCCAAGGGGTAGATTTCCTCTCACTTCCTGTTGTCTTCTTCCGTTTGCAAGTAGGAGTCGTTTGTAAGTTTGATGTTTGAAAGTAGGGACCTGCCGTATATACTCTGCAGAAATTGGCCCCTTAGGTGTTGGTGTTGGCACAACACTGTAAGCACTCACAGTTACTCTTGGTGGGTGCTGGAACGCCCTGCTGTCAACTATTATATCAGGAATTGTAATAACATATAATTGTTGATCAGTGATAGTAAAAATTGGGCCTTTGATGGTGGTGCTGGTGCCACAACACTGTAAGGCCTGACAGTTACTCTTGGTGGGCGCAGCAATGGGCCCTGCTGTGAATTATTAGATCAATAATTATAATTGCATGCCCCTGTTGAACAGGGGCTGAAAAATTGGGCCTTTGGTGGTGGTGGTGGTGGTGATGGTGGTGCTGGTGCCACAACACTGTAAGGCCTGACAGTTACTCTTGGTGGGCGCAGCAATGGGCCCTGCTGTGAATTATTAGATCAATAATTATAATTGCATGCCCCTGTTGAATAGGGGCTGAAAAATTGGGCCTTTGGTGGTGGAGGTGGTGATGATGGTGATGGTGGTGCTGGTGCCACAACACTGTAAGGCCTGACAGTTACTCTTGGTGTGTGCAGCAATGGGCCCTGCTGTGAATTATTCGATCAATAATTATAATTGCATGCCCCTGTTGAACAGGGGCTGAAAAATTAGGCCTTTGGTGGTGATGGTGGTGCTGGTGCCACAACACTGTAAGGCCTGACAGTTACTCTTGGTGGGCGCAGCAATGGGCCCTGCTGTGAATTATTAGATCAATAATTATAATTGCATGCCCCTGTTGAACAGGGGCTGAAAAATTGGGCCTTAGGCACTGGTGGCACAACACTGCAACCCCTCACAGATACTGTACTTGGAGCACAGCAATGAGGCCTGTTGCAAAGTATTGCATCCAAAATTTTAATTACACGCCCCTGTTAAACAGGGGCTGAAAAATTGGGCCTTAGCCACTGGTGGCGTCACCCATAAACCAAAATGATCTTCCAAGCTATCATCATTAATCGTATCATTGAGGAGGAGGAGGAGGATAGCCAGTCAACATAACAGCACAGGCACTCAGCATCAGCATCAGTCTTGAAGGGATGTGACATTTTAAAATCAATTAGTCTGTTATATCAGCATCAGGTGTGTGGTAGGTGGTGGTGATCCAAGACTGGTTCATCTTGATGAAAGTCAGTCGATCAACCGAGTCGGTGGACAGGCGCACCCTGTGATCCGTGACAAATCCTCCAGCAGCACTGAATGTGCGTTCTGAAAGAACGCTGGATGCAGGACAGGCCAGTAGCTCAATTGCATACTGTGCAAGCTCTGGCCAGTGATCCATCCTCAAGACCCAGTAAGCCAGAGGATTTTCGGTGGGGAAGGTGTCCAAGTCTGACCTTGCGCCTAGGTATTCCTGGACCATGTATATCAGACACTGGCGATGGTTGCTGGAACCGATCATACTTTGGGGCTGCGGACTAAAGAATTGTCTGAACGCATCGGTCAGACGGCCACCTTCCCCACCGCTCCTTCTTTGACTGCCCGAAGCCTCAGCAACTCGTTGTCCAGGACCAGGAGTTTGTAACCTCCCAGTCTCTGGGAACGCGTTGCACTGACCTTTCTGCAAGGCCTCCCGGAGTTGTCTCATCCTCTGCTCCCTCTGCGATGGTAAGATAAGGTCCGCAACCTTACCCTTGTACCGTGGATCAAGGAGAGTGGCCAGCCAGTAATGGTCCCTCTCCTTGATCCGAAGAATACGAGGATCCTTCCGCAGTCCTCTGGGTCACTAAGGACGACATGATCCGCAGCCACCTCCTCCCAGCCACGTACAAGTCCACTGGTTTCTTGGGACTGTAAATCATCCCTAAAAGACTGCTGCTGATGATGCTGAGTGCCAGCCTCCACCTCCATGCTGACACAATCCTCCTCCTCCTCCTCTTCCTGTGCGATGGGTGGGACAGAAGGAACACTGTCTGGGTAAAGGGGGCCTTGAGAGGCAATGAAGTCCTCCTCTTCCTGCCTCTGTTCTGCCTCAAGTGCCCTGTCCATTATTCCACGCAGCGTGTGCTCCAACAGGTGGACAAGAGGTACAGTGTCACTGATGCATGCACTGTCACTGCTCACCATCCTCGTGGCCTCCTCAAATGGTGCCAGGACAGTGCATGCATCCCTGATCATGCCCCACTGGCGTGGTGAAAAAAAACCTGAGCTCCCCTGACCCTGTCCTGGTGCCGTAGTCGCACAGGTACTCATTGATGGCCCTCTGCTGCGTGTGCAGCCGCTGCAGCATGGCCAACGTTGAGTTCCACCTGGTGGGCATGTCACATATAAGGCGGTTCTTGGGCAGGTTCAACTCCTTTTGCAGCTCAGCCAGGCGAGCACTGGCATTATAAGATCTGCGGAAATGCACACAGACTTTCCTGGCCTGCCTCAGGACATCCTGTAAGCCCGGGCACCTGCCCAAGAACCGCTGCACCACCAGGTTAAGGACGTGAGCCATACAGGGCACATGGGTCAGTTGTCCCTGTCGGAGGGCGGAGAGGAGGTTGGTGCCATTGTCACAAACCACCATTCCTGGCTTAAGCTGGCGTGGCGTCAACCACCTCTCGGCCTGCCCCTGCAGAGCAGACTGGACCTCTGCCCCAGTGTGGCTCCTGTCCCCCAAACACACCAGCGCAAGCACGGCATGGCATCTTTTTGCCTGCGTACTTGCGTAGCCCCTTGAACGCCTACGGAGCACCGCTGGTTCCGAGGACAAACCACAGGAAGAGGCCATGGAGGAAGAAGAAGAGGAGGGGGTGGAGGAGAGAGGTGTGTCACAACCAGTAGTAGCATTTTGGAGGCGTGGCGGTGGAACAACCTCCAACACTACTGCACCTTGTCCTGCATCCTTCCCAGCTGCCAAAAGAGTGACCCAATGGGCCGTGAAAGAAAGGTAACGTCCCTGTCCATGCCTGCTGGACCATGAGTCAGCGGTAATATGCACCTTACCGCTGACCGCCCTGTCCAGCGAGGCCAAGACATTGCCTTCCACATGCCTGTAGAGAGCCGGAATCGCCTTCCGTGCGAAAAAGTGGCGTTTGGGAACCTGCCACTGAGGAACCGCACATTGCACAAACTCACGGAAGGGGGCCGAGTCTTCCAACTGACAAGGCAGCAGTTGAAGCGCTAGCAATTTAGCCAAGCTAGCATTCAACCGCTGGGCATGTGGATGGCTGGGAGTAAACTTCTTTCGACGGTCCAGCAGCTGGGGCAGGGAAATTTGCCTGCTAGAATCGGACGTTGGTGTACTGCTAGCAGAGTGCCCGCAAGTACTTGGCTGTGACACACCTAATTCTACACCTTCATTCCTCTCAGAGCAGGTTTCAGAGAGTACTGAAGGTATACTGGGGTTGGAGATCCCAGCTGATGCGGTGCAAGAAGAGGTCAGCTTTGTTCTTTGGTGTGGGTCTTTAAGGTAGGCTTGCCAACGAGCTGCATGGCAGGTCAACATATGTCTGATCAAGCATGTGGTGCCCAAGCGGCTGATGTTTTGGCCACGCGATATACGCTTGAGACATATGTTGCAAACAGCAGCTGTGCGATCTGATGCACTCGCCTCAAAAAAGGCCCACACCAAAGAACTTTTTGAATGACGGGCAGAGGCAGCGCCCTGCACAGGCGGAGCTCTGTGGTGTGATTCCGTCGGTGTGCTGCCCATACGCTGGCCACTCAAGGGCATCCTGCCTCGTTGGAGATGTGCCTCCTCCTCATCCTCCTCCTCCTCCTCTCTCCTATTAGGCACCCACGTGGAGTCAGTGACCTCATCATCCCCTCCCTCCTCATCACTGGAGCCAATCTGGCAGTATGCTGCAGCTGCTGGAGCATGACTGCCAGATTGGTGTCCTTCTTGAGCATCCCCTCTCTCTGCTCTCACGCTACTGCCTTCCTCTAGCTGGGTATCATCATCAGATCCTTCGAAACGCTGGGCATCCTCCTGGAGCATGTACCCAACACTGTGCTCAAACAGTTCGGGGGACTCCTCAGGAGGAGGACATGGTGGGTCTAGGGAAGGATTGACTAATGAAGATAATGATACCAGAGAAGAGGACGCTTTGGCAGCTGCTTTGCCAGTACCCTGAGCCTGGGTGAGAGAGGATGAGGAGGATGAGGTGGGCTTGGTCATCCACTCTACCAAGTCTTCGGCATGATGTGGCTCAACATGTCCAGCTGCCGAAAAGAAGGACAAGCGTGTCCCATGGCCATGTGCTGATGACAATGCACCGCGTCCACGACCAGCACTGTTGCCCCCAGACACAGAGCCTGCTTGCCCTCTTTTTTTGCCTCCTGACTGTCTGCCTCTCCTTGTTTGCCTTCCAGACATTTTAATGGATGGCCTGCAGGGAGATGGGAAAAACAGCAATAAGGGCTACCTTCAGGTGTATACTGTGCAGGAGGCTTAGCAACAATGACACTGACACTGTCCCCTGCCTATCCTTCTCTGTCCCTAAACACAAGGATTTGCAATATGCTTCAGCAAGATTGGTTTAGCACAGAACAGCACACTGACAGTTTCCCTCACTGTCCTACTCTGTCCCTCCCTACAAACAAGATTAAGCACAGAATAGCACACTGATAGTTTACACGAGTGTCCTTCTCTGTCCCTAAACTCAAGGATTTCAAATATGGTTCAGCAAAATTGGTTTAGAACAGAATAGCACACTGACACTTTCCCTCACTGTCCTACTCTGTCCCTCCCTACAAACAAGATTAAGCACAGAATAGCACACTGATAGTTTACACGAGTGTCCTTCTCTGTCCCTAAACTCAAGGATTTCAAATATGGAACAGCAAAATTGGTTTAGAACAGAATAGCACACTGTCAGTTTCACTCACTGTACCTCTCTGTCCCTAAACTCAAGGATTTCAAATATGGTTCAGCAAAATTGGTTTAGAACAGAATAGCACACTGTCAGTTTCACTCACTGTACCTCTCTGTCCCTAAACTCAAGGATTTCAAATATGGTTCAGCAAAATTGGTTTAGAACAGAATAGCACACTGACACTTTCCCTCACTGTCCTACTCTGTCCCTCCCTACAAACAAGATTAAGCACAGAATAGCACACTGATAGTTTACACGAGTGTCCTTCTCTGTCCCTAAACTCAAGGATTTCAAATATGGTTCAGCAAAATTGGTTTAGAACAGAATAGCACACTGACACTTTCCCTCACTGTCCTACTCTGTCCCTCCCTACAAACAAGATTAAGCACAGAATAGCACACTGATAGTTTACACGAGTGTCCTTCTCTGTCCCTAAACTCAAGGATTTCAAATATGGAACAGCAAAATTGGTTTAGAACAGAATAGCACACTGTCAGTTTCACTCACTGTACCTCTCTGTCCCTAAACTCAAGGATTTCAAATATGGTTCAGCAAAATTGGTTTAGAACAGAATAGCACACTGACACTTTCCCTCACTGTCCTACTCTGTCCCTCCCTACAAACAAGATTAAGCACAGAATAGCACACTGATAGTTTACACGAGTGTCCTTCTCTGTCCCTAAACTCAAGGATTTCAAATATGGTTCAGCAAAATTGGTTTAGAACAGAATAGCACACTGTCAGTTTCACTCACTGTCCTACTCTGTCCCTCCCTACAAACAAGATTAAGCACAGAATAGCACACTGATAGTTTCCCTCACTGTCCTACTCTGTCCCTACAAACAAGATTTAGCACAGAATAGCACACTGACACTTTCCCTCACTGTACCTCTCTGTCCCTAAACTCAAGGATTGAAAAATATGGTTCAGCAAGATTGGTTTAGAACAGAATAGCACACTGACACTTTCCCTCACTGTACCTCTCTGTCCCTACAAACAAGGTTTAGCACAGAATAACACACTGACACTCTCCCTACCTATCCTTATTTGTCCCTAAACACAAGGAATCCAGGATTAGTAAAGGAAAAAAAATGACACTGTCCCTGCCTATGCTTCTCTTTCCCTGCTCCGGAACACACTACACAAGGCCGCCGCGCTGGCGGCCTTTTATAGTGTGAGGCGTGTACTAAACCCCCTCAGCAATAATTGGCCACAGGCATCCTGCCTGTGGCCAATCATTGCTCTCCTCGCTGCCGGCGCTGTGATTGGCCAAGCATGCGGGGTCACAGTGCATGCTTGGCCAATCACAGCGCCTGGATGACACTGCGATGGCGTAGTGCATTGTGGGCCGTTCGCGTCACTCGAATTTGGCGCGAACGGCCCAAATAGTTCGATCTTCGTCGAACGATCGAACAGCCGATGTTCGAGTCGAACGTATGTTCGACTCGAACACGAAGCTCATCCCTACTCTGGGATGGCAACCTGCAATCTGGGCTTGCCAACCAGCCATCCCAGAACAGGAGGTCATGGGCCACATCAGAGGGCTCCGTGGGCCACATGTGACCCCTGGGCCACTGGTTGGGCACCCCTGGCCTAGGAAGAGTAGGTAGAGGGTGGTTTGGGGGGGGGGGGGGAGTGAGGGCAAGGTAGTTGAGGGTTGGGTGAAATAAGGGTTGTGAGGTGGGAGAGTTGGGATGGAAAAGGCTGTGATCACTGGGGGGAAAGGGATGGGGATAGAAGGGTTATTGGGAGACATGGAGGCAGAGGTGTCAGCTGGTGGAGGGAAAGAGGAGGCAATAGGCAGAAGTGACAGCAGTGACTGCAGGCATGGTTCAGGAGACAGTCAGAGACTGCAGACATGGTACAGGAGACAGTTAGAGACTGCAGGCATGGTACAGGAGACAGTCAGAGACTGCAGGCATGGTACAGGAGACAGTCAGAGACTGCAGACATGGTACAGGACACAGTCAGAGACTGCAGGCATGGTTCAGGAGACAGTCAGAGACTGCAGACATGGTACAGGAGACAGTCAGAGACTGCAGGCATGGTACAGGAGACAGTCAGAGACTGCAGACATGGTACAGGAGACAGTCAGAGACTGCAGACATGGTACAGGACACAGTCAGAGACTGCAGGCATGGTACAGGACACAGTCAGAGACTGCAGGCATGGTACAGGAGACAGTCAGAGACTGCAGGCATGGTACAGGAAACAGTCAGAGACTGCAGAAATGGTACAGGAGACAGTCAGAGACTGCAGACATGGTACAGGAGACAGTCAGAGACTGCAGACATGGTACAGGAGACAGTCAGAGACTGCAGACATGGAACAGGAGACAGTCAGAGACTGCAGGCATGGTACAAGAGATGTCCTTCCGCTCTATAGAGAAGCAGGGGATTGGGGAGAAGCTCAGCGGGCCACAATTTCCATGATGGGGGCCACAACTGAAGTCTAGGGAGCACCCCCATAGATCCGGCCATGGAGAGCAGGGTGCATCTTCTATCTCTCGCGGGAGAGGAGCTGGCCAGACAGCACACGGAGGGAGAGGGAGCTCCGCTGCTCAGTACAACAGGGTACCGCCATACAGTGTCTATATACAGAGCCCCCTCATTCTCTGCCTCAGCATCCAGCCAGGGAGAGCCCGGATCCAGCGCTCTGTGTCGCAGGAGGTCAGAGCTGGGTGAGGGAGGTGTGCAGAGAGGAGACAAGGTTGGTGGGCAATTAGGACAGGCAGCCTAGCTGCCCCTAGCGACGCGACTGGGAGAAGGAGGAGGTGGGGTTGGCACCGGCCAGAGGGGAGGAGGAGGCGGTCCGCTGTCAAGCTGACCTCACTTCCGGTATCGATTATCGGAGCATTTTCGCGAGTACCGATACTCACTAAAATGCCTAGTATCGACACCGATACCAGTTTCGGGGCAACCCTAATATTTACCTCTTCCCAGCCAGTGTCATTAGTACAGTGACAGTGCATATTTTTAGCACTGATCACTGGTCCCCAAAAAGTGTCAATTACTGTCAGAATGTCCAGCTATAAGTCGCTGATCGCCGATACTAAAGGTTTTTTTTTTTTTCAAAATTGTCAGTCTTTATTTATAACGCAAACAATAAACAGCGCAGAGGTGATCAAATACCACCAAAAGAAAGGTCTATTTGTGTGAAAAAAGGGGGCGCACATTTATTTTAGGTACAGCGTCGCACGACCGCGCAATTTTTAGTTAAAGTAACACTATGCTGTATCGCAAAAAAGGGCCTGGTCATGAAGGGGGGTAAATCGTCCAGAGGTAAAGTGGTTAAACCACCTTTATTTATAGATCATTGGGAAAGTCTCCCTCTTATTGATTGGATTATGACATCTTGGTGGTATTTTTAGAGTTCATCCCCCTCCCCCCACACCTCATGGACCCACGTGTCAGCACTGTCTTCATTTTGACGGCACAGAGAGGCCACACCCCCACCACCTCGGAGCCGTGGGCGGAGCCCGCTTAGCCGGCACGTGACCCCGCCCCAGCCAATGCGGCGCTCAGTGCCCTCCTCCACGCGAAGTGCTGACAGCGGAGTGTATTTGGGGCGCGGAGAAGGTGTGGCGCAGAGGGAAAAGTGAGCCCCGTTTTGAAAGGTACACCCCATCCTCCCACATGTGGCAGTAAGCACGCCGGTCACTACAATGCATGTCACAGCCTGTGGCCGCTCTATAAACACACCCCCAGCTCGGGTTCGCCCGTTATCTGCTCTTGTGCGACAAAATCCCATCTACCGAACAGGCGAGAATGAAGGTGTGGGGACACGTGACGCCGCCAGCCAATCACCGGCGTTCTAGCATTGTGTTTTGGCGCCGTATGGTCCACGTCTGATTGGCTGGAGCGGTTTGGGGGATTTATAAGGCACCGCGGGCGGTACTGTTCCCTGTAATAATTATGTTCTGACGGCGGGATCGTGTCCTATCGTCCGCTGATCCCGCCGGCCGTAAAGAGCGGCTCTCCTGGGTGTTAAAATGATTACGTGTCAGCGGCCGAGTAATGGCGGACGAAGGAACGTGTTGAGTGCAGTGTGGCGGGGTGGAGGGGAGAGCACGTGACCGCCAGCACATAACGCGCATGCGCGAGCTCAGGGCGTGTGCAGAGCCTCGAGGGTAACAATCCCCGATCACCCAATGAATGGACCGGGCGGGGGGAGGGGGCTGCTTGTATGTCGGGTCATCATTACACGGATTCACAATCATCACACACATAGAGGAGGGATGTGACTGCAGAGCTAACCATCTATTTCACTAGTGGGGACATTTATATATACATGGCAGGACATACATATGCAATTATTACTGGACAAATGTATATTGTATAAATATATAAATGTCTGGTAATATATATATTACACAACATTTATATATTTATTATAGATCATGGAAAATATATAACATGTAATAAATAAATTGTATAAATGCCCTAAAATATACACAGTGGGTATAGAAAGAATCACCCCCCCCCTCCCCTTTACAATAATTGCCATTTTGTTTCTTTGCAACCTGAAATGAAGACAGACACAGTTTTTGTTTCATCCAGCTGCATTATAACATCCAAGTGAAAGATAAATAACCCTAACATGTCAGAAATAAAGAAAATATCTAAAACAGAATCACCAAGTTGGAAAAAGTATCACCCACCTCCTAAAAAGACTTGTAAACACAATCAGGTGTAGCTAATCACCTTTGCATACCTCTCAACCCGCACGGATTCTGCGGGTTTCTCATCATCTTCCCGCGTACCCGTGCGGGACACTGTTTTCCCGCATAGAGCGGCAGCGAAAAACAGGTGAGTTCTGGGGGCGGCACTTCCGCGGCGAACACCCCCCCTGGCCCCCTGGCCGCGACGAACCCCCCCGACACGTCACACTTCCGCGACCCCCCCCGCTTAACAACTCCACCACCGTCCCTACAAAAAAAAACGAAATGTCCCGTGTCCCCCCCCCCCCGCTCAACAACTCCACACTCCACCCCCGTCCCTACAAAACCCCCCCCCCCCCGCTCAACAACTTTGATGAGAGGGGGAAAATTATTTGAATTAAAGTCCCGCAGTGGACAATGGGAAAGTTGGGAGGTATGCCTTCGCACACAACGCCATTTAACTTTCAACTGTGATCAGCTGCTGTCATTTTGATTAGCTCAGCATGAAAAGAGCTTTTCTTGGTGCATTTCAGTCCCTTTGAAAAAAAAAATTTTCATCCATCTCCTGACTTGTACCTGTCCACAACTTTATCCCAGAGATCTTTTGACAGTGCCTTTCAACCCATAGTTGATTGTTTTCTTCAGTTGCACTACCAGGGACTAAAATGCTCCAGGAAAGCTCTTTTCATCCTGAGCTAATCAAAATTACCGCAGCTGATCACAATTAAAAGTCATATGGCTTTGTGAGTCATTGATAAGGTGATTAGCTACACCTGATTGAGTTTAAAAGTCTTTTTCGGAGGGGGTGGTCCTTTTTCCAACTAAGTGATTAGGCTTTTAAGACCTCTTTCACACTGAGGGCGTTTTTCAGGCGCTATAGCGTTAAAAATAGTGCCTGCAAACCGCCCTAAAACAGCTGCTCCATTCACTCCAGTGTGAAAGCCCGAGGGCTTTCACACTGGAGCGGTGCGCTGGCAGGGCGTCAGAAAAAGTCCTGCCAGCAGCTTCTTTGGAGCGCATTAGGAGTGGTGAACTCACCGCTCCTAATGCGCTCCTGCCCATTGAAATCAATGGGCAGCACCGCTGGCAAAACGCCGCCGAATCGGCGCATTGCGGGCGGTTTTAACCCTTTTTCAGCCGCTACCGGGGGCTAAAAGCGCCGACGTTGGGGGCGGCACAGTGTGAAAGGGGTCTAAATTTTATATTTTTCCGACATGTTGTGGTTATATCTTTCACTTGCATGTAATAAGTTGCACTAAATAAATACAGCTGGATAAAACAAAAACTGTGTCTTCAATTTAGGCTGCAAAGCAACAAAATGTGATTGTGATTGTTTTAAAGCTGGGCGATTCTTTTCTATACCCACTGTATACACAGGATATTTATATAATTATTGCTTTAGTTATTACAGGACATATATGCATATATTACAGGATATTTTTATATTTATTATAAAACATTTATGTATTTTAAAACGTGTACATTTATTACAGGACATTTTCCTATAGCAGTCTTTGCCTTGTTCCCTAATTGCTGTTACATGTTACACTTCCTTGTCACCTAGATATAGCCATAAGTAGCCGGTGGTGATGACAGGTGATGAACATTATAGCAAATATCTCCCGTGTGTGTGTGTGTGTGTGTATATATATATATATATATATATATATATATATATATATATATATATATATATATATATTAGAGCTGCACGATTAACCTTTAAAGAATCAGATTGCGATTCTTCCCCCCTTGCGCTCGGCGCTGCTCAGTGTGAAAGCAGCCTTAGACCAGGGGTAGGCAACCTTTGAGAGATGGAGATCTACCTGGACAACATTGAAGAGACCAAAGATCACCGGGGTGTAGCGCTCTATTTTTTTTAAAGAAAGTAACTAGCAAGCCCCCAATAAAAAGTAAAGACTGCATTAAAAAAAAACTAGAAAAACTTACTAAAACTAATGTCACTGTAAAAATATAAACTTAGCCTAACATAAAAGTTAGCTTCAGTGAGAAACTCAGCATTCGTTTTCATTCACAATTTTTTCATGTCTGGGGTGTAATTGGTAAGTCTGATGCCAGAGATCATCATGAAGGCAGAACATCTGGTACTGCAGGCTGATTTTCTTAACTAATTTCAGGCCTGGCTATCTGCTCTGATTTCTGGCCAGTGCAAGTAGTATGTAGGGTAGTGTACAGAGGTCAGTAGTATGTAGAGCAGCGTACAGGGGTTACTAGTATGTAGGGCATACTGATACTAGTATAGTAGTACTTGTACTCAGGCAAATGCTCCGATGCTTGATCTGATACCTGGGCAGTCAGAGGTGATCGGTGGGGGAGTTTCAAGCACCGATCTCCCTGTATAGATTTCAAAAAAGCAGCTGACAGCCGCTTCTCCTCCTCTCCCTCCCGTGGTTTTTAGCTGCTTTATTGAAATCTATACAGGGGTATCAGTGCTCTCAGTGATCTGCTCCAGTCCCCCTCTGTGCTCCGCTCTGGTCCCCCTATGTGCTCTGCTCCTGTCCCCCTCCCTGCTCCTCCGCCCCCTTTGTCCTTGATCTGTCAGGATGGAGAACGGAGGAAGGAGCTGGTAAATATGTCATTTACCGTCACCTTCCTTTTCCTAATTAATAAGTCCGTCCAGGTCCAAAAAAAAAAGGAAAAGTTCTGTGTCCTTCTTTTTTTTTTTCTGCAATCCAAATTAAACTGTTTACATCAGAGGCACATCCAGAGGGAAGGCAACAGGGCAACTGCCTGGCAGCCCCCCGGAAAATATTACAGACTCCGAGGCACAGCCACCCTCCAGAGTGGACCACTCATCAGAGCCCTGCCCCAGAGAGGGGATAAGTTGAGGATTGGATGGAATAGTAGTATACAGTAATGAAAGAGACAGTGAGTGTGGGAGAGGAACAGTAATGAAGGAGAAGGTGACAAAAGTGGGGGACAGTAATGAAGAAGAAGGTGACACAAGTGGGGAACAGTAATGAAGAAGGTGACACAAGCGGGAGACAGTAATGAATTAGAAGGTGACACAATCGTGGGACAGTAAAGAAGGTGACACAAGTGGGGGACACTAATGAAGAAGAAGGTGACACAAGTGGGGGACAGTAATGAAGAAGAAGGTGACACAGGTGGGGGACAGTAATGAAGGAGAAGGTGACACAAGCGGGGGGACAGTAATGAATTAGAAGGTGACACAATCGGGGGACAGTAAAGAAGAAGGTGACACAAGTGGGGGACAGTAATGAAGAAGAAGGTGACACAGGTGGGGGACAGTAATGAAGGAGAAGGTGACACAAGCGGGGGGACAGTAATGAATTAGAAGGTGACACAATCGGGGGACAGTAAAGAAGAAGGTGACACAAGTGGGGGACAGTAATGAAGAAGGTGACACAAGTGGGGAGCAGTACTGAAGAAGGTGACACAAGCAGGAGACAGTAATGAAGAAGAAGGTGACACAAGCGGGGGACAGTAATGAAGGAGAAGTTGACACAAGCGGGGGACAGTAATGAATTAGAAGGTGACACAATCGGGGGACAGTAAAGAAGAAGGTGACACAAGTGGGGGACAGTAATGAAGGAGAAGGTGACACAAGTGGGGAACAGTAATGAAGAAGGGGACACAAGCGGGAGACAGTAATGAAGAAGAAGGTGACACAAGCGGGAGACAGTAATGAAGGAGAAGGTGACACATGCGGGGGACAGTAAATAATAAGGTGACATAAGTGGGGGACAGTAATGAAGAAGAAGGTGACACAAGTGGGGGACAGTAATGAAGGAGAAGGTGACACAAGCGGGGGACAGTAATGAAAGAGAAGGTGACACAAGTGGGGAACAGTAAAGAAGAAGGTGACATAAGTGGGGGACAGTAATGAAGAAGAAGGTGACACAAGTGGGCGACAGTAATGAAGGAGAAGGTGACACAAGCGGGGGACAGTAAAGAAGAAGGTGACATAAGTGGGGGACAGTAATGAAGAAGAAGGTGAAACAAGCGGGAGACAGTAATGAAGGAGAAGGTGACACAAGCGGGGGACAGTAAAGAAGAAGGTGACATAAGTGGGGGACAGTAATGAAGAAGAAGGTGACACAAGTGGGCGACAGTAATGAAGAAGGGGACACAAGCGGGAGACAGTAATGAAGAAGAAGGTGACACATGCGGGGGAAAGTAAATAATAAGGTGACATAAGTGGGGGACAGTAATGAAGAAGAAGGTGACACAAGTGGGGGACAGTAATGAAGGAGAAGGTGACACAAGTGGGGGACAGTAATGAAGGAGAAGGTGACACAAGTGGGGAACAGTAATGAAAAAGGTGACACAAGCGGGAGACAGTAATGAAGAAGAAGGTGAAACGAGCGGGAGACAGTAATGAAGGAGAAGGTGACACAAGCGGGGGACAGTAAAGAAGAAGGTGACATAAGTGGGGGACAGTAATGAAGAAGAAGGTGACACAGGTGGGGGACAGTGATGAAGGAGAAGGTGACACAGGTGGGGGACAGTAATGAAGGAGAAGGTGACGCAAGCGGGGGACAGTAAAGAAGAAAAAGGTGACACAAGTGGGGAACAGTAATGAAAAAGGTGACACAAGCGGGAGACAGTAATGAAGAAGAAGGTGAAACAAGCGGGAGACAGTAATGAAGGAGAAGGTGACACAAGCGGGGGACAGTAAAGAAGAAGGTGACATAAGCGGGAGACAGTAATGAAGGAGAAGGTGACACAAGCGGGAGACAGTAATGAAGGAGAAGGTGACACAAGTGGGGTACAGTAATCATCACACATAGGTGTGTTTGTAATGTAATAATAGAATCGGGAATGATAAACCTGTCACTGTTTTAAACAATGTTAGGACTGTATGATACGTTAAATACAGTTCTGTAAACAACACCTTATTTTCTGGCAGTGCCCCTCCCGAGACTAGACTCTGGATCTGCCCCTGGTTTACATCTGACTGCCCATAGATCTGATATAGATCCGGAAAGCTCAATTTTTTAAGTGGAGATAAGCACTGAACGGACATGAAGGTCACAAAAATTACATCTTTCCCAATCTGCTCCGATTCAGCAGAGGATCTCTTCATGGATCACCTGTTGAACGTGCCAAGGTGAATCGGCTGAACGACCCATGTGAAATGGGTGCTCACCTGACACTGTATGAGAGTTATTGCATTTTTGGTGTACAGACTGTAATGGTTTGGCAGTGGCCTTCTTTCTCTCTGGGATATGGTGGTAAATTCACACCTTACTTGGCTTGCAGTTGTTTTTATTTGTCCTAAGGGTGTCACATCTGTCATGTAGGGTTGCCACCTCATCCCTTTAAACCCGAACACCCATTAATTACACAGGTTCTGAGGCTAATTAAATGCAGATGAGGCACCGAGTGAGTTTAATTATCACCTTAATCAGCCACAGAACCTGTGTAATTCATATGTGTTCGGGTTTAAAGGGATGAGGTGGCAACTCTACTGTCATGTGTTGACTTGATGTGTTTGTTCCTGGCTATGTTTCCTGAATTTAATTCTAACCATGGTAGTAAGGGCACATGCACACTCCTGCGTACATCTGTACTATGGAACACTGGATAAAGATGGACTATATCTGCAGTGGATTAGCCTTTATTTAGTGTAACAATGGTATGCAAACATCTGAACAGTTGTTATGTGACAGTTGCTAGTTCTATGTGTAGCGGGGTGTCACTTTAAAGGGCTCAAAAGACTACCATACCCAGTGTGCAGCGGGACACCCAGAGTACATTGCCTGGCGCAAGGTCTGCTGGGGAAGGCCTATTTAAGGAGAAGCGGAGCTACACGTGGGTCTCTTTGGACGCCGCCCCCTAGCAAGTGAAACCAACGCTGAGTCTGCCGCTAGACTGGGCCTAGGAGTTTGGGCCTTGAGATCCCGGACGAGCCCCCATGTGTAGCAATACCCCCAGTTAAGAGGGCTGCTGGTATAGATTTTGGGCCTGTACACACTGCTGTCAACCCCCGTAACTGGCTCTAACCTCCCTTGGCACAGATAGCAGTATTTCTTCAGAATTTGTTAATGAAAGTTTTTGTCTTCATCCCTGGTCTAGTCCCATTGCGGAAAGTTTTCTTTCCCTATTGGTCGCTACAATTTAGAGTATATTAAAGGCAAGCTCCATTTAATACATCATGTTAAACCTGTATTTCGATTGTAACATATAATATGGTGCAAGGTGGACCACCCCACCTCCAGAACGCCCCCTCATGATAGCATGTGGGGAATCCTATCCCCCACAGCTGCTGTCACTACAATACCCATCTTCCATTGCAAAAGATGGCTTGCAGTTCTCAATAGAATACAAGTGCAGTGATCACTTCACTCGTAGTCCATTGACACTTCCTCTAGCCCTCCAACTTGTAGGCGGGTTGAACTGTGTTTGGTTCTAGTGAGTTAGTGGCTGGCCCAGGCTGGGGTAAGGGGTTAGCTTGTGAAGTTCTGTTCCTGGGCTTTTTGGTCTTAGCCAGCCTATCTGTGCTATAAAAAAAAGGGAAGGCTGAGGTCCAGGCCTCGCTTTTTGGCTGGATCTTCCTAACTGACTGGGTTTTGTCTGTACGTGGAATTAGGACTGAAGACATTGGGACGTTCAGAGACATCCAAGCCATGGACAATTCCATAATGGAGTCTTGCCTCACAGAGGTATGCCTGGACAGCCACACCACATTAGTCAGAGTTAGGGGAAAGACGTTCATATTGAACTGTTATGTCACACTTGTTCAGTAAAGTATAAGCCTGGTCTCAGGTTATTCTAAGGGGTGCATGTTGGGTTTAGTGTATTAAAAGAACCGGGTCTGTAAACACACTATGGGGTATAAAGTAACACCACTACAAAAGGGTTAACTTGGCAAGTCAAGTAGAGGAATATAGTTGTTATGGGTAACCAAGTGAAGAAACAAGCTACAGACAACCAGTCGATAGGCGTGGTACCTGGTAAGGTGACTTGTACATTGTGATCAGGTCATAGACCTTCATAACGCATGTTCGGATCAGATTCTGTTGCTATTGGGGATGCACTGATACCATTTTTTTCACAAGTACGAATACCGATATATATATTATTTTTTTAGTATTTGCCGATACCAATAACCAATATCTAACGCAACTGTTTTGTTTACACTTCAGCTGTCAGCAGTGGTACAAGGCACTGAAAAGCTATTTACAAATTAAATACATTTATTTTTTATTTTGTGCTTTTTTTCAATGTGAAAATATATGTTAACCGCTTGCCGACCAGCCGCCTTAGGTATACTGCGGCGGGTTGTCTTGGCTGTGAGAAACGGCGTACCGGTACTGCAGTCCCTTTAAAGGCTATAGCAGGCGCGTGTCTGCCGGCCACCCACGGTTGTGAAATGTCAGAAAAGTGACGTCGCCCATAGAGTTACTATGGGGCTTCTGTTGTCGGCTGCCACCTCTGCACCCGGCTCTACAGAGAAGACACCGCTGACAGCTCAGTGTGAGACCAGACTGGAGTGGCTGCAGAAAAGGTATGTATAGCGAGCGATTTCTTCTTTACAGGGCTAGATAGGATAGTGTTCGGTTGTAAATGCCTGTAGATTTCTAGATTTTAGTGTTAGGGTGGATTTTTACTTTCATAGGAATTTTTGGAATTCTCTAGTCCAGCTCACAATTAGTTTCTTTGTGGAATTTATGCTTTTATATAATGTAAGACAACATTGCATATGTACCCAGAAGCAGAGCGTCCCTAGAATAGATGTGGCTGTAGGTGATGGTGATAAATAGTGTAAGTGATGTAAAGGTGTGAAATCTGCCACCTTTTATTATCGATTTATATTTTTTCCAATGACAGATGTGGTGTTGGAGTTGATGTGGGGGTCACACTTCCTCTGGTGTCCCGTCTAGAAAATGAATTAATTGGATGATGTGGGGTTATGTGCCGATTGCTCGGTAAGCTCCGCCCGTCCTGCTCCCAGACTTGTGAGCAGCACGTGATTGGAGCCGCGCGCTCTTCCTGCTGGCGATGCCAGGTGAGTGACGTCAGCCGCCCGCTCGGCGCCTGCGCAGTCGGTGTCTCCCGTGTGGTTGGAAGAACGGTGGAGCAGCTTTTTTTTTCTTTAGGATAAAGCAAAAAAAAAAAAGCTAAAAAACAAACAAACCCCGAAGACACGTGTAGAGTAAAGCGGCCGGATGGGACGTGTCCCCTGCACTCGGGGCTTGTCGGTGGTGCTTGTGTGCTGCTTGGAGGGAAAGGTCAGCTGTATGCACAGCCTGCGGCGAGCAGTGTAAGTGGCACTCCGAGGTCGGATGGTGGGAAAGTGTGATTGTGCAGTGCACAGTGTGATGGGGGGGTCTCCGCTATTAATGTCAGTGTTGGGCAGAGTAGATGAGGATGGCATTGGGGAGGGCGATGTGCCGTGATGGGAGCTTGTTGTCAGAAGTGTTAGGGAGGGACTGGCTGTGGCCGGAAGTCATAGAAAGCACAAAGAGGCCGATCACTGCCCTGCATAGGAGACGTGCCAGATCCCAGTAGCAGCAACGAAGGGAAGTACTGGTTAATGCACAACTCCAATGAAAAAAAAACACAATAGATTGTAGGTCAATAGTCTGTGGATAAGATGGCTGCTTCCACTTCTTTTTTGTTTCATGAAAGTTAAAGGGGTTGTAAAGGTTCGTTTTTTATTTTCTAAATAGGTTCCTTTAAGCTAGTGCATTGTTGGTTCACTTACCTTTTCCTTCGATTTCCCTTCTAAATATTTGTTTTCTTTGTCTGAATTTCTCACTTCCTGTTCCTCCTCAGTAAGCTGCTCAGTAAGCTGTTTTGGATGACTCCACACCACTCGGATGATGGTGTGAAGTTTACTGAGGAGAAACAGGAAGTGAGAAATTCAGACAAAACAAACATTTGGAAGGTAAATCAAAGGAAAAGGTAAGTGAAGCAACAATGCACTAGCTTAAAGGAGCCTATTTAGAAAATAAAAAACAAACCTTTACAACCCCTTTAAATGCTTCAGTCCTGGGGTGACAAAACGCGCTTGTTTTGAAGGAGCAGCGTTGTCACCCTATGAACATATTTCACCTTTAAAGTGATGAAAAATAAAAAATATGTTCTGCTTACCTGCTCTGTGCAATGATGCTGCAAGAGAAGTCCCTTACTTCCTCTTTGGCAGTGCCCCACCAGTGCTGTCTGCTCCTTCTTCTTCTTCTTCCAGGTGCCCCCTTAGCAAGCCGGGTGCCATGGGAGCACCTGTGCACGTACAAGCTGGGCTGTGTGCATCCATAGACACACAATTCTGGCAAGCCACACCCCCTGCTCCCTCCTCACAGGAGATTGAAAGTGGCGGGAGCCTATGGATCCTTCTGCCCTCAGAGTCTCCTGTGAATCCAGGAAGACCGGAGAGCAGTGCTGCAGCCGGGATGGCACTGGCGCAGAGAGATGAGTCAGGTAAGTGTTTAGGGAGGGAAGTAAACAAACAAAACAAAAGAACAGTTTCCGTTTAAAAGCACTTTAAAAAATGTTTCCGGTCTCAGGGAACCCCTAATGATTACTGTGATGTATGTTTGTTGAATGGAAATAACCCACTGTAATGAGTATTGCTGTCTTATCTCCTCTGTGGAGCAGTTGATGAAGGTGCGATGAGAAGTAGAGAGAACATTCTCCATGTCTCATAGTAGTACAGTGAGAAGCAGTCTTGCGAATAAATACTGACAGCCAGTTGAATAAGGTACCATAAAAGGACCTGACTGGCTGTTTGTGTAAAATATTTCCTCCCCTGAAGAGTGAAGAGAAAAACTGCTGTAATATGAAGAGGAAGTTGAGGAATTCAGTTTTCCGATTCCTTTGTTGCTGCTACCAGACCGAGTACAAGACATTATAGTACACTGTTGGGCACCACACTCCGATGAGAGCAAAGATTGCCTGGGAGTACTCGAGGAAAGTACATACAGACAGTAGAGTGGAAGAGGCGCTCACAGGCCTTGCATTGAAGCAACATTAACTTGTTAAAACGTTGGCCAAGAAACGTGTTTTATGTTGCTTCAAAGCTAGATTTGTGAGTGCCTCTTTCATTGGAATATATATGTATGTGTGTGTTTACAAAGGACCCCAAACTATGTTTATGGCATGTTTTTTTGTTAATCATACATTGCAGAACACAGGCCTTCATACTCGTGACTACTTGGGTTACGTTGCCACCTTTAAATGAATGGACACTCTGCACAGACATAACCCCTTCCAGTTGATCAAAGCCTCCATTTTTAGTTTAGTCTCTCGGTGATGGATGTGTCTGAAGATGTTCCTATTATTGGCTTAGTTCTTATGTCCTGTCTGTTCTAACACCGCTGATGATGTGGTAAGGTGGACTTCATACAGATCAATTGCTATAGCCAATAGGCCAAGAAGGACTGTACCGAGAACCTGCATTCAATAGTGGGGACAGAATGTAATGTCTGCTTGTCATCACTGGATCCTGTAGGCAGGAGGGGAGTACCGTATAGTCCCTGAAGACCCTGCAGGGTGGATCTACTATGAAAATTGGCCTTGCTGGCCCTCAACCTTGGACTGGTGAGTTCCTCTGAGGTTATAGTGGAGCATGTGGCAGTCCTCATTGGCAGTATTCCCTGTGTTTCTGCGGTGATTGTGCATGGACCTCAAAGAAGGCAGTCACGCGCAGGGCAGTACACGTGTCCCTGACCTTTTGGTCTTACCATTTTGCCACTGCGCTGGAATCCACAAGTCCTGAGGAATACTGGAATCTGCTCCATTTTCACCTACAGCTCTGATCAGTCGCAATTGCCAGGCACAGCAAGTATTGGGAAATTGTTTGCTAAGGGCTGCTTTGCCACGTTTGTCAGCATAGGCTGACATTCCTCTCAGTTGGGTGAGTGATACCCCCTGGCAGTCAGAGGCCTGTTTAAACCTTCTTAGGTCATGGCCTCATGCAAGCAGAGAGGTGGGGGGGTCGCTGGGTTGGGTTTCCAAATCTCTTATCAGGTACAGAGGACCCCTGCAAAGTTTGCCCTTCAGTGATTCCCCCTAGGGAACAGATTAGCTATGAACCCCTGCTCTTATCTGCTATTTGCACTGTTTCATGGGACAATCCTTCACTTTGTGTGTCAAGAAAGACATTTTGTTCAGTTATATCTGGGCTGCGTGATCAGCTTTCAAGGCAAGTCACTGGTTTAGAACTCTGGGGATGCTAAATGGGAACTTTCTTTCCTTTCCTTCCCTTTTGAGAGAGGATGAGGTGGTGGAAGAAACTCCTTATGATGAGGAATAGGAGGAAGCTGTTGAGCATCAGAAATCCTCTGTAGGCAAATCATTCCAGGAGGAACCTCAGGGTCCAGGCCTGTCTCAGACATAAAAGACCATAATGAGCGTCCTGTCAAATGTGGTACACACTAACCTGAAGTTATTGCTGCCAGAATCCTCTTCTAAAGTCACTGGTTTTGGGTCCTAGCACCTGCCAAAAAATCCGAAGTCCTTTCCAGTCCACCCTCACAAGAAGTTAGGTAAGATATATGTGATTGGGCTCACTCAGAGAAGGTGTCTGCACCTTCAAAGCATTTTTCTCACTGGTACCCCAAGGATGTGGAATTTTACAAGAAATGGGTTTTTCCAAGGGGTCAGAAACTGGGGACTCTTCTATAGTTCCTTTTGTAAGCAAACAGCCTCACACTCTACGCTATAGCCTACATCCCAATTCCGCAAGAAGAGCTGGACCCCCCAGTCATCCAGTTCTGGAGGTATATTCTCACAGTGAATGGGTGCCCACACCTCCATGGGTGAAGGGGACATCTATTGGCCTTTGTGGTTGCCTGAACTTGGGAAGTCAAACAACTGGGTCTGCAGTGTGGTATCTAGAAGCTACAAGCTAGAGTTTTGCTGCTTCCCCCTCCTCACTTTGTCAGGGGTCTCTTAACTTTCTAAACAAAGGGCCAGTTAAGGGTCCTTCAGACCTTAGAGGGGCCGAACCGTAGCCATCAGGAGTAGAAAATGTCCCGGCATCAATGGGAGTAAACAATGTCCTATCGTTGGTGTCATTGGCAGGAATTATGCCCATCGTTGGTGTCAATGAATGAAATAGTGCCCCAAGGGCCGGATAACAGCAAGTAAAGGGCCGTAGTTTGGAGACCACTGCTTTATTTTGCTCAAGTGTCTTCAGATGCACATAAAAGCAGCTTTCTTTGTGGCCCTGTAAAGACTGCTGTTCCAGGGGACTATCTCACCTGTGCCAGAAGTGAAGAGGTCTCATGTCTTCTATTACAGCCTGTTCATGGTTTCCAAGTCTAGACCTTAAGGATCTCAACAGGTTCCCCAATATACCAAAATTCAGGCTCGAGTTCAACCGGTCGGTAATTGCTTATGCTTTGTCAAGGATGCCTTCCTCCACAACATGATTTTCCAGCCCCCCCAATGGGTTCTGCAGTTTGTAGTGGAGGATCCCTACTACCAGTTTGTAGCATTGCCTTTCGGTCTGTCCATGGCCCCCAGTGTGTGAAAACCAAGATATTGGCTTCCCTTCTGCAGTTGCTTGGGACCCAATGTATCAACATGGGGGGTACCTGAATGACATGCTTCTTAAGGCTGGATTCACACCTATGCATTTTAAGTGCTTTTTGCATTTTGCAGATTTGCACTACAGTCCATTTAACAGGGTTTCCTATGGGACACGTTCTGTAGTGCAAATCTGCAAAATGCAAAAAGCACTAAAAATGCATAGGTGTGAATCCAGCCTAAAGGAGCAGTTGACTCAAAAACTAATCTCAAATGTCCAGCAGAAGGTCCAAGTTCTGGAGAGGTACAGCTGGATGTCAGACCTTCAGAAGCTGACCTTGGTTCTGATGCAACATCTGGAGCACTTGGGCTTAGTTAAAGTTAGGCATTTTGTATTTCTCCTGCGGATCACTATCACATTAATCCCAGGTGGAGTCCCTGAGGTTCTTGGATAGCCCTTGATGCAGGCTTATGTGAAGGTACTGGAGAAGATGGTAGCTGCGTTGCAGTCCCCTATGCTCCATTTTATTGTAGAGCTCTTCAGTGCAAAATATTTTCCGTATGGGTCTGAAGTCGGTAGTCCTTGGATCTACCGATGCATCAGTCTGCCAAAATCAAAGTGACTCTGGAATACTGTGTATCCATGCAGATACTGGATACCAGGAGATCCTTCCTTCCATTAAAGTAGAACATATTGATGACTGATGCCAGCCTGTCGGGCTCTGGAGGTGTTCTGGAAAACCTCTCGGTTCAGTGAATGTGGTCATCAGTGGAGCAGATGTTGCCGATCAAAATCCTGGAACTTCAGGCGATTTGGCTGGCTCTCCAACATTGGTCTCTTCGTCAGGGTGCAGTCAGACAATGCCATGGCTGTGGCATACATTAGTCATCAAGCAGGGACCAGAAGTAGCTCTCCTTAAGATCTGGGCCTGATTTTGTCTTGGATAGTACTTTACACTTTTGCCCTCTCTGCCATGCAAATTCCTGGCTTGGAAAATTGGCAGACAGAATTTTTCAGCCATCAGCAGCTAATTGTGTGAGAATGGATTCTACCCAGTGGTGTTTGCACAGATTTGTCTGTGCTAAGGGGTGCCAGATGTAGATCTCTTGGTGGCAAGATTTAACAGCATACTTGACAGGTATGTGCCCCAGATCCGGTATCCTCGGGCGTTAGATACCCTGGCAACCTGTCAGTTTATAAGGCGGACCCAATTGAACCCTCCGTTATCCTCTATGGAGGGGCGGATGTAAACGGACATGTCGATTTACAACATCCGATCTGCTAAAAACAAAACAGATGGAAAAGGCATTCGTTCCCCATCCATCTAGCGGATCAGATTGTTTGGCAGTCAGGTGTAAACAAACAGGCGGTCTGTTTACATTTGACTGCCCATAGAGGAGAGCAGGCTGTGTCTGTGTCCACTCTGCGTAAGCGGAGGGACACAGACCAGCCATCCGCCTGCTTCATGGGGATCAGTAGACGGATTCCTCACTGAGTAGAGATGCAACGGACCAGTGTGAAGACATACATGGAATATAAAGGGTTACATTTTTCTTGAGCTTTTTTTGCGCTAAAAGTGCCAATAATGGTAGACAATAAATGTTATACTAATTAAAAAGTCGACTATAATACAATTTTCTCTTATCGTCCATGGACTGACACAGCTCTAATACTGAAACACGTGGGTATATGTCCCTGCTCGCAGGAGAAGATCTAGGCAGAATGTTAGAAACATACATTCTAGAACAAACCAGAGCTGAACAGCCCCGCCCAGGAGGGCGGTCTCTCCGGACATAACCCTCCTACCTGCAGCCTCAGTTTTTTTCTGCCTAGCGGAAGAAGACGTGGCTCTCCCAGGAGCCAGTCTCCTGGAAGATTTAATTTTTATTCCTTTTGAGAACTTTATTATTTTATTTTTGAGACCTTCAATCAACTGTCGTCGGCTGGGCAACAGGTTGCTAGTATCTAGTATCTTCGTAGTCTTCCCTGTCCGACCATCGAGCGTGCTGATCCTCGCCTTGTGTGCGTGAGACTCAGTTCATGACATGCCCCATGACTCCAGGGTTGGCCGGTGGGCTTTTATGCTCCCGCGGTCCTCACAAGATTGAACAGTGCCTGCTGTATCTTTCGCTGTGGACCGGGCCGACAGCTACTCAGTACTACTCTGTGATAGGTCTGTCTGAAACACGCCAGTGGGTCCCTCTGGGACGGGTAAGTAGTCTCTCCTGCATCGGGTGAGTACATGCTGGCTGTGTTTCTCTGTATGGGGGGGTTTCTTCCTGTCTCCCCCCTGTATGCTGCTCTCTGCACCCTAATCTGGTGCTGAGCTGTGTGGGGGTACCTGGGGGTCACTCTGGCCTGGCGGGGTGTCTGTGTGCTGGGGCTGAGAAAACGTGGGGTGTTTGGAGATGCCATTAGGCCAGGGCTCGACAAACCCCGGGCGCCAGGTCGCCATTGCGACTAGAATTAGCGACCTGGGGCAGCACAGCTGGGGTATCCTGTGCCTCCGTGACCCCCCCCCCCCTCTGCGGGATTGCGTCGGCTGGTAATTGAGGCCGTGGCTTTGCGGCCTTCTGCAGGCCTATGCTTCCTTCTGTGGTCTAGCGCCATCTTGTGGTGGCCGTTGGTATGACAACCAGCAATGCTAATGGAGTTAACCTGTCTGTTTTCCCTGCCATCTCCTTCCCTCTAATTAGAACCCCCAAACATTATATATATTTTTTATTCTAACACCCTAGAGAATAAAATGGTGGTCGTTGCAATACTTTCTTTCACACCGTATTTGCGCAGCGGTCTTACAAGCGCACTTTTTTGGGAAAAAATACACTTTTTTTTAAATAAAAAAATAAGACAACAGTAAAGTTAGCCCAGTTTTTTTTTTATATATTGTGAAAGATAATGTTACGCTGAGTAAATTGATACCCAACATGTCACGCTTCAAAATTGCGTCTGCTCGTGGAATGGCGACTAACTTTTACCCTTTAAAATCTCCATAGGCGACGTTTAAAAAAATTCTACAGGTTGCATGTTTTGAGTTACAGAGGAGGTCTAAGGCTAGAATTATTGCTCTCGCGCTACCGATCGCGGCGATACCTCACGTCTGGTTTGAACACCGCTTTCATATGCGGGTGCTACTCACGTATGCGTTCGCTTCTGCGCGCAAGCTCGGCGGAACAGGGCGCGTTCCTGGCTCCTAACTTTTTTTTTTAGCTGGCTCCTAGATTCCAAGCAAATTTGTCAAGCCCTGCATTAGGCGCTTTGGCTGTAATTTTGCTGCGCTCGGCGGCCATCTTGTCGCGGATCAATGACGCAGTATTGCATGCGGCCGGTGGCTATTCTCTTGAAGCCGTGGCGCTTTCACTTTAATTTTTGTCCTCTATCGCCACTGCTGCGGCGCGAATCTCCTCAGGCTTCACTCGCGCTGGCAGTGCGGTGCATACAGCGGAGCTGAGCGGTCCTCTAAAGGGTTGGTGAGTCCTCTGGGTATCCCCTCCTCAGTCAGTGCAGCCAGTGGGTGGACTGTTTATTCACTTTATTGTGCATAAGGTCTCAGAGGGTGGCGAGTATGGAGCCTGGTTCACCTGCTTCCCCACTCTTGTCAGAGGCAACGGGCAGTGCTCATGCACCTGCGGTCCCTATGGACCAGTTTTCGGCAGTCCTGGAATCATTCCTTGTCAGGATGGAAGTGGTGTGTGAGCACAAGGGAGCTATAAGCGCCCTCTCCCCACACAATCTCCACATGGGGAGTGCTCTGATTCAGAGATGGGCCTTGCTGCTGCTCAGGACCCTAGCTCTGAATATTTTAATGTTTTTGAACAGGACATTTCTTATGAGGAAGACTCCAGTTCTGAGTCAATAAATGACAGGGCGCTTGTAAGTGAACTCATTGATGCTGTGAGGGACACTCTCAAGCTGGATGCTGTGGCTGAGGTACCTCAGGCAGACGCTGTCTACTTTTTGGTTCTTTTCAAGCTTTTATTTTACACAGCTTCCTCACTGTTTCCTCACACGCTGCGTTAAAAGCAGCATGGATGATACAGTGGTACACAGTGCCCCCTCCCCCTGGTCGGGGCAGCATGGTGGGGGGGGGGGGGACTTTATTCATTTATTTTTCTAGTCCCTGTGAGCTTTCTGTGTGATGTCTCTGAGGCAACAACAGGGTCTCTCTGCACCTGTGGTTTCCCGCCATTTCCTGGGGAACGCTCTGAGCTCTGACAGGACCACGGTCTGAGCTGTCGGAGGTTTCCTTTTTACCTGCATGCTGCTTCGGCAGCACATTTAAGCAGGTTGGTACGATACAGAGAAGTTTATGCGCCATAATTTAAACTTTTCTTATAACTGTACACTGGATACATTCACAGTGTATGTGTTATTGATCTCTGTGTCTGCGTGGGTTTCCTCTCACGTTCCAATGCCGTGTCTTCAGTGCCATACACAATATAAACATACACAATATGTTTATACACGACTCTAAATACATTCACAGTATATGTATGTATTATACTCTCTGGGTCGGCGTGGGTTTCCTCCGGGTGCTCCGGTTTCCTCCAACGCTCTCACGGTATGTGCGCTTCAGCTCTCTGCAGTATAAGCATGTTCAGTATGTTTATTATACATACCTACAGTAGGTGTATGCTATCTGCGTGGGTTTCCTCCAGGTACTCCGGTTTCCTCCCACGCTCCAATGGTAATGCACAGCATAACCATGTGCAATATGTTTATTCACATGCTATCATTCCTACACGGTATCTGTGTGCTGTCTGCGTGGGTTTCTTCCGGGTGTTCCGGTTTCCTCCCACGCTCTGCCAGTATGTGCGCCTTTGGCTCTCTGCACAGTTTAAACACGTTCCATATGTTTATCACGCATACTATATTACCTACGTGGTATGTGTATGCAGTCTGTGTCGGTTTCCTCCAGGTACTCCGGTTCCCTCCCACACTCCAATGGTATGGGCGCTTTCGGCGCTATGCACAGCCTAAGCTTGTGCGATTTGATTATTCACATGCTAACATACCTATGCGGTATGTGTGTGCAGTCTGTGTGGGTTTCCTCCGTTTCCTCCGGTTTCCACCCATGCTACATGACATGCGCGCCTTTTGGTGCCATACACAGTATAAACATACATATTATGTTTATACACAACTCTAAATACATTCACAGTAGATGTATGTATTGTATTCTCTGGGTCTGCTTGGGTTTCCTCCCACGCGCCAACGGTGTGCACGCCTTTGGCGCTATGCACACATATACATGTTCAAAATGTTTCTCACACATACTATAGTACCTACACGGTATGCGTATGCAGTCTGCGTGGGTTTCATCCGGGTGCTCCGGTTTTTCCCCCACGCTCCAATGGTGTGCGCATTTTCAATGCTATGCACAGCATAAACATGTGCATTTTGTTTTTTCATATGCTGTCATGCCTACACGGTTGTGTACGTAGTCTGCGTGGCTGGTTTCCGCCCACGCCCCAATGATGTGCGCGCCTTCGTCGCTGGCACAGTATAAACGTGTCTAATATGTTTATCCACACATACTAAACTACATATGCCGTATGTGGTTGTACTATGCTCTTTGTGGCTGAGTGGGTTCCTCCCACGCTCTAATTGTGCGTTTTGACGCAATACACAGCATAAACGATACGTTTGTACAATCAGCACTTATCAATGGAGTAGCTGCTGGATGGAGCATTGTCATAAGGATCCCTGGTACCAGGGATACCACCTTCCACCTGCCCTTCGGTGGTGATCAGAAGCGCTGGCTTGGACTGTGTTCGCCATGCTGGGGTTAGCATTACGCCAGTTAGTGGCTGCGTCTCTGGCGTTTCTGAAGCTCAATGACTGGGCAAAAGCCTCTGCTTCATCTATCAGTCGACCAGCAGGTGCACTGCAACTGCTTTAGCCTCTAGGGTCTCTGTGCCCGGGGTGGGTTTGCGCCACCTGTAGAGGCTGAGGTACTGGTCCACTGACCGAATTTCTTGGGAAGCTTGGTCAGGTTGCCTTTCTTAACCAATAATTGAGGCACCCCGTAAGCCGGGGCCTCCCTTCTCCGATACACTGCGGGGTCTCTGGGATTATCATACCCATTCCGCTGCAGGACGGTCCTGTCGGCCGTGTGCATTCCAGGGGAAGGGTCCTTACATCCGGAGGTGTTTTCGCCTCCTTTGCCGGATGTGGGGCACTGGATGTGGACCTTCTGGACTCACTCGCAAGGTGTCGAGATTCATGGCCAGGTCCAGGGATCCCTGGGCAGACGCGTCAGACGCGTTGGTGGCCCTTGGGGGCAGTATCGCCTGATGTATGCTTACCCTCCGCTACTGTTGTTGCCTCGCCTGCTTCGCAGAGTAGGGGCCGAGGCCATTCCGGTGATCCTCATTGCTCCGGAACGGCGACATTGGTACGCCGATCTAGTTCGGCTATTCGCAGACGTTTCTTGGCGACTGCCTATTTGGGTGGACCTTCTGTCTCATGGTCCCATACTTCATCCTGCTTTTACAGTCCTTGGCTTTAATGGCATGGCTGTTGACAGCCAGGTGCTGAGGGTCCGAGGTCTCTCGGATTCGGTCATCTCATCTATGTTGTGGGCATGGAAATCTTCCTCCAGAAAGATCTATCACCGTACCTGGAAGGCTTGCATCGCTATGTGCGAGGAGCTTGATAGCGTCCACGGACGTATTCCGTTCCCAGGATTTTGCTGTTCTTACAGCGTGGTGTGACCCAAAAGCCGGCCTTGCGTACCGTCGAGGGTCGGATTTCGGCCCGGGCCGTCTTTTTCAACGACCGCTGGCGGGCCATTCCTTGATTAGCACCTTTGTGCAGGGGGTTCGCCATGCGATTTTATTTTTTTATTCCCCCCCCCCCCCCCCCCCTGTCAAGCGTCCTCTCCCTCCTCGGGATCTCAATTTGGTGCATCTTGGTTCTCCAAGAACTTCCATTTTAAAATTTCAGATATTCCTCTCTTGACTTTGTCTCAGAAGGTGGCTTTCTTAGTGGCCATTACTTCTGTTGGACGGGTGTCTGAGTTGGCGGCTCTGTCATGCAAGTCGCCTTACCTGGTCCTCAATAAGGATAAGGTGGTGTTGCGCCCACGACCGTCTTTTCTTTTAAAGGTGGTTTTGGCTTTTCACTTTAATGAGGACATTGTCCTTCCGTCCTTGTGCCCTCACCCATCGCATCCCAGAGAGTTTGCGCTTCACACTTTAGATGTGGTGCGAGCCTTACGGGTGTACCTGGCGGCTACTGCTTCTATTAGGAAGTCTGACTCACTGTTTGTCTGTCTCTGGTCCAAAACAGGGCCAAGCGGTGTCGTCTGCCACCATTTCTAGGTGGATCAGCCAGACCGTTATACAGGCCTATGCCCTTAAGGGGCGGGCGCCTCCCTTTCCGGTTACGACGCATTCCACCAGGGCAATTTGTGCTTCCTGGGCTTTCCGACATCGAGCGTCGGTTGCACCTGGTCGTCCGTTCATACCTTTTCTAAGTTCTATAAGGTTGATGTGGCTGCTTCCTTCGGCCGCAAAGCATTGCAGGCCGCTGTTTAATGTTGCAACTCCTCCGTTGAGGAGCTTTGCTTGTTTGAAGTGAAGTTTTGGTTTTTCCTTTACTACTGCTCCCACCCTCTTCTGATACTGCTTTGGGACATCCCACGTTTTTCAGTATTAGAGCTGTGTCAGTCCATGGATGATAAGAGAAAATAGGATTTTTGTACTCACCGTAAAATCAGTTTCTCTGACGTCCATGGACTGACACAGCACCCACCCTTCCTTTTTAAGGTTTGTACTGCTTTGTTACGAACTGAGGCTGCTGGCTGCAGGCAGGAGGGTTATGTCCGGAGGGACCGCCCCCCTGGGCGGGGCTGTTCAGCTCTGGTTTGTTCTAGAATGTATGTTTTCTAACATTCTGCCTAGATCTTCTCCTGCGAGCAGGGACATATACCCACGTGTTTCAGTATTAGAGCTGTGTCAGTCCATGGACGTCAGAGAAACTGATTTTATGGCGAGTACAAAAATCCTATATTTTTATTTTATTTTTTTCATATATATATATATATATACAGGTCCTTCTCAAAAAATTAGCATATTGTGATAAAGTTCATTATTTTCTGTAATGTACTGATAAACATTAGACTTTCATATATTTTAGATTCATTACACACAACTGAAGTAGTTCAAGCCTTTTCTTGTTTTAATATTGATGATTTTGGCATACAGCTCATGAAAACCCAAAAATCCTATCTCAAAAAATTAGCATATCATGAAAAGGTTCTCTAAACAAGCTATTAACCTAATCATCTGAATCAACTAATTAACTCTAAACACCTGCAAAAGATTCCTGAGGCTTTTAAAAACTCCCAGCCTGGTTCATTACTCAAAACCGCAATCATGGGTAAGACTGCCGACCTGACTGCTGTCCAGAAGGCCATCATTGACACCCTCAAGCAAGAGGGTAAGACACAGAAAGAAATTTCTGAACGAATAGGCTGTTCCCAGAGTGCTGTATCAAGGCACCTCAGTGGGAAGTCTGTGGGAAGGAAAAAGTGTGGCAGAAAACGCTGCACAACGAGAAGAGGTGACCGGACCCTGAAGAAGATTGTGGAGAAGGACCGATTCCAGACCTTGGAGGACCTGCGGAAGCAGTGGACTGAGTCTGGAGTAGAAACATCCAGAGCCACCGTGAACAGGCATGTGCAGGAAATGGGCTACAGGTGCCGCATTCCCCAGGTCAAGCCACTTTTGAACCAGAAACAGCGGCAGAAGCGCCTGACCTGGGCTACAGAGAAGCAGCACTGGACTGTTGCTCAGTGGTCCAAAGTACATTCGGAAATCAAGGTGCCAGAGTCTGGAGAAAGACTGGGGAGAGGGAAATGCCAAAATGCCTGAAGTCCAGTGTCAAGTACCCACAGTCAGTGATGGTCTGGGGTGCCATGTCAGCTGCTGGTGTTGGTCCACTGTGTTTTATTAAGGGCAGGGTCAATGCAGCTAGCTATCAGGAGATTTTGGAGCACTTCATGCTTCCATCTGCTGAAAAGCTTTATGGAGATGAAGATTTCATTTTTCAGCACGACCTGGCACCTGCTCACAGTGCCAAAACCACTGGTAAATGGTTTACTGACCATGGTATTACTGTGCTCAATTGGCCTGCCAACTCTCCTGACCTGAACCCCATAGAGAATCTGTGGGATATTGGGAAGAGAAAGTTGAGAGACGCAAGACCCAACACTCTGGATGAGCTTAAGGCCGCTATCGAAGCATCCTGGGCCTCCATAACACCTCAGCAGTGCCACAGGCTGGTTGCCTCCATGCCACGCCCCATTGAAGCAGTCATTTCTGCAAAAGGATTCCCGACCAAGTATTGAGTGCATAACTGAACATAATTATTTGAAGGTTGACTTTTTTTGTATTAAAAACACTTTTCTTTTATTGGTCGGATGAAATATGCTAATTTTTTGAGATAGGATTTTTGGGTTTTCATGAGCTGTATGCCAAAATCATCAATATTAAAACAAGAAAAGGCTTGAACTACTTCAGTTGTGTGTAATGAATCTAAAATATATGAAAGTCTAATGTTTATCAGTACATTACAGAAAATAATGAACTTTATCACAATATGCTAATTTTTTGAGAAGGACGTGTGTGTGTGTGTGTGTGTGTGTGTGTGTGTGTGTGTGTATATATATATATATATATATATATATATATATATATATATATATATATATATATATATATATAATTTTTTTTTTTAAACTGTCATTTTCGGTACTGGCTTAAGTACATCCTGCATTTTCGGTTTCGGCACCAAATTTCCATTGGGTGCACCTCTAGTGGAAAGGGCTTAAAGCGGAGGTTCACCCGATTTAAAAAAAATAAATAAAAAAAAAGCCAGCAGCTACAAATACTGCAGCTGCTGACTTTTTAAAAATGGACACTTTGCTGACATCGTGGGCGCGCTGGACAGGTGGCGAGGCTGAGCAATCCCTCTGTCCTTGGATGCTTCCGCCGCCATCCTCGGTGAGGGAATCAGGAAGTGAAGCCTTGCGGCTTCACTGCCCGGTTCCGTACTGCGCATGCGTGAGTATCGCGGCGTGCCGTCACTGGTCCCTGCTCTCTCTCCTGGGAACAGTGTGTTTCCCAGAAGACAGCGGGGGGTGATTCGAAGGGGAGGGTCTCCGGCGGGAGTCAGAATCCGGAAGTGGTGCAAATACCGGTTTTATACTGGTATCTGCACCCCCCTCCCCCCTGAAAGGTGACAATTATGACACCGGAGGGGGGGAGGGTTCCAAAAAGCGGAGGTTCAGTTTTTGTGTGAACCTCCGCTTTAACTCCTTGGAATCAGTTTTCCCTTATCTTTGTGTCCCCTCAACTTCAGCTTCTTCATCTGTCACGCATGATAAAGGTAGAGGGCATTCTGTTCACTCTGGTCGCACCTACTCGGTCAAGATAAATGTTTGCAGACCTTTTTAAATCTCTGGCAGATGAGTCATGAGCTTTGCCAGATTGTCCAGAGTTGCTGTTGCAGGGTTCGTTCTTCCATCCTGCTTTAGGCTAGGTTCACACCTATGTGGTGCTATTTGAGTGAGTTTTTGGTGCAATTCAGCTGCGATTCCAATGCGTTTGGATGCAGCTGAGGTTTGTATTTAGAGCCTGGGGTCCCCTTGTTATGCAATTGCATCAGTTTGAATCTCTTCAAGAGATTTTCTTGCGCGTAAGGTGGTCTGTTTGGTGGCCATTACCTCGAATATGCTTGGGTGGGGTTTCCTGCCTTTTTTGTGAAGTTTCCATGAGGCAGTTTCCATTTACCTTATGGTGGCAGCATAACCCAAGTAGTCATAAATATGAACTCCTCTGTGTCCTGTGATGTATCGCAGTGCTGTAATGAGTTATAATTGTACAGACCAGTTGCTTCTGAGTGGGACCATGGGTTACATGCTGCTACCCTCATGTTGCTGGAAGCTAGCACCCACAGTGTACCCATATAACCCTACACACTCATTGGGCTTTGTTTTGTTTTTAAAGTAGTGCCCTTGGGTGATGGACCCCTTCTCCCTGTTGCAGAAGAATTTTTCGAATTTTCACCAGTTTTACTTCTTTTGACACTTTTTTTATTTCGACCTTACTGCTTAATGACTCATTTAGCAGTTTATAGATTGGTTACCCTTGATGTACATCTTGGGAACTGTATCTAAAACCCACAACAATGAGGCCGGCCTGTAATGTTTGCTCTGACATTTACCTCAGTACATGATGCAGCAAGTGAGTTAGCTGTAGGGTGCTATACAAGTCCAGGGCCATTGTCCATTCCTTTTGGCACCCAAGGATTCAGTTGATAGGCAGTTGGACCATGGCAAACTGGATTAGAGGAATGATTTTTCAGGTAATTCTAATCTTGCTGCAAAGTTACAACTCTTGTCCTCCGCATTGCTCTTCAGTGTAGAAGCCATAGAGAGTGTGAGCTGTCAAATTTGCAGAATGCCTTTTACTTTCTGTGCACATGCATATAATCTTATGGCTTGATAGGTGGACTGTCCTTGTAAAAGCTGTGTTTTGCACATGCTCTACCAAAGTAAACCCCTCTTTGGCAATTTCCTTAAGTAGTGCAGTAAGGTGGCTACTCAAGGTTCTACCCCACAATACAAAATCATGCTTCCCTGTATGAATGGGCCTCCTCTGCCGTGTGGATGTGAGCCGTTTGCCTACCTAGAGCACCATCATCTACTGCAGGTTCCTCACCTCACAGCAGACCCTCTAATGCGAAAAAGGTTTTTAAGCAGTTTCAATGGGCTTAAACCATTTTACTGACACCTCCATAAGGCTTAAAGTGGTTCTAAAGCCTAATTTTTTTAATATTATTATTTATTTATTTTTTTACCCTAAGGCATTCATTGCATTAAGGTAAGTATTGCGCTTTCAAGCCCCCCCCAATATATAATAATATTTATGTCTTCACTCTATCCAGCCCTGTGCCCATCTGCAGCCATTAGTTAATCCTGAGACGAGAGTGGGGTCCAAGCTGCGCTTTCTCTGTCTATGGACACTGACACCCTGGCTCGCGATTAAGCTTGTATGCATGCTACGATAGGAAATGGCTTCCTATGGCGGCACATCAAGAAGCGCAGGAGCTTGGAGAACTGGCGGGGGACCAGGGCTTCTCTGTGCAATTCCATTGCACAGAGCAGGTAAGTTTTTAAGCCTGTTTTAAAAAATATTGAGTTTACAATCACTTTTAAAGGCGGTGGCAGCAGGGGTTTTTCAGACACGCTCCCAGCGGCTGCAGACACTAGGAATATGTGTGTTTCACAAAAAATCTGACTTCCTAATAAACAGCTGTCTACAGTTATATTATTATACAGGATTTATATAGCCATACAGTTTGCGCAGCGCTTACCAGATTGCTTTCAGTGGCCCCTGGAGTGTGACCACAGAGGGGAGGGAGATTAGCGAACATCCATTTACTGATCTCCCTTAACTAGAATGAACCTGGAAATGACGTGCAAAACGTCTCTTCCAGTTTTTGCGATGTGTGCTCCATTGGCTTCAATTGAATATAGGTGAGGCATTGGGCCCTTTTATTTCACTCTGACCTTCCAAAAAGTAAGAAAAGAGTCTTTATCGTTGTCGGCACTCTGGGGTGTGTGTGTGTGTGTGTGTGTGTGTGTGTGTGTGTGTGTGTGTGTGTGTGTGTGTGTGTGTGTGTGTGTGTGTGTGTGTGTGTGTGTGTGTGTGTGTGTATTTTTTTTCGTGCTGTGTCAAAGCGTGTTCTGGATAGATGTGTGTATCTAGCAGAAGACCTTCTGGTACAGTGAGGGAAAAAAGTATTTTGATCCCCTGCTGATTTTGTACGTTTTCCTACTGACCAAGAAATGATCAGTCTATAATTTTAATGGAAGGTTTATTTTAACAGTGTGAGAGAGAATAACAACAAAATCCAGAAAAACGCATTTCAAAAAGGTTTTAAATTGATGTGCATTTTAATGAGTGAAATAAGTATTTGACCCCTTCGCAAAACATGACTTGGTACTTGGTGGCAAAACCCTTGTTCGCAATCAGAGGTCAGACGTTTCTTGTAGTTGGCCACCAGGTTTGCACACCTCTCAGGAGGGATTTTGTCCCACTCCTCTTTGCAGATCCTCTCCAAGTCATTGAGGTTTTGAGGCTGACGTTTGGTAACTCAAACTTTCAGCTCCCTCCCTTTCTTTGGGATTAAGGTCTGGAGACTGGCTAGGCCACTCAAGGACCTTGATGTGCTTCTTCTTGAGCCACTCATTTGTTGCCTTGGCTATGTGTTTTGGGTCATTGTCATGCTGGAGTACCCATCCATGACCCATTTTCAATGTCCCGACTGGGGGAAGTTGGTTCTCACACAAGATTTGACAGTACATGGCCCCATTCATTGTCCCTTTTTGATTTGGTGAAGTTGTTCTGTACCCCCAAAGCATAATGTTTCCACCTCAATGGTTGACGGTGGGGATGGTGTTCTTGGGGTCATAGGCAGCATTCCTCCTCCTTCTCCAAACATGGCAAGTTGAGTTGATGCCAAAGAGCTTGATTTTGGTCTCATCTGACCACAACACTTTCACCCAGTTCTCCTCTGAATCATTCAGATGTTAGCAAACTTCAGACGGGCCTGTACACGTGTTTTCTTGAGCAGGCAGACCTTGCAGGCGCTGCAGGATTTCAGTCCTTCACAGCGTAGTGTTACCTATTGTTTTCTTGGTGACTATGGTCCCAGCTGCCTTGAGATCAGTGGCAAGATTCTCCCGTGTAGTTCTGGGCCAATTCCTCACCGTCCTCATTATCATTGAAACTCAATTAGGTCAGATCATGCATGGAGCCCCAGACTGAGGGAGATTGAGAGTTATTTTGTGTTATTTCCATTTGCGAATAATCGCACCAACTGTTGTCACCGTCTCAACAAGCTGCTTGGCGATGGTCTTGTAGCGCATTCCAGCCTTGTGTAGATCTACAATCATCTTGTCCCTGACGTCCTTGGACAGTTCTTTGGTCTTGGCCATGGTGGAGAGATTGGAATCTGATTGCTTCTGTGGACAGGTGTCTTTTATACAGGTAACAAGCTGATATTAGGAGCACTCTCTATAAGGGACTGCTCCTAATCTCAGCTCGTTACCTGTATAGAGACACCCGGGAGCCAGAAAACTTCTTGATTGATAGGGGATCAAATACTAATTTCACTCATTAAAATGCAAATCAATTTAACTTTTTTTTTTTTTTTTTTTTTGTTGTTCTGTCTCTCACTGTTAAATTATAGACTGATCATTTCTTTGTCAGTGGGCAAACGCACAAGATCAGCAGGGGATCAAAAACGTTTTTCCTTCACTGTAGGTGTAGAGCAAATGAAAGGAAACTGAAGGAATTTCTTGATACCTCCTGTCAAACGTGGCAGGAATTTATAGCAAGTCCCAGGAATCATAAACCGACAAGATTTAGTGCAATTTTTTTACAACATCATAGCATCTGTTGTGAGTGCTTTACTGATGAAGAATTAATCATTCTACGGAACATATTTCAAATTCGTTGGTGCCCCAAAACTCAATCACCCAGAGCTCAATGGGACATGCTGCACTCCAGACTTGAGTGCAGGAGCACAATGAGCTGTACGCTATGTGCTGGTGGCTTTGACTGATTTTAGCGCAGGAGCTGCCAGCTGTCAGTGACATTCATGTTCCAGCACTAAGCCCATGAGCTAAATCGATCATCTCTTCAGGTTGCTAACCTGCTATAGCTTCCTCCGTAGCAGCAAAGCATTCTCTTCAAAGGGGAAGAGATGGGACTTAGCCTGTAATGTCATTGGTCCTCTTATCACTCCACCCTTTAAGCGTATTACATTTTTTTTTTTTTTATGGTTTTAAATATGTTGCAGCTTACTAATCCTTTAAATTTTGTGGCTGCATTTCTCTTTTATTTTTTATTATTTTAGTTCTTGTCACACACTTCCTGTCTCAGGCTACTTTCACACTTAGGCGCTTTACCTGTAAAGTGCCAGCGCTTTTAACCCTTTTTCAGCCGCTAACGGGGTTTAAAAGCGCCCCGCTAGCGGCCAAAAAGCGTCGCTAAAAATAGCGGCACTTTACCGCCGATGCCCCATCGCCTCAGTGTGAAAGTGCCCTTTGGGTGTCTCCACTCCACTAGAGGAGCATTGGAGACGCCTTTGGACAGCAGCATTCAGTCTGGGGAGAGGTTAGTGTAAAGGTCCGTACACACGGTCAGACTTTTTGCCAACACACTTCAAAATGAGCAAGTTTAAAAAAAAAAAAAAAAAATCCGACCGTGTGTACGCTCAATCGGACAACTTTTTTGGTTTTCATCGGACAAAAGTTCCCTCTGCAAACGGACAAACTTTTCGGCAACAAAAGTCCGATGTGTGTACAGAAATCCATCGGACTTATGTCCGAGGTACAAATACGCATGCCCAGAACCAATGTTAAAATCAATCAACAATAGCACAAGTTGACCAAAGGGTGGCGGTAAAGAGCAGAAAAACCATGTGATGTTGGGAAAGTTTGCAGAAAAGTCTGAGCGTGTGTATGCTATGGGTGTGCCCAGCCAACTCCCTTCGGACAAAAATCCACGGAAAAGTTTGTTTGAAGTTCGACCGTGTGTATGAGGCTTTAGATGCACTAGCACAGGGCTTGACAAATTTGCTTGGAATCTAGGAGCCAGCTAAAAAAGTTAGGAGCCAGGAACGCGCCCTGTCCCGCCGAGCTCGCGCGCAGAAGCGAACGCATACGTGAGTAGCGCCCGCATATGAAAGCGGTGTTCAAACCACACGTGAGGTATCACCGCGATCGGTAGAGCGAGAGCAATAATTCTAGCCCTAGACCTCCTCTGTAACTCAAAACATGCAACCTGTAGAATTTTTTAAACGTCGCCTATGAAGATTTTAAAGGGTAAAAGTTAGTCGCCATTCCACGAGCGGACGCAATTTTGAAGCGTGACATGTTGGGTATCAATTTACTCAGCGTAACATTATCTTTCACAATATAAAAAAAAATTGGGCTAACTTTACTGTTGTCTTATTTTTTTATTAAAAAAAAAAGTGTATTTTTTTTCCCAAAAAAGTGCGCTTGTAAGACCACTGCGCAAATACGGTGTGACAGAAAGTATTGCAACGACCGCCATTTTATTCTCTAGGGTGTTAGAATAAAAAATATATATAATGTTTGGGGGTTCTAATTAGAGGGAAGGAGATGGCAGGGAAAACAGGGAAACTCCATTAGCATTGCTGGTTGTCATACCAACTGCCACCACAAGATGGCGCTAGTTCACAGAAGGAAGCATAGGCCTGCAGAAGGCCGCAAAGTTGCGGCCTCAATTACCGGCCGGCGCGGCCCGACGCGATCGCGCGGAGGGGGGGGCACGGAGACACAGGATACCCCAGCTGTGCTGCCCCAGGCGCCAGGTCGCTAATTCTAGTCGCAATGGCAAACCTGGCGCCCGGGGTTTGTCGAGCCCTGCACTAGCATATAGATAGACTTAACTACGAAATGAAAGCCAAGCTTATTTTGGATAAATGAGTAAAGGCTGACTATGGTAAGTACCCCCTGTAAGTGGTAGATAGTGTTTGTCTCAAAATGCCATGTTTGCTGAACAGCTTGGTCTGTTAAAGAAGGTTGGAAAACAACTTACTGGTAGAATCACCGGGTGAGAAAAAATATCATTTCAGCATCGTTGAATTGTTAAGTTGCAAGATAATACATTTATGCTTTTGGGTTTAGATATGCTTTCATGTTTAGACAGGACAGACCTGATTCCTGCAGCTCATGCCCTGCAGGAATTTGCTTGGAGATAAATCCTCAGGTTGCAACAACCTTTGCCAAATGCTGTGTGAGAATCGTACTTCTGTTAGGCCCCTTTCACACTGAGGCGTTGAAAAAATGCAAAAAAAATAGTTTTTTTTACCGCGTTCGCGGTAAAAATGGCGCTAACGCATATGCGTTTTTACCGCGTTTTTGCGGTAAAAAGGATTACAGGCATACCCCGCTTTGAGTACACTCACTTTACATACACTCGCGAGTAAGGACATACGCGCAAGTGTCTCACAAGTACTGTACAGACATTTTTCAGCCGCAGTAGAAGGAGCTGAAGCTCAGAGAGCATAGTCCGCCCTGTTCCAGTGTGGGCCTGACACCCCCACTACAGCCCCTGAGACCTCAACTACAGCTCCTGACCCCCCACTACATCCTATAAGTGAAAAAAGGTATTGTTTCACTTTAAGTACATTTTCGTTTTACATACATGCTCTGGTCCCATTGTGTACTTAAAAGTGGGGTATGCCTGTATTTTGTATCCCACAATCCTCCACTTTACTGCGGTCATGTGACCTTCCCACAGCTTCTGGGTGGTTTTTACCGCGTTTTTACAGCGGTACTCATTCATTTCAATGGGGATAGGCGTTTTTATGCGCCCCAAAGATGCTCCAAAAAAGCTGTTTGCAGGATTTTTTCCAACGCACAGCCAGCAAAACGCCTCAGTGTGAAAGCCCTCAGGGCTTTCGCATTGAGAATAATGGGGCAGGATAATTTCAGGCATTTTTACAGCGCTGATTTTACTGCGAAAACGCGGTAAAAACGCCTCAGTATGAAAGGGGCCTTAGTGAAAGCAATGCTCAGGCTGTAAGCTTCGGCCTCTGGTATGATCCCTCAGACTGCCTCGCAGCACCCCTGTGCTTATGTCAAACCTTTGCACATCTCACAGCTCTCTTTGCACATTTGCAGCTCCCTGCTGCTTTGGTCCTCAAGTTTAGGGCCTTTTGTTCCCTCAGACTTCACCTGTATGTTTTAGACACATGCACACCTCCGACTGCTCCCCTGGATCCTTGTGGACTCTTGGGGAGGGTGGAGCACACCTGTCCCCTCAACATGTCCAGGGCTTTAAATATATAGGGGTATGCACATCCGCGCGCATACACAGCTTGTCGATCAGCCTGTCCAATAATTTTAGGGTATTGTTTAGAGAAAGTGGTAAAATTTTTGCATAGGTGTGTGTTTGTTTTTTTATTATTGGTGTTTGTTTTTTTGTAGTGTTTTTTTTTAATATGATGGTTTGGTTTAATTACAGTATAATAATTTAGTTTTAAGTTTATTAATATTAAAGTGTTACTAAACCCAGGACACTACATTCACTATATCTTGTCTCCCACAGTACACAGAACTTGGACATGCCGAAATTTTAGTAAATATAAACTAATAAATACCTTTTCTCATCAGCAGTATATAGCAGTCTTGTGACGTCTATCAGTGTCTGGTTAAAGCTTTTAGGAAGAGTTTTTTTATTTGTTATTTTGCACTGATTGTCCTATCAGGATGCAGGACTCCTTACCCTCTATCTGGACAGTGATGATTGGCCCTGTGCTGATCACATGCACCCTCCTAAGGGAAAAAAAACTGTCTAGCGATTAGAGCTGCACGATTAATAGTTAAAAATTCGTGATCTCGATTCAATCCCCCTCATGATCTTAATCCGGCATTTCCACTATTCATGTAACAATTACAGAGCAGTTCTCTGCTCACAGCTGTCAACAAAAAAATAATAAATCCAGCAACGTTTATCACAACATTGCTGAGCGCTGAGAGATAAAAAGAAACCTTGTATAATTTTTGGTTCTTTTAGATCAAAGGGATTAACTTCGGTCTGTAAATGAGATCAGCTTAATAGACATCCAAAAGGCGAACCAACGTACAGTTACATCTTTTCGCCCAGGGGAGCCAACCTGCCGCAGTACAACTGTGGTGGCTGGTCAGGAGGGGGTTAAAGTGTTACTAAACCCACAACAGTAAAATCAGTCTGTATATGTGCAGTAAAGCATGCTTGTTATACTCACTGTGGAGCCTAAAGGGTTAATCCTCTACATTCTGTAAAAAGGCTGTTTTGATCCTGTCTTTTCTGATCCTCCTCTTCTTCTACAGCCCCCAATCTATTTGCTGATAGAACAGAACCTTGGGGGCAAGCTGCTTATGCTTAGTTTGGTGTGTATTGCTAGAGGCTTTTTTTTTTTTTTTTTTTATCTGGGGAGAGTGCATGTGACCAGCACAGGGTTAATTGGCACTGTCCAGACAGAGGGTCAGGGGTCCACACCATTACAACACACCATTCTCTTAACAGTCAAGAGTGCCTGGCATATTTGCCCAATTAGACCAAATGGTTTAACATTTTTGGGGCAGCTCCTAGACTTGCAAGTAAGGGCATAAAAAAAAAATCACCGAAACAGGAGGGGCACTAAAATAGAGTTCCCTGCTAATTCCTAGAACCAAAAGGGACTACAGATATTGGGTGTACACGCTATTAAAGGCAGTTATTTGCGACCAATACATTTTAAATCATATTGCCGTTCCACACCATTTGTTGAATGTCTGCTCACTGGAGCCCCTAAACATATAGGGATTAGGGGATGTGTTTCATGTGATCAAGACAGAGTTGAGAAGTACACTCAGTGTATACATTTTAAGCTGAATCAGGTTTCCTTAGAGGATATAACTGAGAAGATGGTTTAAGACTACACTCTCTTCCAAATCTCTTCTGGAATATCAACGACATCCAATTTCCATTGATTATTTAATTTGAAAAGTTTATGAAATTTCAGGGATATCAAATTTGAATAGTAAGTAGGGGGCAATTTCTTATGTTCAGAGATGAGTAACGTTTTCTCTAGGGAATGTGGTTGGACAACTACACCTGTTAACCCAAACTAAGCCGCCACTGCATGCTAAAGTTGAATATAGGTCAAAAACAATGTATTCTGCTGAAGAGCCTCAAATGATTTAAAGTTAGACCCTGCATAAAGTTGGTGGTGATATTTAATACCAAATTGCGCCAAATATATTTCTCCAGAGAGTCCAGACACTTTTGGGAGCAACACAAAGGTGTATTGGGAGAGCCTATTGCAAGATAGAGTACCTACTTTATGTAAACACCAGCAAATGAGGTTAAAAAATATAATTTTAATATCCCCCCCCCCCCCCCCATCCCACTGGAGGAGTAGAAATGTGTTTCCAATTAAATAAATTGGCTAGGGACCTAAGAATGAAAGTATAGCTGCATCCACTGTTAAGGCTGAGGTATTAACTTAAGGTATAACCACTAGTACTTATGTGTCAGTTGTGAAGCTACGTAATATAAATTCAATTATGCCAGCTCACCTCTATATGTTGGTCATAATGATATTTTGGGAGGTTTTGGGCCCCCCAAGAAGGAGGTTAAGCTTTTCTACACGTCAGACCTTTTTTTTGCGGATCAGCACCATAAAGTTCAAGAGCATATAAAGAAAAGAAGGTAGAAATATAATTTTAAATATAATAATCCTACCCAACAAATTAAATGGTAACCTTGATCAGGACAGAACAACCCCTTAGAAGTCACTAGTACAGTGGGAAGGTTTTTAAATGTTGGTTAAATGTTCATACTCTGAACTGTACATCATAAAATAGTTTTTGACAATGTTCAATTAAAACTTTCATACATTGTTTTTAGGAAAATGAATTTTCAATGGTATTTGAAGCCTGATGAGTAAGTCTTCAGGATTTTTGACCATAATGGAGGAAACTAAGATTCCAGAAGCAGCTCCAGAAAGTGGGAGTAAACCTCCATCAACAACGCCTGCTTACTTTGTTATCTTACACCAGTCTAAAGGTGATGAAAAAGAAGAAAGGATCCTTGTAGCCAACCGGGATGCATCTGCAGTTGCACCACTTGTCCAACCTGGACCTCACGAATCAAAGTCGAATACCTTTCTGTCAGCTGATTGTATTTCTGGAGGAATTACTGTAACCTTGGATAACAACAACATGTGGAATGAGTTTTATAGCTGTAGTACAGAGATGGTATTAACTAAGCTAGGAAGAAGGATGTTTCCTTATTGTCGCTACTGGATATCTGGTATGGACCCTTACCAGAAGTACATCCTTGCTATGGACATCACTCCATTGGACACTCACAAATACAAGTGGAATGCCAAGTGGTGGGAGCCTGGTGGAAAAGCAGAACCGCATGTACTAGGAAGGACGTTCATTCATCCTGAATCTCCGTCAACAGGGCAGTACTGGATGCACCAACCTGTTTCTTTCTATAAGCTAAAGTTAACTAATAATATTTTGGACCAAGAAGGTCACATTATCCTCCACTCTATGCACCGCTACTTGCCAAGGCTACATGTTATCCCTGCTGACAAGGCCATGGAAGTAATACAGCTTAATGGACCTGATGTTCACACCTTCACCTTCCCACAGACAGAGTTTTTTGCAGTTACTGCATATCAGAATGTTCAGATTACCCAACTAAAGATTGACTGCAATCCTTTTGCCAAAGGCTTTAGGGAAGGGACTATGGTGGGGCGGCCTCCTAAAGAAGGCAAGCCTAAGATTTTCACAGAAGCAAAAGATTCACCGGGTAGCAAAAAGTTAGAACATGATGATCCAGAAAGCACTGAAAAACGAAAAGAGTCTATTTCATTGTCTGAGCAGTCTGATGCTGACACTGAAAATGAATCTGTCAATGCCAAGCAAGAATTACGAGGTCTTTCAAATTCGCAGAACACAGTCCTACAGAATTTACTCCTAAAACTAAATCAACTTAGCAGGTAAACAGAAATTATGTTCTATCATCATTTTCTAACAGTATCAGATGTTTTTAACCACTTAACCTCCGAAAGGTTTTACCCCCTTCATGTCCAGGGCATTTTTTTGCTATTCAGCACTGCGCTACTTTAACTGGCAGTTGCGCGGGCATGCAACACTGTACGCAAATTAATTTTTTTTTTTTTTTATCCCTTTTTTTTTTTTTTTTCTGTGGTATTTGATCACCACTGGGTTTTATTTTTTGCGACAAAAAAATATATATTTTTACTTTCTGCTATAAAACATATCAAATAAAAATGTTAAATCAAATTTCTTTATCAATTTAGACCAAAATGTATTCTGCTTTATGTCTTTGGTGAAAAAAATCCCAGTAAGTGTATATTATTATTTTTTTTTCTCTTGTCATCCATGGACTGACACAGCGTGTCTTATACACCTTTACACGTGGTTATGTCCCTGCTTGCAGGAGAAGACCTAGGCAGAATGTGAGATGTTATACATACATTCTAAACAGCCAGAGCTGAACAGCCCCGCCCAGGGGGGCGGTCCCTCCGGGCATAACCCTCCCACTGCAGTCAGCAGACCCCAGTTTTTTTCTGCCTAGCAGAAGGAGAAGACGTGGCTCTCTCAGGAGCCAGTCTCCTGACCTATTTTTATTCTTTTGGAAATTTTTTTCCTATTTTATTTTTTTATTTTTTTGAGATCTTCTATCAACTGTCGGCTGGGCAACAGGTTGGGTACAAGATATCCTCGTAGTCTTCCCTGTCCGACTATCGAGCGTGCTGATCCTCGCCTTGTGTGCGTGAGACTCAGTTCACGACATGCCCCACGACTCCAGGGGTGGCCGGTGGGCTTCCAGCTCCGCGGTCCTCTCAAGATAGAACAGTCCGGCTGTATCTTTCGCGGTGGACCGGGCCGACAGCTACTCAGTACCGCACTGTGATAGTTCTGTCAGGAACACACCAGCGGGTCCCTCAGGGGACGGGTAAGTAGTCTCTCCTGGCTGCAGGTGAGTACATGCTGTGTGTTTCTTGTGTGGGGGGATTTCCCTGTCTCCCCCTGTGTTTTTAATGTCACTCTCTGTTCACTAGTGCTGGCGCTGTACTATGGGGGGTGCCTGGGGGCCATACTGTCCTGGGGGGGGCTCATGCTGCTCTGCACTCGCTGGGGCTGTTTTGTTTTTGGAGGTGAGGGGCCTGGGCGCCGTTCGGCGCCATGTTTTGTGTGTGTGCTGATTTTTACATTGGCGGCCATCTTGCCGGGGCCCGCCGGAGCACATTGCGGCGGCCATTTTCTTGTAGCCGCACGTCTTTTCTGGCACTAGTTTGGCCTCTAGCGCCGCTGGAAACGGCGCGAATCTCCTCACACTCTCTCCTCTCAGCTCACTCACGCTGAGCAGCGCGGCGCAGTGAGACAGAGCGGCGGAACCGAGCGGTCCTGGTCAGGTTGGTGGGTTCCCTGGGCATTCCCCTACTTCAGTCAGCACAGCCTGTGGGTGGTCTGAGAGGGACATTATGGAGTCAGAGTCACCAGCTTCCCCTAACATGCCAGAGGCAGCAGCCAGTGCTCCAGCACCTGCGGTCCCTATGGACCAGTTGTCGGCAGTCCTGGAATCATTTCTGACCAGGATGGAAGCTGTGTGTGAGCACAAGGGAGCAAAAAAAGCGCCCTCTCCCCACTTTATCTCCACAAGGGGAGTGCTCTGCTTCAGATATGGGCCTAGTTATTGCTGCTCAGGACCCTAGCTCTGAATATTTGGATGGTTTTGAACAGGACATTCCTTGTGAGGAAGACTCCAGTTCTGAGTCAGTAAATGACAGGGCGCTTGTTAGTGAACTCATTGATGCTGTGAGGGACACTCTCAAGCTAGATGCTGCGACCGCAGAACCTCAGGCGGATACAGTCTCCTTTGGTTCTTTTAAGACCAAGCCTTCTAAAAAGGTTTTTCCATATGTACCTTTTTTTTGACCAGCTCATTGACCAGGTCTGGGAAAAGCCGCAGAAGACTTTTATGGTCCCGCGGCGTTTGTCTATTAGATACCCCTTTGAAGACGCCCTGCTTAAAAAGTGTGCTTCTCCCCCGGTGGTCGACCCTCCAGTCGCCCGTTTAAACAAGGCCACCACTCTCCCGATGGAGGGGACTCCTGCGTTTAAGGACCCCACTGACAGGAGGTCAGAAGTGGTGAGTAGAGCCATGTTCGCCTTGTTGGGATCCGCCCTACGGCCCGTAGTAGCGGCGACCCTTGTGTCTCAGACACTCACGGAATGGGCAAAAATTTTGCACCAAACTGTGCAGGAGTATAACCTTCCTCCAGACACTATTGCTCTGGCCCACCAGATGGTGCAGGGTCTGATATATGTGTGCAACGCCACGTTGGACGCGGCCCCTTTAATATCCAGGGCCTCTGTCTCGGCGGTGGTATTGCGTCGTCTCATCTGGTTGAAATGCTGGTCTGCTGACCTAGCCTCTAAGAAGCTCCTGACGGATCTACCTTTTAAGGGTGGTAGACTTTTTGGTGCTGCTCTGGATGACATCATCAAGGATGTCACGGGAGGTAAAAGCACTCTCCTTCCTCAAACTATCAAGGGTAAGGAGGCCCGACGTAAACCGGGTCCTTCCTTTCCAGCAAAAAAGGGTTTTTTTCGTCCGTCAGAGTCCACGGGTAAGCCATCCCAGACTGACAACAGTGCGGCTGGCGGGCACAAGCGCCCCTGGGTGCGTAAGCCGAACAAGCCGGCTCCCAAGCCCGCCTCCGCGTGAAGTCTTGCCCCCGCCCGTCTCTGGGGTGGGGGGACGACTTCGCAGGTTCACGGATCGGTGGACCTCCCGGATCTCCGACCGGTGGGTGTGCGGGGTGGTCACCTCAGGATACAGAATAGAGTTCCGCTCCTGGCCCCCAGACAGATTCTTTCCCTCAAATCTCCCTCTCCTTCCTGCCCGTCGGGCAGCCCTCTTGGGGGCTGTACAGGATTTGATCGGGTCCGGAGTAATTGTGCCGGTTCCGTCCCAGGAGAGGTTTCAGGGGTTCTACTCGAATCTGTTTGTTGTTCCAAAAAAGGACGGGGTTCGGCCGATCCTGGACCTCAAGGCCCTGAATGCCTTCGTGAAGGTGCAAAAATTCCGCATGGAATCCATTCGCACGGTGGTCGCTACACTCCGTCAAGGGGATTTTCTGGCATCCTTGGACATCAAGGACGCCTACTTGCATGTTCCGATCTGCGCAAGCCACCAGAAGTTTCTGCGCTTTGCGGTCGGCGAAGTCCACTATCAATTTGTGGCTCTTCCCTTCGGCCTGGCCTCGGCACCGAGGGTGTTCACCAAGGTGCTTGCTCCGGTCCTAGCTTTGCTGAGACAGCGAGGCATTGCTATCGTGGGCTATCTGGACGATTTCCTTCTAAGAGCAGACAGTGGCTCAGAATTGGAAGAAAGTGTGACTATCGTCAGTCAGACCCTCAGGGAGTTTGGGTGGCTCCTGAACGTTCAGAAGTCGGTTCTAGTCCCGACTCAGCACCTGGAGTATCTAGGTCTGATTCTGGACTCCTTGGAAGCAAGAGTCTTCCTACCTCCAGACAAACTACTGACACTTCAGTCTGCAGTACGGGTGCTGACGTCCCGGAAATGGTCGTCAATCCGCTTTTGCATGAGAGTCCTGGGACTCATGGTGGCCTCCTTCGAGGCCGTTCCTTATGCCCAAGCGCACACCAGGGCCTTACATAAAGAGATCTTGTCCACTTGGGACAAATCCCAGTTGTCCTTGGATCTTCAGATCCAGGTGAGTCACCTGGTCAGGGCATCCCTGACGTGGTGGTTGAGGTCCCCGGCTCTTCGGTCCGGGAAGTCGTTCCTCCCCATCCAATGGACGGTGATCACGACGGACGCCAGCCTGACGGGCTGGGGGGGAGTCTGGGGAGTCCTGTCGGCCCAAGGGCTTTGGACTCCGGACGAAGCCCTCTTACCGATCAATGTGCTGGAGATACGGGCAATCAGACTGTGCCTCTCCTCATGGTCGGAGAAACTACAGGGTCACTCCATCAGGATACAATCGGACAACGCCACAGCAGTGGCGTATGTCAACCATCAAGGGGGGACTCGGAGCTCAGCTGTGGCTTCCGAGGTCGCCCGCATCCTGAGGTGGGCCGAAAGAAGCGTGCCGGCTCTGTCGGCCGTCTACATTCCGGGCGTAGACAATTGACAGGCGGACTATCTAAGTCGCCAGACGCTGGACCAGGGGGAGTGGTCCTTGCACCCGGAGGTCTTTCAACTTCTTTGCAGACGGTGGGGCACGCCGGATGTGGACCTGATGGCTTCTCGACTCAATCGCAAGGTGTCGAGGTTTGTGGCCAGATCCAGGGATCCCTGGGCGGATGCCTCGGATGCGTTGGTGGCCCCATGGGGTCAGTATCGCCTGGTATACGTTTATCCTCCGCTGCAGTTGCTCCCTCGCCTGCTCCGCAGGGTAGCGACCGAGGGAATTCCGGTGATCCTCATTGCTCCGGATTGGCCTCGGCGTCACTGGTACGCCGATCTGGTACGTCTCGTCGCAGACGTTCCCTGGCGGTTACCGATACGGGGGGACCTTCTGTCTCAAGGTCCTATATTTCATCCTGCGTTACAGTCTCTGGTTTTAACGGCATGGTTATTGAAAGCCAGGTGCTGAGAGACCGAGGTCTCTCGGATTCGGTCATTTCGACCATGTTAAGGGCACGGAAGTCTTCCTCCAGAAGGATCTATCACCGTACTTGGAGAGCTTACATCGCCATGTGCGAAGAGCTGGACTGGCGCCCACGAACGTATTCCGTTCCCAGAATCCTGCATTTTCTGCAGCGTGGCGTGACCCAAAAGCTCGCTTTGAGTACCATTAAGGGTCAGATTTCGGCCTTGGCCATCTTCTTTCAGCGTCCGCTGGCGGGTCATCCCTTGGTTAGCACCTTTGTGCAGGGGGTTCGACATGTGCTCCCCCCTGTCAAGCCTCCTCTCCCCCCGTGGGATCTGAATTTGGTGCTCTCGGTCCTCCAGGAACCTCCCTTTGAAAATATTAGAGATATTCCCCTCTTGACTTTGTCTCAGAAGGTGGCCTTCTTGGTGGCCATTACTTCCATTAGACGAGTGTCTGAATTGGCGGCCTTGTCCTGCAAGTCGCCCTTTTTGATCATCCATAAGGATAAGGCGGTGTTACGTCCGCGACCTTCCTTTCTGCCAAAGGTGGTCTCGGCCTTCCACTTAAACGAGGACATTGTCCTCCCGTCCTTGTGTCCTCACCCATCGCATCCCAGAGAGTTTGCGCTACACACTTTGGATGTGGTACGAGCCTTGCGGGTGTACCTGTCTGCTACTGCTTCTATTCGGAAGTCTGACTCACTATTTGTGGCTGTCTCTGGGCCAAAACAGGGCCAAGCGGTTTCGTCTGCCACCATTTCTAGGTGGATCAGACAAACCGTCATTCAAGCTTATGCTCTCAAGGGGCGGGCGCCTCCCTTTCCGGTTACGGCACATTCCACCAGGGCAATTGGTGCTTCCTGGGCTTTCCGACATCAAGCGTCGGTTGCACAAGTGTGCAAGGCGGCGACCTGGTCGTCTGTTCATACCTTTTCTAAGTTTTATAAGGTTGATGTGGCTGCATCTTCGGATGCTTCCTTCGGCCGCAAGGTGTTGCAGGCCGCTGTTTGATGTTGCAACTCCTCCGTTGAGGAGCTCTGCCTTGTTTGGAGTGAAGTTTTTGGTTTTCCATTTATACTGCTCCCATCCCTCTTGACACTGCTTTGGGACATCCCACGTGTAAAGGTGTATAAGACACGCTGTGTCAGTCCATGGATGACAAGAGAAAATAGGATTTTTGTACTCACCGTAAAATCCGTTTCTCTGGCATCCATGGACTGACACAGCACCCACCCTTCTTTTTAAGTTTGTACTGCTTTGTTACGAACTGAGGTCTGCTGACTGCAGTGGGAGGGTTATGCCCGGAGGGACCGCCCCCCTGGGCGGGGCTGTTCAGCTCTGGCTGTTTAGAATGTATGTATAACATCTCACATTCTGCCTAGGTCTTCTCCTGCAAGCAGGGACATAACCACGTGTAAAGGTGTATAAGACACGCTGTGTCAGTCCATGGATGCCAGAGAAACGGATTTTACGGTGAGTACAAAAATCCTATTTTTCAATTTTCTTTATTGATTTTCTTCAGCATTATAGATAACAGTGAACGTACATATATTTTAATAGTTTTCATCCCTTATATTACCATGATAATATTAATGACACACAATTATATAATTAACACCTTTTTCCTTTCTATTAAACCTTACCCCCCCCCCTCCCCCTGGGTCTATGGTGTCTCGTGTTAGGGTTTCTATCTTCTTTTTCTTTTTCACACATTATTTATTTTGTTTTTCCATTATTATTTTTTTTTTCCTTCTTCTGCTTACTGCATTACTTCTATTTTACGGGGGGTACCCCATGCTTTCTAACCATGGTTTCCAGATTTTTTCGTACTCTAATATTCCTTCTCTTAGTATAGGCTACTTTCTCCTTCCATATTGTTTCCGTGACTACGTTCACCCACTCTTTTACCGATGGCGGTCTCTCTGATTGCCATCTTTGCGCAATTGATTTTCTTGCGTGGAAGAGACACCTGAGCACTGCTTTTATTGTGCTAGCCTCCCTGTTTATTCCCTCCCCTAATCCCAAGATACAGTCTAGGTTCCCTTTCTAATGTTGTTTTATATATCCTATTTATGGTGTCGAGGACCTCTGACCAGTATCTGAACAATTTTGGGCATCTCCATATCATGTGCATCAAGTCCCCCGTGCCCTGACACCTGGGACACCCTGCATCCGTCCTCCACCCCAACCTAAACAGCCTTTTTGGTGTATAGTACGTCCTATGTAGCAGCATCAGATTTGAGATCTTCTGTGCGGACAAGATTGTTACCAGTTGTCCCCTCTCTAGTATCTTCTTCCATTGCCCCACAGATATGGGCCCTAGGTCTTCTTCCCATTTGCCCTTACTTTTGAGGGATTTGGGGCCCTCGATACTTCCTTTACATATATGTGAATACATTTCAGAAATAAAGCCCCCAGTTCTACTCTGATTATCCAGTCTCTGGAGAATAGGTGATTTACACCAGGCTGGCCCCGTCCTGTCAAACTGAGCATTTAAAGCGTGTCTAATTTGAAGATATCTATAAAATGTGTATCTAGGGACATCCTATTCCTCTCTCAGTTCGGAAAAGGTTTTGAGAGTACTTCCCTTATACAACTGGGCTAAGCCTAGCTATCCCCTTTACTTCCCATTCCTTAATTTTCCCCACCGCCTCCAGCTCCTGAAGATTCCTATTGTCCCAGAGGGGCGCGTGTTCTGTTACTCCACCCTGTCCTCCAATTGATTTTACTGCTTTTCCATACTTTTATGGCCATCTTAACCGTAGGGGATCTATAGGCAAATGAATTCGCCTCCAATACCTCCGTCATTATTTTATGGGGTGCCCCCACTGTCATTAATCCCCCATTTATATCTCCTCCTGGCTCTGATCTTCCTCCAATATGCTGCAATTGTGCTGCCAGATAGTAGCACCGAGGGTGTGGCACCGCCATACCTCCCTCCCTGGTTGTTAGCTGTAGGGTTTGCAACCTTATCCTAGATTGGCCTCCCTTCCATATTAGTTCTCTAAATAATGTATCGATTTTCCTGAACCATTTCTTATGTATCCATATTGGCGTATTATGTAAAAAGTACAGTAACTGTGGCATCCACAGCATTTTAATCAGGTTACATCTCCCTGCAACCGATAATGGGAGACGCCGCCATATTTGGATTTTATTTTTAAATTTAGACAGGAGGGGAACTATGTTATTATCTATGTATTTATTAGGATCGGTCGATATATATATATATATATATATATATATATATATATATATATATATATATATATATATATTATTCCCAAGTATTTCATTGTATCAACTATTTCCAATTGAGGGGTTTCTACTGAGGTTTGGTTTACAATCGGGTCCACCGGCATCAAAGCTGATTTCTCCCAATTTATAATCAGTCCTGAGAGTCTTCCAAATTCTCTAAAGATATTCATTGCCTGCTTGAGCGAGTGATCTGTGTCCCCAAGGAAGAGGAGAACATTGTCCGCATATAGTGCAATTCTCTCCTCTCCGGTAGGTCTCACAAATCCCTCCATTTTTGTATTTACTCTTATAGTAGTCGCCAATGGCTCCATTGCTAATGCAAAAAGCAGGGGGGACAACGGGCACCCCTGCCTTGTGCCTCTCTCCAATTTAATCTTGTCTGAATAGTCATTGTTAATTCTTATTTTCGCAGTGGGATCTCTATACAATATTTTTATCCATCTAATAAACACTGGGCCGAAGCCAAATGCTCCTAAAACATGCCAAATATACCCCCACTCCAGGCTGTCAAAGGCCTTAACCACATCTAAAGACATATCTGCCCTTGTGCCAATATTCTCTGTAGGTGTTTGTAAGTTGAGAAATACCCTCCTGATATTCATACTAGTTGATCTACTGGGAATAAACCCAGTTTGATCCTGATGTATAAGTCTTGCGATAATTTTATTTAACCTGGCTGCCATTATTTTGGCCAGTATTTTGGCGTCTGAACAAAGGAGAGAAATAGGTCTATAAGATGTGGTTTCTAACGGGTCTTTCCCTTCTTTGTGCAGGACTAGGATTGTTGCCTCTGTCATTGATGTAGGCAATTTCCCCTCTTCCCTTGCCCAGTTAAACACTTTAAGTAGTTCTGGAAGTAACACTTTTCCATAATATTTGTAGGTTTCTACGGGGAGACCATCAGGTCCGGGCGATTTCTGGTTGGTCATCTCTGCAACTGCTAACTGTATTTCTTCCAGTGTTATCGGGGCCTCCATTCCCTCTTTTTCTGCTTCAGTGAGAGTCTGCATTTTAATGTTTCTGAAAAAAGTTTCCAATTCCTCCTCTCCCACTGCCCCCTGCGATTTGTATAGATTATCATAGTATTCTATAAATGTGTCTGTAATCACTGACACCCGGGTTGAGATCTCTCCGCTCAGGGTTTTTATCGCGGGTACTGCGGAAGGGGAGGAATTAGTTCTCACTAGGTGTGCCAACATTCTTCCAACGTTTTCTCCCTCCCCGAATGCGACTTGCTTCTGAAATAATCTCTTATTCTCAGATTTTTTTGTCACTACTACTTTATATTCCTGTTGCTTATTCAACCAAATTCTTTGTTTCTCTGGTGTTGGATTTTCAACGTATTCCTTCTCTACATTCACCAGTTCCTTCCTAATCCCATTCTCCCACTTTCTTGATACCTTTTTTAATTTTAGCCACTTGTTGAATACATATACCCCTGAGAAATGCTTTCAATGCATACCACATTACTCCCTGTGTGACAGTTCCTTTGTTGAATTCTATAAACTCTTTTAATTTAGATAGTATCTCCTCTGGATTCCCAATTACTTCAAACCATAACGGATTCATCTTCCATACTCTAGTATATCTATCGCCTTCTAAGTTTACCAAAACCATCACTAACGAGTGGTCCGACACCCCTCTTGGCTGACGTACTATATTCTTTATTGTCTGGGATGCTTCCGCATTACCCAGAACTAAGTCTATCCTAGAGAGTGTGGAATAGGAGCTGGAAAAACAAGAGTATTGTAACACATCCGGATTCCTCAGTCTCCATAAATCCAATAACCCAGTTTCCTGTAAAATCTGATGCAACCGACTTTCTGAGGCATTCTGCACCCTTCCCCCTGGAAACCTATCCCATTTTTTATTTATAACCTCATTGTAGTCCCCCACTGCTATAACTGGTATCCCAGTTTTATCCAACATAAACTCCACTAGTTTATATATGACTTCCGGTTTAAAGGGAGGGGGGATATAAATATTTGCAAGACCATATTCTCTATTGCACATTAAAGTTAAATATAACGCCCCCTCTTCATCAATACTGATCTGCTTACAGGTGAACACCACTCCCCTCTTAATTAGTACTGATACACCTCTTAAGTAGGAAGTGTGCACCGAGTGGTATTGATGTTGGAACTTCCTACTTTGGACTTGTTGCTTGGTATTTTTAGTCAGGTGTGTCTCCTGAAGACAGATCAGTCCCACCTCATACATTTCTAGCATGTCAAATACTGCGGCTCTTTTAGCAGGGGTACCCAACCCACGGACATTCCAGGACCCTATTTTCATTACTCTAGACTGCATATAAAAATCCAAACATTTAAAAAGGAGCAAAACAAACACATCTGCGGCTTTCCAACATAAATCATAAAGCACTCATAATAATACTCTATAATTAAAACTTTTACCTTCTCCCCATACCACATAGTGCCTATATATTCCTTTTTAACTTGAAGAATATGAATGTGTGATTCTTTTTCCCCCTTTGTGTTTGATTTACTTAATTGTTTTACCATGTGTATATTATTTGGTTTGCATGAAAGTTACAGCGTCCGGTACAGATACTGGATTTATTTTAAATTTTTTTAAATTTTTTTTTTTTTTTTAGATTCGTGATGGTGATCAGTGACTTTATAGTGGGACTGTGATAGTGTGATGGGCAATCTGATACTGGCTGGGGGGTATGCTGATATCAATAGTAACACTAATACAGTGATCAGTGCTATAACTTTACACTGTCACTGTACTAATGATATTGGCTGGAAAGGGTTTAACATCTAGGGGCGATCAAGGAGTTAAATGTGTGCCTAACAATGTTTGTGTGTGTTTTAGGTGCTGCTTTTACTAAGCGATCTTGATATGTGTTTTTTTTCCCTTGCTTTTAAATTGTGTGTGTACTCCGTTGCTCCTTTTCCCACCATTAAGCATAAAAGCACCTTCCAGCTCCTGCTTTCCAAAGGTCCAATTGGAATATTGATTCATGATCAGTTCCTACTGCCTGACTACTGTGACTTAGGCCATCTGGCCCTCACTGACTGCCAGTTGTCTGGGCTTTTGTGCTTTCCTGAGGCCTTGCCCCCTGAGCTTAATTGCATCACAGCTACATACAATGCTGTGAAAAAGTATTTGCCCCCCCCCCTTTTTTTTTTTTTTACATATTTGTCACACTTAGTGGTTGTATAGTAATTTTTTTCACTTTTACCTACAGGTAAGCCTATAGTAAAAAGAATATCTCCTAAACCTGTGCGGTTTAGGAGATATTCCCCTGCAATGAGCCGCTGAATTTAGCGGCGCATGCGGACCGGGGATTCTCGGCTGAAAGCCCGGTAGACGCCGGACCTTGCCGGAAAGAAGTC